>JBBDGP010004588.1:0-577500 GCA_037952835.1 Lithobates septentrionalis | reverse complement strand
TGAGCATTGCCACTTTAGGTCTGGAAGTGTGTTACTGACAGGATCAAAAAGTAAAAACAAAGAAAAAATAGCTTGAAATGGAAAAGGAATGCAGCCACCACATCTAAAGGCTGGTAAATGACAAAACCTGCATTATGTTTTTTGGGTCTAGAAATGTTTTACTGTAAGTATCAGAATTTGCCTTCATGATCTTAAGAATTGAAATCCAATGAAGGGGGGCCAGCAGGGCCGGGACAAAGGGTGGACAGAAGGGGCACGTACCCCAGACGCAGTGTCTCTATGTAGAGGCAGGGGCACACATGCAGCAGCTCCCTGCTTTTCTTCTACAGTAGCCAAAAACAAATAGCATGGAAGTGTTGGAAATCTCCTCACATTATACAAGAATGGGACACTATTTATTGACGGGTTTCCAGTCCCATCACCGACTCAGGTACACTTTTTTCATTTTAGTGACACCACTAACGCAGGAACATTTATTTTCCTTTTAGTTACCCACAACCCAGGGACAATTTGGCATGGTTAGTCTCATATTTGTGCACCAATTTTAAACCTTTCAGCTTAGTGTAGTGTACCACAAATTGGTTCTATTTAATTGCATGCCACAAACATTTGGGCGCATGTTGATATATTGGCCCCGCCCCCCTTCAACAGAGAGCCGGGGTTGGTCAAAATCAGGGCCGGGACAAGGATTGGGCAGGAGGGGAGGCTGCCCTGGGCACAATGGTTTATTGTAGGGATGGGGGCACCCTGACCCTAACCCTGAGAGAAGGGGGGGGCGCCCGCAGTTTGGCATCTTTGCCTTGGCCGCTGGATAACCTTATCCAGGCACTGATGGGTATGATAGGCAGGGGGTGCAATTTTCCATTTTCACCCTGCACACTGGATGACCCTGTCCTGGGACTTCAGGCCAGGGACCAGGGCCGGGACTAGGGGGGGCAGAAGGGGGAGCTGCCCTGGGCGCAGTGTCTTTATGTGTTTGGCGGATAGCGCCAAGCAGCAGCCCATTAAGTACATTCAACTGAGCTGAAAGCGTGCCCTCAACCCATCCATCTTTTACTGACCCTACCTGCTGCCTGGGGGCTGCTCTATCTGACAGGAGGCATCCAAGAAGAGGACCAGTGATGTCTCCATTGGTGAGATCCATTGTCTGCATCAGTGCCATACTTAGGTTAGTGCAGTCAATTTTGGGTACTGGCACTCTGAGGATTCCAGCCAGCCACCTGACATTTTTTTGTTGCACCTTGCTGCTGTCAGACAGGCAGAAGTTGCACTGTAGTACCAGTATCATATATCCCAGCTCCAGAATCAAGGAGTGCCCACATCAAGGGGGAGCAGGGGTACTGTTTGGCATTTTTTCACCCTCGCCACTGAATGACCTCGTCCTGGCTCTGCCAGGGACCATCAGGCTGGGTGCAAAAAAACTTGATGGTATTGAAGGTCCTCCAGCCAGGAAATTAGGCAGGTCTCATCTGACTTTAGAAAAATATACATAAAAAGTGTAGGCGCTAAAAACTCAAAAAAGAGATTATAATAGAATAAGTGAAAAAATCATGTAAGGTGTGTATATATTAGTATACCATATGATTAAATGTGATATAAAAACCAAATAGTATCTATATAATATGTAAAAATGTGAACCAATGTACAGAAAACTTCTGTAGAATTAGTGTAAATTACGAATAATACACTGTATGTAATATATAGCATTAAAGTATCAAAGCATGTGAAAGGTGATACAAAATAAATCATGTGAAAAGTGATACAAAATAAATTATAACAATCCAAAAAAAGTTATAAATAGAATTAGCCCAACAACGAGCAAACACATTAAAGTCCACCAACAATATAAAGGAAGTGAAAAAGCCACTACCCAGGGTCTTAGGGGGCTTACCAGAAGTAAATGACTCGGAATGACTTATGCTGGCCAAGTCGCAACAGGCTATGAGACCAACGGGTCACACGAGTATGGATTGGATTGCCCAAATTGGATTGAGGTTGGAATAAAAGGTGTGTGAAGAAGCTGTGTGAAAACAACCGAAATTCTCGGAAAAGGCACCAATGTTTAGGAAGAAGCCGTCACCAGAAGATATTAGAGGCTTACCAGAGGTTGTTGACCTGGGGAGACTTATGTCATCCAAGTCAAACAGGCATGGTGACCGACTGGTCGAAAAAGTATTTCCCCTTTAAATACCCTTAATGAAATCCAAAGCGGGGCAGCAGCTTAACGTCCACAGTTATTCTCAACAGTCGTGGAAATAGTATCTCAAATGGAAGGCCACAAACGAAAATTCATATGCCATGCGAGAGATGGATAGAAGAAACTCACATAGCATAATAACGTAAATACTGGTTTATTAAAAAAAGTTGAAAACAAACTCACATTTTGGTAGATCATCAAAAGTTTCACAAGTCAAGTAGCGGTAATAGTGAGGGGTCCACCCAATAGTGAGGGTGGACCCCTCACTATTACCGTTACTTGACTTGTGGAACTTTTGATGATCTACCAAAATGTGAGTTTGTTTTCAACATTTTTAATAAACCAGTATTTACGTTATTTGAGTTTCTTCTATCCATCTCTCGCATGGCATATAAATTTTAGTTTGTGGCCTTCCATTTGAGATACTATTTCCACGACTGTTGAGAATAACTGTGGACGTTAAGCTGCTGCCCTGTTTTTTGATTTCATTGAGCATATTTAAAGGGGAAATACTTTTTCGACCAGTCGGTCACCATGCCTGTTTGACTTGGATGACATAAGTCTCCCCAGGTCAACAATCTCTGGTAAGCCTCTAATATCTTCTGGTGACGGCTTCTTCCTAAACATCAGTGCCTTTTCTGGGAATTTCGGTTGTTTTCACACAGCTTCTTCACACACCTTTTATTCCAACCTCAATCCAATTTGGGCGTTTAAAGTACCATACTCGTGTGACCCATTGGTCTCATAGCCTGTTGCGACTTGGCCGACATAAGTCGTTCAGAGTCATTTACTTCTGGTAAGCCCCCTAAGACCTTGGGTGGTGGCTTTTTCACTTCCTTTATATATTTGGTGGACTTTAATGTGTTTGAACCTTGTGGGGATAATTCTATTTATAACTTTTTTGGATTGTTATAATTTATTTTGTATCACTTTTCACATGATTTATTTTGTATCACCTTTCACATGCTTTGATACTTTAATGCTATATATTACATACAGTGTATTATTCGTAATTTACACTAATTCTACAGAAGTTTTCTGTTCATTGTTTCCAATTTTTACATATTATATACCGTATATACTCGAGTATAAGTCGCGTTTTTGAGCACATTTTTTTTGTGCTGAAAGTGCCCCCCTCGACTTATACTCGAGTCAAGCACTTTTCTGCAGCAAAAAATTTCATTTTCCGAACCGAATTTTGGGCCCAGTATCTCAGGGCCACTTGGTGCTAGGAACCCTAAATTTGGTGTGCAAACCCAGTGGAACTGGTACCATAACATATCCGGAGCTGGAGTTCCTAGCACCAAGTGGCCCCGAGATATGGGGCCCCAAAATCGGTTCGGAAAATGTCATTCTCTGCTGCAGAAAAGTGCTTGACATTTTCTGAACCGATATTTGGGGCCCTGTATCTCGGGGCCACTTGGTGCTAGAAACCCCAGCTTTGGATACTTTATGGTGCTATTTCCACTAGGTTTTCACACCAAATGTGGGGTTCCTAGCGCTACGTAGCCCCGAGATATAGGGCCCCAAAGTTGGCAATTGTGTCCATCTGCAGCAATGTCATTTCGGGACCCTTTGGCTGCAGCTAGGGGGCATTTAGGAACCCTTAACTACCGAGTTTGAAGTTCGGGGGACCTATAGCTGCAAATGGGCACAGTGAGGCATGCAAATGGGCACAGTGAGGCTGCAAATGGGCATTGTCGACCCTCTTTTCCACTTACAGTAGCTGTGCATTTCTCACCCGCGTCTTGTACTCGGGACAATACGTTTTTCGCATTTTTTTGTGGTAAATTAGGGCCTCGACTTATACTCGGATCGACTTATACTCGAGTATATAGGTAGATACTATTTGGTTTTTATATCACATTTAATCATATGGTATACTAATATATACACACCTTACATGATTTTTTCACTTGTTCTATTATAATCTATTTTTTGAGTTTTTAGCGCCTACACTTTTTATGTATATTTTTCTACTGCCTGGGTCTATAGGTGTGTTGGCAGCTGTTTACTCATTTTTTACACAGCGCTGTTTTATTTATAACGTTTTTTTGAGGTCCCATCTGACTTGCTGCAGCTTCTAATGCACATCGCGAGAAGCTTGCAGTGTTCAGTGAAATCAAAATATTCCATTTCAGTAGAAGAGAGGAGCCTGTACAAAGTTAAGCTCAGATTGAAGACTACCCAATGGGTCGCGGGTGGCAAAAAAAAAAAAGAAAAGCCTGGTGGGTTATAACTATTCCACAGTCTATGCAAAATTAAAAAGTTTTGGCTTTAGATACACTTTAACTGATGCATATACTTCAACTGGACAATGTTATTTTAGGGATAGTTAGGAGTCTCCCTATGTATGAATGTGTACCCAAGCTATGGCATAGAGCCGGGACTCATATACTGACATTCTATCTATACCAAACCTTGATTATCACAAATGTAAAGTACTCTGTTGTGATCTAATACGTTGATCAACTCTCAGTAAACTATACATATAACCTATTCTGCTACATCAAGGTCTTCTTAAAAAGGCTCAAGGCTGTTTCCCTGGAGTTTATATGTTAGCATTAAATCTATGCACAGCTAGCAAACTTGGGCTCCAAACATAAATGTGGAACTCCCAGTCCGGGACTGGTTCCATTGGTGCAATACGATCGACAAAGGAAGGAGAACTGGACAACTTTTCTACCAGACAAGGTGTAGTAAGTCACCGTAATTGCTGGACAATTTTAGTCTTATTTAATAATAATAAAAAAAGATAAAAAACCTGGGTTGGAAATTTTATTTGTGAATATTGACATTTAATAATGAAGGACTCAGAAGGCGTATTCATTGTGTGCTATGGGAAGCCGGGCTAACAGTTAAGTAATGAAATCCTACAATGCACAGGGGCTCTTTACAGTGATGGAAAAAAGTATTTGCACCCTTGCTGATTTTGTACGTTTGCCCACTGACAAAGAAATGATCAGTCTATAATTTGAATGGTTGGTTTATTTAACAGTGAGAGACAGAATAACAACAAAATATCCAGAAAAACACATTTCAAAAAAGTTATAAATTGATTTGCATTTTAATGAGTGAAATAAGTATTTGACCCCTCCGTGAAACTCCGTGAAACATAACTTAGTACTTGGTGGCAAAACCCTTGTTGTCAGTCACAGAGGTCAGACGTTTCTTGTAGTTGGCCACCAGGTTTGCACAAGGGTGACCACATGTCCCGGATTGCCCAGGACAATACCGCAATCGGCAGGTCTGTCCCAGGTCCCGGGCACCTTCATTCCAGGACAATACAGTGTCCCGGAATGAAAAGCTGACAGAGGAGCAAACCCCCCCTATAGTGCTGGCGCTCGCTCCACCTCCACCATCACCTGAGAGACTCTTCTACTGGCCAGGCCACTGGTTGCTACAGCCACCTGGCGTCCAGCAACCAGTGACGTCACGGCCGGGCCTCCCTGCCCTGCATTCAAAGCAGAGGAAGAGTTAATTTCCTTCTCCTCCACGCCTAGTGCTCTCTGCACGGCTCTCTATCATCTCCAGGCCGGCTCCGCCTCCACCACGGCACCCACCCACCTCCTCTATCTTCTCCGGACTTGTGCAGGCTCCGCCTCCACCATGGATGTCAACTCCACCCTCCTCTATCGTCTCCGGGCCGGCTCTGCCTACACCATGGATGTCCGCCGGCACAAACCTCCTCTATCATCTCCGGGCTCCAGCATGCTTTAAAGCAGGGGACTCCCCAACCCCTGTGCCACACTGCCACTGGGAGGAGCCACAGAGGCAGGGGGGTGTTCACCTTCCCTGGGAGGCCAGGGCACTGGTGTGTTAGACTGGTGGCAGGCTGCGGTGGCAAGCTGCAGTGGCAAGCGACGCTCTAAGGTGGGCAAGCTGTGGTGGCAAGCGGCACTGCACAGTGGGCAGGCTGCGAGTTCAAGTGACACTCTAAGGTGGGCAGGCTGTGGTGGCAAGCGACACAGCACAATGGGCATTTTGCAGGTTTAAGTGACACTGCACAGTAGGTAGGCTGCAGGTTCAAGTGACACTGCACAGTGGGCAGGCTGTGGGTGCAAAGTGACACTGCACAGTGGGCAGGCTGCGGGTGGAAAGTGACACTGCACAGTGGACAGGCTGCGGGTGGCAAGTGACACTGCACAGTGGGCAGGCTGCGGGTGGCAAGTGACATTGCACCTGGTGGCATGTGACGGTGACAAGTGACACTGCATCTGGCAGCAGACGACAGTTAGAAGTTATATTCGCTTTTTTATTGTATAAACACATTCACATATTAAGCACATCATATTCCTTTATCTATACTCTAAACAGTTATTCCCCCTACCCAGAAAACTCTCCCCCAAAGGAAAAAAAAAAGAAACCAATCCCATAACCCCCACCCCCCCCCCCTCCTGTTTTCCATTCCCTACACCTTCATCAGTTACTCCAGGTCACCGACTCCCTGAACTCCCACCATTTACCCCATATATTCCAGAATCTCTCTAGTGAGTCCTCTTCTATATGAATAGTTTCTTCTATGACTCTTATCATTTTAACCCTTACAACCCAGTCCTTCATGCTCGGAACTTCCTGGGACCTCCAGAGACTCGGGATCAAACTTTTGGCCGCATTTAAAAGAAATGGGACTAAGGTATTCTTATATCGAGGTGCCGTTTTTCTTATATCGTGAAATAGACAGTCCCATTCTTCTGAATCTGTTCTCCTGTAATTTGATAGGTTGCTGCCAAGATTCCCTCCCAGTAGGGTTGGATCTTTGTGCATTCCCACCATAGGTGTGCAAAGGTCCCCGGGGCATCACATCCCCTCTAGCAAGTTGGAGGTCCCTCTGCCCCGATCCTGTGCGCCCTTTGGGGGGTCACATACCATCTTGCCAGGACTTTATAGCACATTTCAACTGTCTTCGTATCTCCTGAAGACAAACAAGCCATTCTCAAAATGTTCCTTCTATGTTTCTCATCTCTGAGCGGGCCTATCTCCTCTTCCCATTTCCCCAGATATGGAGGGAATTCCGGTTCTGTTTATTTAACTAGTATTCTATAAATTTTTGATATACTTTGATTTAAACTGAGGGGAGAGCAGAAAAGTTTCTCTATTGTCCTCATGTGTCCTTTTTTCCCGTAACGGTTGTGGTAGTGTTTGTGCAAAGTGCTGTAGTTGTGTGTACCTCCATTTATCTAGTGGCATGTTTCCCCTTTTTTGTGTGATTTCCGCATAAGTGCAAATCCTATTTCCTCCTATTATATCTTGTTTTTTTGACCATGTAGTGAAGTATATATATTCCTCTTTCCCTGGCTTGAAATAATTTGTGCCCAGTATCGATAATAATGGTGAATTATAATCCCAGTGGTGCTTTCTTCCTAAGTCATCCCAAATTTTGAAAGTGTTTCTAGTTAGTGGGTTTGTACTATTAGCTAAATCTCGGTGCTGTCGTGGTACCCAAACCATCTTCCCTAAATCTACCTTACTTTGTGAAATCTCCATATTTACCAAGCTTATCCCCTCTTTATTATGAATCCATTCTGCTATTCGAGAAATACAAACCGCCTGATAGTATTTCTCAAAATCCAGAGCTCCCAAACCTCCTGACCATTTGGCTTTCGCCAATATTGCATATGCGACTCTGGGCCGTTTATGTGCCCAGATATATTTTAATATCATTGATCTTAGTTTCTTAAAATCGTCCTGGGGTACTGTTATTGGGATCATTTGGAAAATATAGGTCAACCTTGGTAGGATATTTATTTTTAAAGCAATAATTCTTCCTGTCCATGAAAGGGGCTTATGTCTCAGGTTCTCCAAGTGTTCTTTAATCTTATTAAGCGTCGGTATATAATGGGCCTTGAACATCCCTACAGATGCAGTCAGTTTTATTCCCAGATTCCCCAATCCCTCCTTTCAGCCATGCAAAGGGGAATTTTGGTTGGATTACCCGCTGTTCCTCCCTTGGGATAGTGATATTCAAAATCTCCAATATTTATTTTGAAGTTAGTAAATTTTCCATATTCCCATGCTTCACCATGCTTCTCTCTCCCCACGCAGCATTCCTTTCTCATATTTTCATGCTTTTCACATGCTTTTCTCATGAAGCAAACAGTTCCGTTTAAACAGTTCAAAACATGTATGGTTATTTATACTTTACTTTTGTAGTCCTCCCGCTTCCCCATGCTTCTCTCACCCCACGCAGCAGCGGCACGCAGCAATCAGGGCGGAGGTCAGGTCCTGTCACCAGCCCACTCGCAGCCTCCGCTTCCCTCTTTGGGTACTCAACAAGGAAGTGGGGGAAAGCATGGCTCCCGCATCAGCCAGCATATCCTCCCCAGGTGCATGTCTCTTCCATGCAGCTATGCAGCTTGCAGCTTGCAGCGTGGGATAGCATCCCAAACTGAGTCGGGGGCAGATGAGGTGGTGGGCAAGAGAGAGGCAGCCGCACTGATGCCAGCCTTTTGATGAGGACGTCCGAGTTTTTGAACGTCCCTGAGAGAGTGGCGGTTGAATATCACGGGTGGTCACATTCTCTGTTGCTCCGCACCACCCCGCATCTCCAGCCGTTACCGCCACTTGCAGCTTACTCTCCCCTCTCCTCTATCGTGGCGGGAGCTTCGGGTGGGCGGGTGAAGACGGGGCTCCGGCGTCCAGTCACGGGCTGCTACATGTCAGAGCTCCTCCCCCCGCTTGTATTCTTATGCCCCGTACACACGGTCGGATTTTCTGACGGAAAATGTGTGATAGGACCTTGTTGTCGGAAATTCCGACCGTGTGTGGGCTCCGTCACACATTTTCCATCTGATTTTCCGACACACAAAGTTTGAGAGCAGGATATAAAATTTTCCGACAACAAAATCCGTTGTCGGAAATTCCGATCGTGTGTACACAAATCCGACGGAAAAAGTGCCATGCATGCTCAGAATAAATAAAGAGATGGAAGCTATTGGCTACTGCCCTGTTTATAGTCCCGATGTACGTGTTTTACGTCACCGCTTTCAGAACGATCGGATTTTCTGACAACTTTGTGTGACCGTGTGTATGCAAGTCAAGTTTGAGCCAACACCTGTTGGAAAAAATCCTAGGATTTTGTTGTCGGAATGTCCGAGCAAAGTCCGACCGTGTGTACGGGCATTAGGGTTAACAAACACTTTAAGGTTTCCAGGCTGACGTTTGGTAACGCCAACCTTCAGCTCTCTCCACATATTTTCTATGGAATTAAGGACTGGAGAATGGCTAGGCTACTCCAGGACCTTAATGTACTTCTACTTGAGCCTCTCCTTTGTGGCCTCTGCCATGTGTTTTGGGTCATTGTCATACTGGAATACCCATCCACGACCCATTTTCAATGCCCTGGGCTGTGGGAAGGAGGTTCTCACCCAAGATTTGATGATACATGGGCCCCGTCCATCGTCCCCCAAAGCATAATTTTTCCACCTCCATGTTTGATGGTGGGAATAGTGTTATTGGGGTCATAGGCAGCATTCCTCCTCCTACAAACACGGCGAGTTGAGTTGATGCCAAAGAGCTTGATTTTGGTCTCATCTGACCACAACACCTTCACCCTATTCTCTTCTGAATCATTCAGATGTTCATTAGCCAACTTCAGATGGGCCTGTACATGTGCTTTTTTGAGCAGGCAAACAAAGATTTGGGGGGCACACCCTAAAAGATGCATTAAAGATGGTGCAGCCATAAGACCATATAAACAGAACAAAATATTACAGCGCACACATGCAAAAATGACATTTACCTCCTGCAAGGCTATTTGAAACACCTGAACATTTTCAAAAAATATGGGGATTTAGTCACACCATATGGCTATATGGTGCTTGAGCCCACTTACTTTCTTTCTTGAGCAGGGGGACCTTGCCGGCACTGCAGAATTTCAGCGTAATGTGTTACCATAGGCGTGCGCACAGGGTGTGCCAGGTGTGCCCGGGCACACCCTAATCACCTAGTGCACATTAGCATTATCGCTCTGTGTGCCGGCAGGGAGATTTCCCTCTTACCTACTCTGCCAAAAGAGAAGTACTTACACACTTCTCTTTTACCCTGCCAGCAGGGAGAATATTGTACCGGGGCCATACACATGTAAATGCACACACACACCCACATATATGCATGTGTGTTTGAGCTTTGGGGTGCACACCCTAATGATATAGCCTGCGCACACCTACGTGTGTTACCAATTGTTTTTTTGGTGACTATGGTCCCAGCTGCCTTGAGATCATTGACAAACCTTGTGGAGTTTCAATGATCATCCTCACCGTTCTCATGATCATTGAAACTCCACAAGGTGAGGTCTTGCATGGAGCCCCAGACCGGGGGAGATAGAAAGTTTTTCTGTGTTTCTTCCATTTACGAATAATCGCACCAACTGTTGTCACCCTCTCACCAAGCTGCTTGGCCATGGTCTTGTAACCCATTCCAGCCTTGTGTAGGTCCACAATCTTGTCCCTGACATCCTTGGACAGCTCTTTGGCCTTGGCCATGGTGGAGAGATTGGAATCTGATTGAATGATTGCTTCTGTGGACAGGTGTCTTTTGTACAGGTAACAAGCTGAGATTAGGAGCACTCTATTTAAGAGAGTGCTCCTAATCTCAGCTTGTTACCTGTATAGGACACCTGGGAGCCAGAAATCTTGCTGATTGATGGGGGATCAAATATGTATTTCACTCATTAAAATGCAGATCAATTTATAACTTTTTTGAAATTGGTTTTTCCTTATATTTTTGTAATTCTGTCTCTCACTGTTAAAATAAACCTATCAAAAAATGATAGACTGATCATTTCTTTGTCAGTGGGCAAATGTACAAAATCTGCAGAGGATCAAATACTTTTTCCCCTCATTATAGATATTAAAAGTGGAAGTTGAGGCAAGTCTGTAGCAAAGCCTATTCTATAGCTTTGCCACTTCTGGTATCATAACGGCTCAGAGAATGTGGGGGAGGTAGAACTCTTTCCTCGAGGCATCAGCTCCTCTCTACCTTCCCTACTGTCAGCATCAGTTATTTGGGTATTTTACTATATCAAAGCTTTCCAACTGTTCTGAAAGACCACAATGGGAAAGATCTCCAAAATGTTTGGTCTAAACCTGGGGCATCACTGGATGTGTGTTGGGTGGCTTTCATTAATTTTAGAATTGCTTTTCTACCTATACAAGTGAATGGGTGTACAAAACCCACTGCACTTGCCCAATGAAGATGGTCAACACAGGCCCTAAAAATGTCTATGAGTTGGGGATCATAGACTTTTGACACATGGGCTATGGGCACATGGCCATATAAGGTCAATGTCATTAACCTAATATGGTCATTTGACCATAATAGGTCAATGATGTCTTGGGAATCCTCGCCCCTTTGTATATGTGCCACTGTAGGGTGACACGTATACAAAGGCAATGACAGCTAACTCACAGGTTCTGACCGAACCCAGTTCTGACTATGCTCAAGCTCATTCCTAGTCTTAACCAGGAGTATGTGTCCAAAAAACAGGAGTTTATTCTCCCCAACTCTTCAATGGCTCACAGTCTACCTTTGTCAAGGAAATGAGAAAAACACATGTACCCCTAAATCCCACCTCCAAAACACTCACCAAGCGATGGTGTCACACAGAGCAGGTAAAAATGTGCAGGCTGAGGTAAATGTTTGCAAGGTTGAGGTAAGAGCTATCAAGGATAATCCAATTTGCCTTGGTACCACCATTGGGGTCTAAGCCAGAGGTGCCAATATAAGGACACGTTTCAACGTGCTTTTTTTTAACTTCAGAACTACTTTTCTCCACATACAAGTCTATGGAAATACAAAAAACAGCTGGTTCTTCACCACTGTATGGGCCCAAGCAAGGGTTTTCACTGTAAGGGCATGTGTCAATGGGTTTTGTTAATTTTAGAGCTGCTTCTCTCCTCATACAAGTCTATGGGAATGCAAAAGAAGCAGAAGCAGGACAACTGCTTGTGTTTCTCCACTGTTTGGGTCTATGCCAGGGGTGTCACTATAAGGGCACGTGTCAAAGAGCTTTTGGTAATTTTAGAACTGCTTTTCTCCGCATACAAGTGTATATGATTGCAAAAACAGATGAAGCAAGTCAACTGCAGGTCATCTTCTGGTCAATTTAAACCGCAATTGATTCTGAATGAGAAGCTTCTCAAACTGATGTAAAAAACACAGCGCACGTGCCCACCAAAGATGGTTGACACAGGCCCTAAGAAAGTCTATGAGTTGAGGATCGTAGACTTTGGTCACATGAGCTATGGGCACATGACTACATTAACGATATCAAGGGAAATTCTGGCCCCTTTGTATACGTGTGACTAGAGGGTGGAGAATCTCCAACCCAAGGCTTTGACAGCTAACTTCTGGGTTCGGTTCAAAACCGAGTTCTGACTATGATGACATTTTTGTGAACCATATGGCTATCTACATGTGAGGCTTGATGTTACTCGGCAAAGAGTACCACTATTAGGATCCTCCTGTGGACTTGATGGACCCTGTTCACCCTTTTGGCCTGTTGTGGGACAACTTTTTGGGGATTTGACGAGGTGGATTGCCCTTATTAAGGATATATATCGTTTTATCCCTGGTGCTGTTTGCCCTTCATTACCACTGATGTAATTCTGTTGGTTAAAAGATCCTGAGGGGGCAATAACATTGTGAAACGCGTTGATCCCTTACAACTCTTTGGTATTGTATTCTTCAGTCCACATTGTTATGGTGAATAAGAAATAACTTGTGCTTGTAATGCACATATCAACTGTAATAAAGTTATTTTTATATATTTTTTTATATCTGTTAATATGCGTTCCTTCAAAGGCACAGTTAAAGTCCCTATCTACCTCCTGTAGTCCCATTTGTTGGGACTCTGAGGTTGAAGTGAAATAAATATTGGCATTACAAGTGGGATGGTGCCTTAGAAGGATTATAATGGTGTTGGTTTTGCCCTTGTTGAGAAACCAGTTCTGACTGCACTCAAGATCATCTTAATCTGCATTGGATTCTGAATCTGAAGCATCTCAAACTGATGCCTAAACATACATGGATCTAGCCTTCTGGAAAGAAAAACAGATGAAGGCATTGCCAAGGGAAGTGCTATAACCTATGTGAGATGTAACAAAAACTTGGAAAAGTTTACTCATTTACCCTTTACTCATTACATATCATGCATGCACCTAATACCACAACATAAAGTACAGTGGCAGCTGTGACATTTTAGGATGCCCTTCCTTTTGACCCCTCCCACTTGGTGAAAATGGGCATGATTTCAGCTAAATAGTGGGCATGACTCTAAGGTGGTGTGGTTTGTGTCTGAGATGCACGAGGGATGGAGGGAGAGGGAGAGAGGGATGGAGGGACAGCAGGCCCAGATCCTACACAACAATAGAAATATGTGTATTCTAGAAAGTTTAACAATCAGCAGATAAAGATATTCCAAACACCTGGTGTTAGTACTTCAATCATCCTGGCACCATGGTTGTTATGGATGATTGAAGCGCATTATTTCTATTATTACATTGTAATATCAAATTAAATCATTCAACATACCATAATGCAGAATCAGTGTGTCACTAGCCACGTCGCCTGCCACCAGATGCCATCAGGTGTCCCCAGAGGAGTCCGTCCTTACATGCAGCCTGTGTCCCATAAAAGGCAGCCTGTGTCACACAAAATGCAGCTTGTGTCACACAAAATGCAGCCTGTGTTCCACCAAATGCATCCTGTGTCCCACCAAATTTAGCCTGTGTCCACCAAATGCAGCCTGTGTCCCACCAAATGCAGCCTGTGTCCCACCAAATGCAGCTTGTGTCTCACCAAATGCAATCTGTGTCCCACCAAATGCAGCCTGCCTGTGTCCCACCAAATGCAGCCTGTGTTCACCAAATGCAGCCTGTGTCCCACCAAATGCAGCCTGTGTTCACCAAATACAGCCTGTGTCCACCAAATGCAGCCTGTGTCCACCAAATGCAGCCTGTGTCCCACCAAATGCAGCCTGTGTCCCACCAAATGCAGCCTGTGTCCACCAAATGCAGCCTGTGTCCACCAAATGCAGCCTGTGTCCCAACAAATGCAGCCTGTGTCCACCAAATGCAGCCTGTGTCCACCAAATACAGCCAGCCTGTGTCCAACCAAATACAGCCTGTGTCCACCAAATACAGCCAGCCTGTGTCCAACCAAATACAGCCTGTGTCCACCAATTGCAGCCTTGCCTGTGTCACATCGATTCTCCCCGCTCTCCATGGAAGCACAGCGGTACTTACCTTGCTGTGTGTTGTCCTCTCCTGCGGTGTCTCCTTCCACAGCGGCGATGGAGGGGTCCGCTCCTCTCATACTTCCTGTTTTCTCTCTCTCAATGGGAGAGCGAAAACAGGAAGTGACATCAAACTCAGATGTCAATCAAACCACCCGGCCGTAGTAATAGATAGTGGCCACACAAAATATTGACACTTTGGGCCCAATTTGGACATTTTCACTTAGGGGTGCACTCACTTTTGTTGTCAGCGGTTTAGACATTAATGGTTGTGTGTTGAGTTATTTTGAGGGGACAGCAAATTTACACTGTTATACAAGCTGTACACTCACTACTTTACATTGTAGCAAAGTGTCATTTCTTCAGTGTTGTCACATGAAAAATTTGAATAAAATATTTACAAAAATATGAGGGGTGTACTCACTTTTTGTGAGATACTGTATGTATGATGTTAGGTCCACTCTCAGCAAACCCCCCTCCCCTCCTTTTCTCCAGAAATATACCAGCTACACTAACTTGGAAAAATCATTTTGAGGCCACCGTAAGCATTTCGCTCTCTTCTGCCTCTTGAGCACTCCCTCCCTGACTGTATCACTCCAAGAAGCCAACGCCCTGAAGTTAATTAAAGGACAGTCAACGAGCCCAGCATCTTCTCTTCATCCTCTTCTGCAATCATGGGGAGCTCCATTCTTCTATTCTCCTGCATCCTCTCCACTTTGGTGGTCACCGGTAAGAAACTTTACTGTAACTTATTTTATGTCTCGGAGAGTGTGTGACGACTTGTTGCTCTGCCAAGCTTTCTAGCTAAGCAGTTCTGCATTTTGAAAGATGAACGAACACAAAAGGCATCTTGCAAAGATCTTTAACCCACACATTGTATTCCCCGATTCCTGATTCTGTTTTATTCTGCCATTCATTTGTAGGGATCAGCCAAGTAATTTGGGCTCAATTTTGCCAAGGCTGACGCTCTGTTTCTTTTCTTGAGCTCATTATGTTAAATTTACTTGAAGAAAAAAAAAAGACAATTTATTTATTTTTTCAAATTTAGCGATTTTTTTTTTCTTGCAATTGGGGTAGTCTATTTTTTTTTTTATTTAGGGGTTTATTTATAGAAATGTGTCTTTCTTTGAACTGCTTAGGCTAAATTTGCTTGAAGAAAAAAAAAAAAAGACAATTTATTCTTTTTTTTTAATTTTGCGATTTTTTTTTTTTTTAAATATATTTACAATTTTTTTTTTTTTTTTTTAGGGGTATATTTATAAATGTTTTACACATTTTTTAATTCAATCATATTGAAAAAATATGTGAATTCTGGGTGAAAGGTGTGTGAATCTTGAAAAATAGACCCCTTAGTGTTCTTTATTTTTATCCTTCTATGTGCTGTTGCACTATATTCTTTATTTTACTTTTTTTTACTGTTGTTTTGTTTTTCTTTTTCTTTTTGTGAAATGAAGAGTAATATTTCAAGCTAAAATATTTTTTTTTCTATCAAAGGGACACACCCCAAAGCCTATTGTTTTCAGATTGTAAAACAATGGTGTGTTTGTTCGTATTTGGGGGGAGTTTCATTCAATTTATTTGGGGGTCTAGTTATAAATGGTTGACACATTTTTAAAATTAAATTGTGAATATGTGAATTGTGGAGGAAATTTGCATGAAAACATTTAAAAATAGACCCCCCCCCCCTTTTTAATAAAAATAATTTAAAAAATAGACCCCTTAGTGTTCTTTGTATTTCTGTTTTTTAACCTTTTTGTGTTACATTTTTATTTATTTTTTTCCACTCTTTTTTTTTTTTAAAAAAGAACAATATTTAAAACAAAAATGTTAGTTTATATTACAGGGACACACCCCAAAGCCTAACGTTTTTATATTCTAAAATGAGGGTGTGTTTGTTTGTACTTAGGTAGTTTATAGTAGTTGTAATGCCTGAAGTTTTTGTTACCTATATTAAGGTAAAAAACCTTCAGTACATAGCTCCCCCTGCAGCCCCTCCTAATACTTACCCGAGCCCCATCCTGAGTGGGTTGCAGGGGATCGGCTGCTGTCCCGCCTCTCTCCCTCCTCATCGGCTCAGAGACAGCAGCGGGTTTTCACTCACGGCCAGTGAGGAGGGAATGAGGGCGGGGCCAAGCCCATCCTTGTGAATGTTTTGCCACATGCGGCCCTTTGATACTTACTGTGTGGCCCTTTGCAAACCCCAGTATTGGAAGGGGGAGCATTGGTTTGCAGGGGGCCTGTAATGATGGTGATCTCTAGCAGTCTCACATAATTAGTCCCCAGTCCCTGACTGTCTTCTGTTTCCATCCTCCAACAACACTGTAACTGAGTCTTACCATCCTCTCCAAGATGTCTGCAGTCTCTGACCACCATCTCCTCTAATATGTCTGCAGTCTCTGACCACCATCTCCTCTAATATGTCTGCAGTCTCTGACCACCATCTCCTCTAATATGTCTGCAGTCTCTTACCACCATCTCCTCTAATATGTCTGCAGTCTCTTACCACCATCTCCTCTAATATGTCTGCAGTCTCTTAATACCATCTCCTCTAATATGTCTGCAGTCACTGACCACCATCTCCTCTAATACGATTCTTAAATCAGGAAGGCTGGCAACTCAGACGCTATTAAATAAAAGTACTTTATTGGTTACATGGATACACGGGTACAGGCTATACGCTGATGCGTTTCGGCTATGAAGCCTTCATCAAAGCTAATACTGTATGTCTGCAGTCTTTGACCATCTCCTCTAAGATGTCTGCTGTCTCTGACCATCTTTTCTAATATGTCCAGTCTCTGACCACCCCCTCTAAGATGTCTGCAGTCTCTGACCATCTCCTCTAAGAGGTCTATAGTCTTTGACCATCTCCTCTAATATGTCTGCAGTCTTTGACCATCTCCTCTAATATGTCTGCAGTCTTTGACTATCTCCTCTAATATGTCTGCACTCTCTGACCATCTCCTCTAAGATGTCTGCACTCTCTGACCATCTCCTCTAAGATGTCTGCACTCTCTGACCATCTCCTTTAAGATGTCTGCCCTCTCTGACCATCTCCTCTAAGATGTCTGCAGTCTCTGACCATCTCCTTTAAGATGTCTGCAGTCTTTGACCAACTCCTCTAAGATGTCTGCTGTCTCTGACCATCTTCTCTAATATGTCCAGTCTCTGACCACCCCCTCTAAGATGTCTGCAGTCTCTGACCATCTCCTCTAAGAGGTCTGTAGTCTTTGACCATCTCCTCTAATATGTCTGCAGTCTCCGACCACTTCTCTGATACGCCTGCAGTCTCTTACCATCTTCTCTAATGCGTCTGCTGTCTCTAATAGTCTCCTAGAAAATTACACATACTAAATAATTAAATATTATGTTCAGGATTTTTATGCTTTCAGGGCTACAGCTGAGGCCCCCTATACTTTATAAATCGACACCCCCTGCTTTAAGCCAGCTTCCTCCCACTCTCCAGCAACCCCCTTCCACAAAACCTCATACCTTACCAGTCCACGCTCCTGTGAAATCCACAACACTGCTGCAAACTGAATCCCAATCATTCTTAAGGACAGGCCTTGAACTTTTGGGTAGCATGATCAAGGGCTTTTCCATAGAAATTAGTTGGATATTCTGCGCATGCATAGAAGAAGAAAGAGACCAGCTGGAAGAGTTTACAGAGGTGGCTCCTCATGGGTTTTACCATGTGGATCTCACAGGAATGTGGACAGTTGAGTATAAGATTTTAGGTGGGTGCTGCTAGTATTTATTAGTACTTTCAATAAAATTTATTTTAAACAAAAAGGAAAACATGCCATAAATCAAAAACTAATTAACACAAATATCCAAACAATATAAAAAAAGTCAGTGGAGTAGAGCACAGGGGATCAGAAGGGAAGAGTATGGGGGGCAGCGGGGCAAAGTAGGGGGGGAGGGTAAGAGGGCACAGTACAGGAAGGGAAGCGGGAAGTACATTACGGAGGGTCAGGAGGGCACAGTGCAGAGGACAGGAGAGCACAGTACAGAGACGGCAGAAGGGCACAGTACGGGCAGGTGAGGAGGGCACAATACTGGGGTGAGGAGAGCACTGCACACAGGTAGCTGAAGGGCACAGTACAAGGGGGCAGGAGAGTACAGTAGAGAGGGGGCAGAAGGGCACAGTACGGGCAGGTGAGAGGGGCACAATACCGGGGTCCGGAGAGCACTGCACACAGGGAACTGGAGGGCACAGAAAAGGGGGGGCAGGAGAGCACAGTACAGAGGGGGAAGAAGGGCATAGTATGGGCAGGTGAGGGGGGCACAATATCAGGGTCAGGAGAGCACTGCACACAGTTAGCTGAATGGCACAGTACAGGGGCGCAGGAGAGCACTGTACAGAGTGGGGCAGAAAGGCACAGTACGGGCAGGTGAGGGGGGCACAATACTGGGGTCAGGAGAGCACTGCACACAGGAAACTGGAGGGCACAGAACAGGGAGGCAGGAGAGCACAGTACAGAGGGGGAAGAAGGGCACAGTACGGGCAGGTGAGGGGGGCACAATACCGGAGGGCACAGAACAGGGAGGCAGGAGAGTACAGTACAAGGGAGCAGGACAGCACAGTACAGAGGAGGCAGGATGGCACAGTACAATCAAGGAGGACAGCACAGTACAGTGGGGGAAGGAGGGCAGGAGGGGGCAGCAGTCGAGCATAGTACAGAAGGGGCAGGAGGGCACAGTACAGGAGGGCACAGTTACAGGAGGGCACAATGCAGGGGGACAGGAGGGAACAGTACGGATAGCACAGTACAGAGTGGGCAAGAGGTGCAGGAGAGCACAGTACAGGTGGTACAGGAGGGGACAATATAGAGGGACAGGAGGGAACAGCATGGACAGCATCGTATAGAGGGGGCAGGATGGCACGGGGGGCAGGAGAGCACAGTTTAAAGGGGCAGGAGGAAACAATACAGGGGGAAACAGTACAGGGGGGAACAGTACAGGGGGAAGGTGGGGAACAGTACAGAATGGCACAGTGCAGGGGTCAGGAGGGCACAGTACAGGGGGGCAGGAGGGAACAGTACTGGAGAGAAGGAGGGTACAGTACAGGGGCAGGTGGTTACAGTACAGGGTGCAATAATCACACACAGTGCAGGGCTATTAACCATGCATTGTATGTGAGGAGGACAGCATATGACCACACCTCAAAGCTGTTTACAGCAGACACTGCGGGAGAATGGCTACATGGATTGCGGAAGCCAGTCAAAGCCAGGGATAAGTTTAAGAAGAGAACTATGTAAGGCACTGGGCATCTGATTTTCTAAGGTGGTTGAATTTGAGAGTTGGCCAACCACATTAAGAAGGCCACGTGAATTATAAAAACAGACCGCCAAATGATCTTCTTAAGAGTCCACGATCCTTTACTGCAAGGATAGATTTTGGCTTATTCTCAGAGTTCAGCTTGAAAGCCTTATTTTCAGCATGTTAAATGCGTAGTGAATGTGAAGATAGACAGTGTCACATTTTCAAACTTTATAAGGAACCGGAAAATGAAAGATTTGCTGTTTGAAAAAATGCAAATGTTTCAAAGCCGAAATTTAAGTAGATTACAAGACCTGGAATTTTCACTGAGGACCATAAATTCTGCAAGCCCATCAAAGCCAACTTGCTTTTCAAAAGAAAATATTATTATTTTTTTTTTTTTTTTGGTTGCAATTTTAAAGAATAATTCCAGACATTGCTACTATATACATAATTCCATTGGTCTATCTTATATCTATGTATATATCATACCTGGCAAGTGCCCTCGAAGCTGGAAATCACTAATTTAGGCACCGCTACTCCAGTGATCCCTGTTTGCTTCTGGGTCCCACGCTGAGCAGCTGCACTCCTGCTTGCTGAGCACAGGAGATTGTCCGCTCGGCACAAACACCATTCAGAGATCGCTTTTCCTTTCTCTGAATGATTGCAAAACATTCACTGATTGGATGGAGGAGAGAAAGGGGGCAGTGACATCACACTCTCCATCTCGTCTAATCAGTGAACGCATTGCATTCAGTTTAGAAAACGCTACTCTTTCCCTGAATTGCGCCTGTACTCATGGTCATCTTTAAAGCGGGGCAAAAGGGGCAGCTGCCCCGGGCCCAATCATTGTTTTTGGATCCAAAGCAGCTGCCCTAGTAGTATGCACCGCATACTAGCACATTATGACAGACTTACCTGCAAACTGAGCCCTTCAGCTAGGGTTGCCACCTGTCCGGGATTCACCCGGACAGTCCGGCCTTTAAATCCTGTGTCCAGGTTTCAGTCCACCTGAAACCTGGACACCTCAGTTACAGCCCTGCAGCACCAGTCCTCTTATACCCCTCTCCCCCCTTGTCGGCTTCCAGTGTTTTTAATTTTATTGGTAGGGGGGATGCTTTAACTTGGGTACAGACTGACGTGGGGGGATTATACTGGAGGACAGACTGACCTGGGGGGGATTGCACTGGGAGACAAACTGTGCTTGTTTGATTTATCTACGCTCCCTAACCACTTGCCGACCAGCTGCCGTCATTATACTGCGCCAGGTCAGCACGTTCCCGCGAGCCAGCCGTAGCTGTACGTCGGCTCCTTTAAGCAGGATAGCAGGTGCCCGCTGCACTGCAGGGGTGCCGGTGCTCGTGGCCGACGGTCGTGATGATGCAGCAGTCACTGGTCACTTCCCAGATAGCGAGGATAACTTGCCTCAAATTTGCGGCAGTGTTGAGTTGTAACTCTGTTAACTTGCTGCACATTTTCACCGGCATGTTGTACACTTGCAGAGCACTTGAAGCACAAGTTCTAGTTGATATTTTTCCAATTTGTAGCAAATTTGTGTAGCAAGTCTCTAGCAAGAGCAAAGTGGCAGTGGTGAGTCTACAGCAAGAGCTCTGCAAGTCTACAGCATGACAAATTCAGCCACAGTGACCCCCTGTGGTGGGAGGACTATTGCACAATATAACTGAACCAGAACTTGCAGATTGTTTGCAAAGAAAGTTGATCTGGAGTCATGCAATGCGGAGCTTGCTGCAATTATGCAATTATAACAAATTTATGAAGCCTGGCAAGTCTAGCAATAGCTATAGCACAGAATGACACATGCATGGGAGTCTGATAGGGCTACACACCCCGATACAAGTATTTGAAAGAAATGGGGCTTTTTAGCAGCAAGTATGAGTCAAAAAAGTTCATAAAAATCACTTTTTTTATTATCATTATTATCATAAAAATCACTTGTTTTATTATCAAAAGACAGTTGGGCATCAATAAAGTACAAAAGTTAAAATATGAGCTCTGGTATACAGAATACAGACAGTTTGGACTGGGAAGGAAAATCAGTCAGTTGATGATACCATGTGGTATGGTTTTTAAAAAATATATACATCAGAGGATGTTTCCCCACAGTGTTATTAATTATAGTAGTACCATCCGATGTTTAGGAAATGCCCCAATGCATTTCGACCTTAGAGAGTATGGTCTTCTTCAGGGGGTTCTTACATTTCCTTTACACCAAATGGACTCGCTAATTCAGAGACTTCTCTTTATTAAAAACAAAAAAAACAAAGAAAAACAGAAGATTCCCCCACAGATGGTCACGGACCCCACCGGAGAATAGTCCTCGCCTCCACCCGAAAGGGGCAACCCCGGCCCGGTGAGGCTTGCAAGTGGTCACAGCTTAGTGTGTTTAGAACGCAAGGGCCGAGACACCTGGGTATTATGTTGAAATTATTAAGATGCTGTAACATCCATGAATACATGCACAGTACCTGTATATTCAGATCAGGAGCATATGAGTGCCAGATCTTTTGATAATAAGACTAGTGATTTTTATGAACTTTTTTGACTCATGCTTGTTGCTAAAAAGCCCCATGGGGAATCCTCCATTTCTTTCAGTCTAGCAATAGCTTAGCAAGTCATTTTCAAACTTGCAGCTCAATTGCTTGCCATCTGGGTTAGCACAGGACCCAGAAGCAAGTGGAGATCACTGTAGTAGCGGTGTAGTAGCGGTGCCTACTTCAGTGATTTTTCAGCTTCCAGGGGGCATCAGCCAGGTATGGTATATACTATATACAGTTAAATTTGGTCAAAGCTGGTATAGTACAGCCAGAATTCTTCTTTGATGTTAGTAACATTTGGGTAACTTTCTTCTTGAAATAAAAAAATTAACAGAACTCTTCATAATGTTGCTATATCCGGTGGTTTGTGAGTCAGAGACTTTCCACTCCTTATTTGAATAAAAGAGCATAGTTTAGTTTGCTCAGCATTTCACTCTTGGCGGTGCAGAGAATCTGACCTCCCCTCCCCCATACACTAACGGAAAGTCTGACTTGCGAACGAGTCAACTCTCAATTAATTACACGTTACAGTGTACGATACTTCGGCGTCCTCTTCCCTGTTAGAAAACTCCCTGGCTTAGCATTAATATTCGTCCTCCTGCTAGGAATGAGACTAAATTAGTAACACTTGCATGGGGACGGAACAAGGAGAAGACTGTCCGGAGCGCTGCCAAAAATGATCAAGAGTGGAAAAAGAAATGCCTCGGTATACAGTATAAACTAAGATGAATACAGCGCTGAGATTACGCTGTACGGGGACATGCAGACACCCCCTCTCCCAGTCTGGAATAACCAAGACTCTTAAAGTTGAACTGCAGATACAAAAAAAAAAAAGTCAATTTAAATACAGAAGAAAGGAGTTTTTTGATCACAGACAAATCAACTTAGTAATAGAACCACATCCCTTGATAGATTACGTAGAGAGGGAGGAAAATGGGATTTTTAAGGTGCAAATTCATTTGAAAATAGTAACAACTAAATGATATAAGAACATTTTTTATTTTAGAAAAATAAAAAATTATTCAAAACACAGCAATTGGCAAGTACAAATCAGCAAGATTTTATGGATACAGCATAGAAGGATAGAATTCCCAACATGTTTCACCCATATATCGGGCTTCTTCAGGGGATGCTGTCCAGCTAGAGGTACAAACCTTCTATTGAAAAAACATATACATATAATAATTACATCAAAAGTTAATTCATAAACATAGTACCGCATACGTAATATTTTAATTTTAATTACACAACAATCTCAATCGAGACATGTGCATGTCTATTATCAGGGCAACACTCCTTACCTTGGTCTCTTGAAATATTGGTCAAATCGCTAAGGAGTCACAGGTATCTTAACCGCGTCCAAAAAAGTCTAAAAATACATTTTAAAACAAGGATATACATAAACTTTGTGTGCACTAAATGCCTTTACAAATCCAGATATTACCTGGTAAAAGTAGCAGCATCCTCACTGTGCTGAGATTAGAGCTGTGGGAGCCCAGATAGCAAGCAATTGAGCTGCAAGTTTGAACATGACTTGCTAAGCTATTGCTAGACTTGCCAGGCTTCACAAGTCTGTTGCACAATTGCAGCAAGTCTGCATTGCATGGCTCCAGGTCAACTTTCTTTGCAAACATTCTGCAAGTCTGCTGCAAGTTCTGGTTCAGTTTTGATGTGCAATAGTCATCCCACCACAGGGGGTCACTGTGGATGAATTTTCCTGCTGTAGACTTGCAGAGCTCTTGCTGTAGGCTCACCACTGCAACTTTGCTCCTTGCTAGAGACTTGCCACACAAATTTGCTACAAATTGGAAAAGTGTCAACTAGGACTTGTGCTTCAAGTCCTCTGCAAGGGTACAGTGGGGGGAAATAATTGTTTGATTCCCTGCAGATTTAGTAAGTTTGCCCACTTACAAAGAAATGAAATTATTTTTATTATAGGTGTATTTTAAATAATAGAGACGGAATATTAACCAAAAATCCAGAAAAATACACATTAAACAAATGGTATAAATTAAGTTGCAGTTCAGTGAGTGAAATAAGTATTTGATCCCCAAGCAAAACATGACTTAGTACAGTAAAACCTTGGATTTTGAGCATATTTCTTTCCCGAAACATGCTTGTAATCCAAAGCACTTGTATATCAAAGCAAATTTTCCCATAAGAAATAATGGAAACTCAAATAATTAGTTCCACAACCATTTATTCATAGGTCCTTCAGTTTATAGTCCAAATAAAAAGATTATAGCAATGTGACCAGGTTGTGTAACCATGAAATGTCCATCCACAAATGGAAGCCTCCACAAGAGAATTAGAAGCAAAATCTAGCAGGAGCTCCAGAGTATAAAAGAGAAGAGAGTATAAAAGAGAAGTGTAGCAATATGGTTACATTTAATGAAGGTACAACATTTAGCAACTCACATGGTTGATGGTTAAAAGAGGCACATCTAAGTATGCAGGCATAAAGCTGTCCACATAGACCATCCCCCACACCGCCGGTTCTCAACACTGTCAGTCTGCAATTGTGTCCGGGAAGACTACCCTGCAGTAGAGCGATCTGAAAGCGAGGCTTGAAGCGATCGTGGAGCGCAGCGTGAAAGAGATGACGTCGATGAAGGATGGTCTATGTGGACAGCTTTACCCCAGATGCCTGCATACTTAGATGTGCCTCTTTTAATCATCAACCATGTGAGTTGCTAAATGTTGTACCTTCATTAAATGTAACCATATTGCTACACTTAGAGGCGCCTCTCTTCTATATTATACTCAGTTGTGCCATGACGCTACTTCGCTACTTCAAGACATCTCTTGTATATCAAGTCAAAATTTATTTAAAAATTTTGCCTGTCTTGCAAAACGCTCTCAAACCAAGTTACTCTCAAACCAAGGCTTTACTCTACTTGGTGGAGAAATCCTTGTTGGCAAACACAGAGGTCAGACGTTTCTTGTAGTTGGTGACCAGGTTTTCACACATCTCAGGAGGGATTTTGGTCCACTCTTCTTTACAGATCTTCTCTAAATCCTTAAGGTTTCTTGGCTGTCTCCTGGCAACTCGAAGTTTCAGCTCCCTCCATAAATTTTCTATAGGATTAAGGTCTGGAGACTGGCTAGGCCACTCCATGCTTGTAATGTGCTTCTTCATGAGCCACTCCTTTGTTGCCTTGGCCACAGCCAGAACACTGAAGATGGGTCATGGGTGGGTCTTCTAGCATGACAATGACCCAAAACATACTGGCAAGGCAACAAAGGAGTGGCTCAAGAAGAAGAACATTAAGGTCATGGAGTGGCCTAGCCAGTCTTCAGACCTTAATCCTATAGAAAATGTATGGAGGGAGCTGAAACTTTGAGTTGCCAAATGACAGCCAAGAAACCTTAAGGATTTAGAGAAGATATGTAAAGAAGAGTGGACCAAAATCCCTCCTGAGATGTGTGCAAACCTGGTCACCAACTACAAGAAACGTCTTGTCTCTGTGCTTGCCAGCAATGTTTTTTCCACCAAGTACTAAGTCATGTTTCGCTTGGGGATCAAATACTCAGGGATCCGAAGTTACGAATTATTCGAAGTAGCGAATGCTGCATCTAAACGAATGGAATGGAACTAACATGAATGCATTCGAAGTTACGAATGATCCAAAGTAGCGTATGCTGATCATAAATAATCCGATAAACGAAAAAAAAAAAAAAAAAACATGAATTAAACAAAAACAAAACAATTTTTTTGGTAGAAGTGCACAGGTCTACTCCTGGCTGATTGACTGTCTTGCATGTGACAGAAATAGTAGTCCTTGGCAACAACACATTAACTTCTTCTGGACAGTACGCTATGTGTTATACCCATGTATTGCATCTTCCTCTATCTCAGTCTCCTTGTTGTTTTGCAAGCCCTGTTCTTTTGATACGCAGTGTAGGCAGCCTTTTTGGAGACTTCAGGCCAGGCAACTTAAAGTTAATGGTAACTTTACTGAAGAAAGGCAAAAATTGAAGAACAGTTCTTGTAAAGCAGTTTCTCACACACATTCCTGTACAGAGGTGTTCTAGTGCCCATAAGGTAATCATACCTGAGTCTATAGGGACAGAGTATTGGCAGTAATCCACAAAGCCAGTGAGCCATAAAGGCAATAAGTCCACAGCTGGCAGTTAAGAGTCCATAGAGTCCTTAGGTTCCCAGCCCCTCAGGGAACCCCGACTGGACCCCCTGCCCCCCACGGTCCAGCAGGATAACAGCCTATATCTTTTCCCAAGAGCTCCCCCAGGGCATTTCAGTGAGCTCTTTTTACATGGATCTTTGGTAAATTGGTGTGAAAATCTATACAATCGATTCCTCAGATCCAGCACACATCTACATTGTAGCAATTGCCACCTCGCTGGCTCAGCTAACAGAGGAAATGAGCTCAGCCACAGGAAACAAGGGCATAGCACAGAAAAGAAGTGAGTCCTTATAGGAACCTGCCTACACCTAGAATTAAAGTGATAGTAAACGATCAGTTTGAAAAACAACCCATTCTGTTTAAAACTGAAATGAAAGGAAAAAAATTCGTGAATAGATTAAAAAAAATATATATATTATACCTTTTTTCTTTTTTTATAAGTCATAACATAATATCTGTTCTCAGCTGCATAAGAACTGGGGGGAGGAGAAGCAACAGCGCACTGAACTCTCCAGTGAATGGGTGCGTGTCAGGACAAGAGAGCAGGCTGAGTTCCCAGCACAGCTAGAGAACTGACCACAGTTTTTACTCATGCTTAGTGTGGTCAGTTTTTAATAGGAAAGTAGAAGGAACACCAGGAATTTCACACAAATGAAGCAATACAAAAAGAACAGAATACTTTCTCATACGAGTACATGGTACAGCAGCCACATATCAGGAATATGAATCGCTGGGGTAACAAACACTTTAAGTTATGTATGTTTGATTTTTTTTTTTTAAATTTGGTGACTGGAAGGTTGCAGCGGGTTTTACCCAGGAGTTGGCCTTTAAAACCAGATGCTATAACCAAAAGAACACGGTATGTAGGCTCTGTGCTTTATATTTGGTTATCAGCTCAGTAGAGAGCGGCTCATTTTGTCATACATGATTTCTGCTATTAGTAATGTCTCCTTTATTTTACAGGATTCTCTTTATCCTGTATTGAGTGTGAAGCGGAAGATGAGAAGTCTTGTAAAGGAAGCTCCACCACATGTGAATCTGAATTCTGTATGGCAACATTAAAGTCTACTTTAAATGGAGGTAAGTGAAAAAAAACTGCTTTAATAAAAATTAATTTGTTCTCAGTGCTGCAATTATTCAACCACTTTTAATCTGATTTTGATTGCAAGGTTCAAGAATATGTATTGTATACAGGACGCTAGGGATGGGTCCTGGATGGGAGGTACGGTATGTGTCCTCGTTAAACGTCTCTACTCTTCTCTTCACTTCACATCGCTGTCCTAAAATCATATCAAGCTATCTATTTAAAAAAAAAATGTGCACTGAACTCATTCAAAGAAAAATACATGCAGCAAATAAAGTGTACCATTATACAATACTGCTGTTAAAAGTCAAAATAATAAATGTCCATATGTGAAATTATCTTTGTACATCAAGAAATATATTAAAGTGCTTCAAAAGTTCTTCTTATAGTGCTCCATATGCAAAGTGCTTCAGTGCAACTCCTATATGCATATAGAAAGTGCAGCTTATAAGCTTTCCGTGCCTCTGAAGACGCCTGGCGAAACACATTGGACGGGACTATCCAGTGACGTCATTTTCAGCTAGTGGAATGCACATTTATCTTTTAAAAAGATAGATTGTTAAGGTTTTAGGACAGCGCTGTGAATAGAGTAGAGACGTTTAATACAAGGACCAGCAGCAGTCCGAATAGAAAAAAGACGATTTAAAGTGACAGCGCTGTGGAATTAATATATATATATGTGTCCCCAATGTGTGAGTTGATGCAGCCACCATATCTAATGCTTGGTAATCTGAAATACAGGTATATGACATTTTTGGTTTTGGAGTATTCTAGGAGGGGGTGGAAGATTCCCTGTAATGTGTCCTGCCCCTAGGAGCACACTGATGAAGGGGAGGAATGCCCAAACCGTGTCCAGTCCCTAGGAGTGCACTGATGAAGGGGAGGGATCCCCATAATGTGTCGTGTCCCTAGGAGTACAGTGATAAAGGGGAGGAATGCCCAAACCATGTCCAGTCCCTAGGAGTGCACCGATGAAGGGGAGGGATCCCTGTAATGTGTCCTGTCCCTAGGAGTACAGTGATAAGGTGGAGGAGTCCCTGAAACACGTCCTGTCCCTAGGAGTACACTGATTGGAGGAATTTGGGTTTAATACTGCTTTAACAGGGATGACAAAAGACAGTTGGAGTACTCAGGGATTCTCACTCATACAGAGAGATGGGTTCCAGGGTTATCCGGCAGAGAGGGAATACTGATTGACAGTTGTTTTGGAATTTTTTGGAGGCTTCTGGAGGGAAAGAGCCTCCAACCCTGACTATGGGTATCTTGGCCCTGTAAGGGTTATCCTGCCTGCAAGAGTGTGCTGTTTGGTTACTGAAATACTACTAAGCTGCAGTGACCATTTCTTTGGATCCCTGGAGCAAGTGGGGACTTTAAACCCTGTGTCAGAAACCATGAAATCGGACAGAAGTACAGCTAAATCACACTTGTTTATTAATAAAAGAAAAAAGAACCAATGTAGTCAAAACATTACAAAGTTCAGTAACCGGAATGGATAGTCAGCCAAGCCAGAAGTCAGGTATCAATGTCGTGGAACAGCAAGCAGGATCTGGAGCCAGAAGGGATGTCAGCAAAGCAAGTCTTTAAACAGGAACGCAGGAGATAGTCTCTGTGATGTTGACCTAGGTGAAGGCAGAGATCCTCTGGACTGGACGGCTTAAGTAGGCAGGACTGACAAGCAGGATATCATAAACAGCTGAGTAACCGTGGAGAGATAGGAACTGGCAATTAGCTAACAGTTGAGCAGCCAGCTCAGAGACGGAAGGGCTGAGCCCAACCCTGACACCCTGTTAAGGAACAATGTTATTCTGGCGATGAACCAGAGGTTTGATTTGTTCCAGAGATTGTTTTTTTCATGCTGTTTTTGTTTGCCTTTTCAAAAAATAAAGACTGTTCACTTTTACAAGAGCAGCTAGCTAGTGATCCAGAACCCAAAATATCGCAATTGATACAATTATTTCTGTACAGCAGTGACTGGGAGGTAGGTTGCTTTGATGCAGTTCAGTCATATTAGTACTCTTAAAGGTTAATAATAAAAAACTGGATGGCAGACTTTCAAAGTCGCCAAAAGCTCGACCTGAGGAAATGGTCTGCTTCTTCAGAAGGTGGGGAACACCTGATGTGGTCCTTTGACTGGCACTGCAGACGTTTCAGTTGTTTTCCATTGCAATTTAGAATGTTTGGTGGTACAGCTGAAATAAAACTCGGCAGATCGCTTGGTTATAGGCCAATGGAGATATAAAGAAAGCCTAAAAAATTGGTCCCCCACTGTGCTAAGTACTGTAGAACCCTCTCTACAGTCTCTACAGGACACAGTGGTGCCATAGGGGTCAAGAAATAGAACCACCAACAGCAGCAGCAGAGGACCAGGCGATCTACAGTCCTAGAAGTTCTGGTTTCCAAAGAGACTTTATGGTCTATATTCATTAGAATGGTGTTCAATAGTGTGGGCAGTGGGAGAGGTGAGCCTCTACTTTCTTCTTTGAAAGGAAACTTTTATTTGCCCTTTTGGCGACAGAGTTACAGTGGAGTAAAAGGGGTAAGCGGGGAGATTTCCTCTCCCTTCCTGTCTCAGGAAATCCATGTGGAAGTAGGAGAACATCTCCCTATCGGGAATCCAGTCAACAATAGTTCTGCTTTCAGTGAATGTGTTATGATCAAGTTAAGTCTAAGATGCCACGTACCCCTTTGACATATCTTGTTTTCTCTCTCTTTTGACAGATGGGCAGGAAGTGAAGCGGTACAAGAGATCTTGTGGGGAAAAATCAATGTGCTCTCAGAAGGAAAGTTTTACCTATTCTGATGGAGTAATAAAAATAAGCAGTTCCTGTTGCTCTACCAGTAACTGCAGTCCTCCCATGCCTGCGTGTAAGTACTACATCCCTGTAGTTGAATTTAAACTGAACAGTTATAGGCATTTTCATAGAAACCATTTGAGATTGCCTGTAGGACCTGAATGTATGATTTTGTGGAAAAGATCTTTTTTGAAAAAATATTTTTAAGAAATAATAATAAAATTACATTTTTTATATATACAGTGGAACCTCGGATTACGAGTATAATCCGTTCCAGGAGAATGCTCGTAATCCAAAGTACTCGCATATCAAAGCGAGTTTCCCCATTGAAGTCAATAAAAACGAAAATAATTTGTTCCGCATTGACTTCAATAGCATGCAATAACGCATGCAGCCAGAGGCGGGGGGCGCCGGTGAGCCTCCGAAACGGCCGGAAAGGCGCGAGGACAGTTCGGCAAACCTCGGAAAGATTCCGTTCACGAGCCTTTCCGAAGTCTGCCGAGGTCAGCTGAACTGTCCTCGGGCCTCTCCGTGCAATTCCGAACGGCGACGATCTGCATCTGTTCGGCTCCGGCGCCCCCCCCCCCCCCCCACCTCCGGCCAAAAGCGGTACTGCGCACCGCTTTGGCCTGAATCCTGCTTGTTTTGCGAGAGAACACTTTCAAACCGAGTTAGGATTTTTAGAAATACAGTGCTCGTACTGCGAAACACTCGTTAACCGCGTTACTCGCAATTCAAGGTTCCACTGTATTTAGAAAATGTGTTTCATTGCCTTAAAAATCCTACCAAAAGAGGATATTTTGTAGCAATTAAAAATTCCTTTAATCTGCCTGTAAATTGGCACACCTGTAGCATGTATAGAACATGCTGCAGCAAGAATGACATTTCTAAAGAAAAAAAGAAGTCAAATCACATCTATATTGATTCGCGGTTGCAATTGCCGGCACCCGGCTATTAAAAAAATTAAAGAAAAAAACAGCGTGGGGTTCCCCCCAGTTCATACCAGACCTTTGGGTATGGATTTTAAGGGGAACCCCATGCCAAACTTTAAAAATACGCCCCCCCCCCCCCCAAATTCCATACCAGACCCTTATTTGAGCATGCAGCCTGGCAGGTCAGAAAAGGGAGCGGGGATGAGCGAGCGCCCCCCCCCCCCCCCTTCTGAACCATACCAGGACACATGCCCTCAACAAGGGACAAGGGCCCCTTCCCAACAACCCTTCAAAATGGGCTCTTTTGATTTTTCCTGTATGGCTCCCTTTAGACTTCAATAGGGTTCGCCGTTCAGGGTCGTTCGACCATCTCTACTCACAAAGATAGAAGAATACGGAGCTTATCTGGTATATACCATTCCAAAATGAATTCCCGTGGCTAGTTATAGAAGAATATCAGCTTCCATAGATGGAAACATTCAAAGCAACAGTCTAGACTGCAAATTGATGAAGGAGAGGAATCTCCATAATGTGTCCAACCCCTACAAGTTCATTGGTGAAGAAGAAGATTCCACGGAACGCGTCTTGTCAGTAGAAGTACATCAGTGAAGGGGAGGAATCCCCAGAACGCATCCTGTCCCTAGGAGTACACTGATGAACAGGAGGAATGCCCATAACATGTCCTGCCCCTGGGAGCAGACTGAAGAAGGGGAGGAATCATTGTAATGTGTCTCACTCTTAGGAATACACTGATGAAGGGGAGGAATCCCTGTAATGAGTCCTGCCCCTCGAAGCAGACTGATGAAAGGGAGGAATCCCCATAACATTTCCCCTCCCGGAGTACATTGATGAAGGGGCGGAATCCCCGGAATATGTCCTGTCTCTAGAAGTACACTGATTAAGGGGGGAAATCCTCGTAGTGCATCTTGTCCCTAGGAGTACACTGATTAAGGGCAGGGATCCCCGAAATCTGTCCTGCTCCTATGAGTAGACCGATGAAGGGGAGGAATCTCTGCAATGTGTCCCACTCCCAGGAGTACACTGGTGAAGGGGAGGAATCCCCAGAATAAGTCCTGTTCCTAAGAGTACACCAAAGAAGGGGAGAAATCCCCATAACACGTCCTGCCCCTAGGAGTACACTGTTGAACAGGAGGAATCCCCAAAACATGTCCTGTCAATAGGAGTACACTGATGAAGGCGAAGAATCCCCATAACATATCCTGTCCCCAGCAGTACACTGATGAAGGGGAAGGATCCCCGTAACGTGTCCCAACCCTAAGATTACATTGATGAAGGGGAGGAATCCCCAGAATGTGTCCTTTCCCTAGGACATGCGCAGAAGTGGGAGGTATCGCCTCAAGCTTTGTGTGCATTGGGCTTTTTGGTTCCTTAGCTCACCTCACCCTAATCTGTCTGGTTATACTGTCAAACTGTGCTTAGATTACACCAAAAAATGTATACTGACCATTATCTCTTCTTCATTCCTAGTGCCACAGACTAAAACAGAGAAGAACGGGGTCTCCTGTATGGATTGTCGAGGTTCTGGGGACACACCATGTACTTCCAGCACCCGCAGAAACTGCACTGGGGATGAGAAGCAATGTGTCTCATTAACTATTACAACAAGTATGGCTTTGAACACATTTTCTTTCTTTATTATGATTGGGACTAAACAAAGAAAATTTAAAGCTGAGCTTCAGGCAGATATAAAAGGCACGCACTAATGCAGCTCTAAATCACTACTTAAAGCGGGGGTCCACCTATCTATCGTTTTTTTTTTTTGGAGTTCATTCACAAACTTTTCTTCTCATGATTATCTACTCACATGTTCTGTGTAATAAGTCCGCCTGTGTCCGATTTTGTTGTAAAGAATAACTTATAAAATTCACTGAAGGCGGTTTCCATCTTCATTGTGGGCATTTGAAGCCCACAAGCATGTATTTCCTGGATGCGGTGAATGCTGTGCTCCCAGCATTCACCGAGATGTTGTGATGACGCTGTTGCACAATGCATGCTGGGAAGCCTGAGACTAGTTCCCAGGGGACTGTGGGAGGTCAGGGAGAGGCTAGAAACACGCCTACTCCCATGGGAGGAAAACCAGGAAGTGCTAAGAAGATTAGAAAAAAAAGGTAATTACGGCGATTTAAATTTTTTTACACAGCATGTCAGCATCTAGGCAAGGAAGAGAATGCATAGAGATAATGTTCAAAATTTGGGTGGAACCCCGCTTTAATGCATCACTAAATTTATTTATTTTTTTAAAGGCAAACAATGTGCTGTAAGTACTTGAATTTGACTTGGTATCGGCCTCTTATATCAAAGCTGCCTTACCAACTCTCCCATACTTAGGGATAGGAGAGTTTGAAACTTGAAAGAAAAAATGTACCTATGGTGGGGCTATTGAAGCACTGAACTACCTTTTAAGAATGATGCTCTCCACCACCTTGAATGGATTGTGGCGCCACCTAGATGAAATCTTTTGTTTATTAACAGCTTTTGCGGTAAAATAAAAATTCTATTTATCTGACCTCTACTGGTATAGATGCCAACTGTTCCAGATTTGTCAGGACAGTTCTGCATCTTAGCGAAAAGTATGTCACTAGCACACCAAGGATCTCCAGACTGATGTTCTCCACCACCTTGGATGGATTGCGGCTCCACCTAGATGGAGAAGATAAGAAATATTTTCATTTCTTAAATCTTTTGTTTATTGCCATCTTTTGGGGTAAAATCAAAGTTCTATATACATCTGACCTCTACTGGCACAGATGCCAACTGTCCCAGATATTCTGGGACAATCCTGCATCTTGGACCTTCTTGATTATGTGTCCTGGGCAATGTCCCAGGATTACAGTTTCACCCTTATTTGCACATTCCCAGTAATTCAATAAGGCATTCATTATGGTGTTCACGGGGGTGTGAGTGGGCAGTCCCCACTTAGTGGGGTTTTGCTGAGTTCCTTCGGTAATTGGGAAGCCCTGAGGTAGACTGTGGATTGGGTTATTTGTGTCCCAGGGAACAGGACTTAAATGTTGGTATGTATATACAGATATATACAGAAGTTTCTTTCTTTTGGGTCTAGGTGGAGGAAAGAGTCTATGGGTTGTTCAACACTGGTGTGGGGACTGTTCGTGCAGTGAGGGCTGAGAAGCCTGCTGTCCAATCTGATCTAGAAGGGGTAAAATGAATGCAAAAGATTTCCCTTATAAGCTATGCCTGGTTTTATAAGACATGAGATCTCTGCAGTTTTTGAAGAGGGAACCAGTGTATGAACAACCTATGGACTGTGGGGGTTGACCTTGAGGAAAGAGCTTGCCTTCAGTCACTTGAACCTGTTTCATCCCAGATTTGCCAGAACAGTCCATGCATCTTGGGCCTTAGTACTTGGTGGTGCCACTCCAGGCTGAGGTGTAGAGACCCATTGGTACTCAGGATAGTAGGGATGCCAGTGTAAGAAATACTCATCCAGTGAGCGATAAATATTTAAGCAGAAAACCGCTGCTCACCATAGCCGATCCTAGTGTGGATGTATAGATGTAAAATCTGGAGTCAATGTAGCTCCGTGGGCCACGCCCCCTGACATGTTTCTCCCCACCAACCAGGGCTTAATCATAGGGTTTCTTAGTCCAGATGATGCTGTGCCCCAGGAAATGTTGCGGGATCAAAGTGTCACCCTTATTTGAGAACTCAATAAAGCATTCATTATGGTGTTCACGGGGCCATGAGTGGGCAGCCCCCACTTAATTAGAAGTCAGCATAAAAGGAAAACGAATACTCCTGCGCTCCTGAATACTCCTGAAAACGTGGGTCTTCACTAATCAAGCCACCACATCAGCTGTGCTGCCACTCACCACAGGTCAGGGAAAATCCAGAAGAAACTCTAGAAAGAAAAGGGAATAGAAGGCTAGCGCATTACCTTTGAGACACTTTAATATTATCGGGCAGCGGTCTGCACGTCTTGTCCATAGGTCTGGAGACTGCTACCATCATTAGACCATTATGCGTGATTTTTATCTACCCTTGTGAGTAGTACTTTTACGTTTTCTTTTTTGATAAACTTTTTTAAAGATAACGCACAAGGCCGGTGCGCCCTCTCCTTTCTGTTTTTTGACGACACTTTAATATTGAACTGACGCGTTTCGAGGGGGAACCCCTCAGGATACCCCTCGAAAAGCATCAGATTTCTTTGGGTTCTACATCCCACATCTGTTACTGGCCAGCAGATCTCGCTGGATGGGAAAAATGGTGGACTTTATACAATTTGCTTGATTTTATCACTCGTTTGTGAGTATATTTTTTAATCCTTTTACAATATTAAAGTGTCGCAAAGGTAATTCGTCTAGACTGGTGCGCCCTCTGTTCCCTTTTCTTCCCACTTAATTAGAGGTGGGGTTTGGATGACCCTCATGTATGTTTTTGATCGAAATGGAATTCCCCTTTAAGTGCCTAAACAAAGACCTTAATGGCGGGTATTTCTCGAAAGAAAGCTTTCTGAAAGCTACAGGCTTGAAAATATCAAAAACACTTTTCAAATTGAAGTTAATATGTTACAAATAAACATTTTAATACATTTTAATGACTGGTGATGTTTGATAGTAACGTCGTTTTATATTTACTCCACAGAGCCGGCTGCTAACACTTCTCTGAGAGGTTGCGGCACACCGGGATTGTGTATGAAGGAGATGGACTTTAAAACCGGAGACACAGTGCAAGAGATGAAGTTCAGTTGTCCCAGCGGGAGCGGGAGTCTTCATTATAGTCTGTTTTTGCTGATTTTTGCACCCATGTTCCTTGTCAAAGTCATAGGATAGACCCACCTACAGAGCTAAGAAATGTGTATGTAGAGTGGTGAAAAAAGAAAAAAAAATCCTTTAAACCCTAAAGTGTGTGTAACCCCAACAATGGACTTTTATTCGTTGCCTTTGGTCTGTTAGTCATGCTATTAAAATTTTTTTTTTTTGTGTTCAATATGCGCAAAAAAAAAAATTAAAAATACTGGTTGTTCCTGCCAGATAATCTGATAACTTCCTGTGCTATCAAGAACATTCTAGAAACACAGCTTTGTCCACTGTTCCTCCAAGACATTGAGGAAAATTTGAATGTGATTCATAAAAGGCAGGTAAAATGTTAAAGCGGAGTTCCAAATGTGAAAAAAAAATTTTTTTTTGGATGAATATCTTTATTTTTAAAGACTTATTACTAGCACTCACATTATTTTTTTTTTTAATCGCTGCTCGATTGCCGATTTAATTGAGCATGATATGTTTTATTCCTTCTTCTTGGCACTTTCCATCTTGTTTGAGGGCATGTGAAGCCCACAAGCACTATCTCCCGGGCTCTGGCGCAGCTGAGCGACCAGCATGCACTGCCCGTTCTTGCGCATGCGCCGTATGTACGGCGCAGCGCCGTACACTTCTAACGTTGCCATCACAATGGGCGTTGCCGTCGGAAGTGCCCCCCCGCCCCCCCCTGTTGTGATGGCAACAAAAGCCCTCGGTGCTGCCCAGTGACTCCTGGGAAATGACGACAGACATCTCCCAGGAGCACTAGCGAGCACGGGCGCCGAGGGAAATGACGTCAGGCGCCGTGGAGAGGAAGAGGCAGATTATGAGGGACCCCCTAGCGACAGATCTGAAAAGGTGAGTAAAAAAAAAATAATTTTTTTTTTCCAAAGTTTGTTATTTATATTTAATGCAGCTGAATAATGTAAAATTATTTTTATGACTGGACCTCCGCTTTAAATGATATTTACACCTGCTGGGTAATAGGAATGAACAGAGTGATTTTGGCTAAATTTATTTATTTCACCACAAAATTGCTGGAAAACTTTCAATTTAAAATCTTCAAATCTGCTTAACAAAAAAAAAAAACCTTGATCTGCTAATTTTTTCTTTAAAAAAAATTTTTTGGGGTGTATTTATGGTCAATTTTTTTTTTCTTGTTTCTTTTTTCCTTTTTTTTTGTATTATGCCATTGTTATTTGTGTACGGAGCCTTTTGATTTTTTCTTTTTTTTTTCTCTCTCTCTTTTTTTTTTTCAATGATAAAAATAAAATAAAAGAATGAGGTTAAAAAAAGGGGCCATTATTCACATTTTTGTAGAATAGTTGATTATGTAACCCCTAGGAGCCATTTAAAGCCCGTTGTGCATTTATAGACGACCAAAACCACCTCTATTTTAACTTCTTCACTGAATCCCATGCATTTAGTAAAAATAGAAAAGTTGGATATCATTTTTAGCACTCTTTACTGGTTTTAGCTGGAGCTCCACATCAGACAATAGTAATTTTGGTTTAAGAAATGTCTTATTACGCTGGTCTAGGGTATTTAAAGCGGGCCTTGCAATAATTTGCCAGGTCCATTGAAAAAGGTCCAGGGCTCTTCTCCCTGTAAAAATTTTTCCTGCTCTAGTATTTTTAAAATGTTCCTGTAAGCAAAAAGGTTTTATACTTACCTTACCCTATCTTCTGCCCACATTATCTAAGCAGGAGGGACGACGTGCTGCTTCCAGCGAGAGTCTAGAGAATGCTGAGTAGCTCAAATCTATGGGGAAAATGCTCTTGTAATGGATTGCAGTGTCTTATCACAATATTTGTGATACTCTTTGTTCCCCAGGAATATCACCGCAAGGATAGTGACCTTCTCTGGTGTTCTGTCCCTTAAAGTGGTTGTAAACCTCAGACATGAAATATGAACAAAGTATATCTATCTACTTCTTGTAGCTGTAGGCACTAGACAGTATCGTGTGACCACCAACATTGGGATTGATTTCCTAAAACTGGAGAGTAGCCAACAATGGTAGCCAATCAGCTTCTAACTTCAGCTTGTTCAATTAAGCTTTGGAAAAAAAAAAAATTGGAAGCTGACTGGTTTCAATGCAGAGCTGCACCAGATTTTGCACTCTCCAGTTTGAGTAAATAAACCCCCATAGTGTTCTCATTTCCAGGCACGAGGAGTGAGCAGGCCTACCACCCATTCACAACCTCATGCTCAGCAATGCAAAAGATGGGTCAAGGTTATATAAAATCCAACTTTTTACCTTACAAATACATTTTGGAAATATTAAAGGCCAGCAAATTTTTACAGGGGAATGGTACCTGAACATTATACGTGGATCTTGCATTGCATTGCATGGCCTACTTCACTGAGAAATGGGAGTCTTTAATATCATAATGAATCTATCTTCCATTGATGACTTGTTGTGAAAGGAATGTGACTTCTTTACTTGTGCTTTGACAGGTCCCCTTTATTGGTGAAACTTTTTTCTGTAATAGAGATAACTTGGATTTGTTCGAATCTTGTTTCCAATTGTGTACAACTTAGAAATAAATAAATCGAATGCTTTTTTTTTTTTACCTGATACTTCCGTGGTGTTGTTTGTGTGCCACTTTAAATTTTATTTTGTGGTTTTACGTGTGTATACGAAAATGCAGAACACCTCAGGGATTCTGTTCATGAGAGGGAATTATTAATTAATGCACTTTCATCAAACAGCATGTCTAGGATATACCTGACCTTAAAAGCACCAAGAAATAGAAAAAAATACTCTATAAATAATCTATCTATCTATCTATCTATCTATCTATCTATCTATCTATCTATCTATCTATCTATCTATCTATCTATCTATCTATCTATCTATCTATCTATCTATCTATCGTTTTTCAACAGTTTACCACTAGATGGCATAGTCCAATGGGATGTCACCAGTAAAATGTTACTCGGAGGTCTTCAAGCACCCTGTTATAGGGTGACAACTTTTGGTCCATGTTGTAGGGTGACTTTCTCTGCTCGTTATAGGGTGACAACACTATTCCTCTGTTATAGGCTGACAGGTTTCAGTCCATGTTGAAGGGTGACTTTCTCTGCTCGTTATAGGGTGACAACACTCTTCCTCTGTTATAGGCTGACAGGTTTCAGTCCATGTTGAAGGGTGACTTTCTCTGCTCGTTATAGGGTGACAACACTCTTCCTCTGTTATAGGCTGACAGGTTTCAGTCCATGTTGAAGGGTGACTTTCTCTGCTCGTTATAGGGTGACAACACTCTTCCTCTGTTATAGGCTGACAGGTTTCAGTCCATGTTGAAGGGTGACTTTCTCTGCTCGTTATAGGGTGACAACACTCTTCCTCTGTTATAGGCTGACAGGTTTCAGTCCATGTTGAAGGGTGAAAACTTTCTGAACTCGTTATAGGGCGACAACAGTCTGTCCCTGCATTCCTGTTATAGGGTGACAATCTTGCCCCAGGACCAGAGAGAGAGACTGCTCCCATTGCCCCCAGACAGAGAGAAAGCAAGAGAGACTGCCCCCAAATTGCCCCCCAGCTGAGCCCAGAGAGGGAGAGAGAGACTGCTCCCATATTGCCCCCCAGCTGATCCCAGAGAGAGGGACTGCTCCCATATTGCCCCCCAGCTGAGCCCAGAGAGAGACTGCTCCCATATTGCCCCCCCAGCTGAGCCCAGAGAGAGTCTGCTCCCATATTGCCACCCCAGCTGAGCCCAGAGAGAGAGAGAGAGAGACTGCTCCCATATTGCCCCCCAGCTGAGCCCAGAGAGAGAGAGAGAGAGAGACTGCTCCCATATTGCCCCCCAGCTGAGCCCAGAGAGAGAGAGAGAGACTGCTCCCATTACCCTTATAGAGAGAGACTGCTTCAATTTTCCCCTAGAGACAGCTCCACTGTGCTTCCCACAGCGCTATTACCGTCATTGTGAATGATGGATGGATGGACACTCATGGGCAAGCAGTCAGGAGCTAGGGCTGGGCAGCAGCAGGCATTGTGAGTGCCCGGGAAAGACAAAAGAGACCCACTCCACTCCCCCCTAGCTCCTGAGGCCATCCACAATGCAGGCGTGCACCCCTCACAGACCCGCCTTGCTGCCCAGCCTGAGCAGAAGCATTTTTGGCAGACTTCAGAACTGCATATGCACGCTTTCAAAGCCTACACCCATATTTTTTACGGTCACTCCTTACCCATTCACAGACATTTACTGACAAGGAAAGAAGTCCTATTTTTCAGGCTGTCCAAGCAGCCCATAGAGTACTTTCAACTGAACTGAGAGCCTGTCCTCACCCCTACCATCTTTTGCTGACTCTCCCTGCTGCCTGGGGGCTACCTGACAAGAAGGACCTGAGCAGGGGGAGCTGTGATGTCTCCACTGGTGAGGTCCATTCTGTGCATTGAAAGGAAATAGTAGGTATTCTGGACTTCCACCCTTCTAAAGGTACAGCAACAGGGCCCTTAGGTATCTGGAGACATGAAACGAGAGGCAGGTTATGCATTTGTAAAATGTCTACCTTTATTAGGTGTCTATACAGCTTATATATGGTTCAACTTACCAATAGAAAGAGGGGAGGGCGGAGTGGCTAGTAAATTATGTATTGGTATAAAATATATGGTTACAAGTCAGTGACCCTTAAAATACATTTATGGTCGGAGCCCTATGTCCGATATGGACATAGATAACATTTATAGTTAAGATAATACTTACCATTGGAAATAGACCTGGAAGTGTGGACTTACCATATGAAATGGACCTGAAAGTGTGCCTTGGTCTAATGGCCGGTATGCCAAAATAAGGGGGCATACCCTGGTTTTAAGAAATGATTATTCTGTAGAGAGAAATGAGATGAAATGAATGAAATGAAATGAATGCCTTGAAATGGGGATGGGAGGGTGGGTATCGCGCACAGGAAACCGACAAGCACCACAGGTGAGCGGGCTGCTTAAATACCCCCCGGGCTCCTCCCATAAATTCAGGCCACCATACTGGCCTTCCTACTTATGGTCGGAGCCCTATGTCCGATATGGACATAGATAACATTTATAGTTAAGATAATACTTATCATTGGAAATAGACCTGGAAGTGTGGACTTACCATATGAAATGAACCTGAAAGTGTGCCTTGGTCTAATGGCCGGTATGCCAAAATAAGGGGGCAAAAACATTCAGGTAGGGTTATAATTTTTTATTGGTTTTCAGTTATTTATTGAGCCAATTTGGAGAATGCCTGTGCCATCTCTGTTTGTGGATTGGGGATATACCGGGCGAAGCAGCCTGATTTCCACCTGCCTAGTCTTCTGATGATGTGGTCTGGAACCCCGTGGCGGGACGCTGCGGAGGCTGCTCCGATGCGAAAGGAGTGTCCGGAATACTGACTAGGGTTAAGGTGAAGATTGCGGAGAAGTATCCTTATGTGACTCACAAACTGAGAGGCGCTTAAGGGTTTAACTGGGAATGGTAAGAGGGGACTGCTGTCTGGTTGCTCAGGCAGGAGTGACAGGAGTCGGTTGAGTACAGCGACTGGACACCAGCTGTTGTTGGTTTTGTAGAGGTGAATGTTCACTCCTGAGCCCGTTTGCTGGGTTTTAGAGACCTCGAGGTGCAGGATGAAATGGTCTTGGTATCGAAGCAAGTGCCGTCTGCATAGTACTTGGTCTGTGGGTTTGTTAGAGGTGAATTCGCCAGGTCGCAAGAACCCATAGTAAGCTAAATATATAGCTGCTTGTAAGACCGTGCTGGGGAGCAGACCGAATGGTGAAGTAGCCAGAATAGTTGACATGTCCCTAAAAATGGGGCCCGTAATGGGTAAGCGTTTGGAGCTGATGACTGGTTGTTTTTTCTGAATGCCCCTTAGGATGGCTCGTATAGCGTGTGACGAAAACAGTGAAGATTTTGTGGGGTCTTCAAGCGTCAAGAAATGTTGAATGCCGGCTAGGTATAGCCGAATGGTATTGTAGGATAAGGCCAGCTGCGAGTGACAGTGTGCAATGAAGGCCAGTACCTGTTTGAGATCTGTTGGTGCTTTACGGCAGGATGTGAGGAATTTATTGAACGCCTTCCAAGCTGTCTGGTAGGCTTTGAGTGTGTTGTGAGAGAGTGAATGATTGATGAGTTGCGTTGCTCTGTGTAGATGTTGAACTAGTCCAGGGTCAGTTGTGACCAGACTGGGATAGGGGCCGACATTGGTTCGGGATCGGGAACCTGTTCAAAAAAGGAGGTGTAATTAAAACGTGACAGTGCGTCGGCAGCTAAGTTGTATCTGCCGGGAATAAATGCACAGTGTATATTAAACTGACGCTGTAAAGACAGTTGTACCAATCTGCGCAGGAAGGACATGACTGCTAGGGACTTGGACCTGCCTTTGTTGATAATGTCTGCTGTGGCCTGGTTATCGGTGGTGAAGACTACGGTTTGTCCTGTCCAGTGGTGGCCCCAGAGCTGTGCAGCTGCCACTATGGGATAAAGTTCAAAGAGGGCAGATGTTTGAGTAAAACCGGGTATCAGCAGTATCTGTTGAGGCCAGGGTCCTGAAAACCAATGGTGGCCAAAAATTGCCGCGAAACCTGTGGAGGCTGCAGCGTCTGTCACTACCTGGGGTGACAGGGGCGAAACCGTGGGTATAAATAGGGATATGCCATTCCAGGCGGACAAGAATTTCTCCCACATAGGTCCGCTATAGCTGCGGAGTCTAGTTTTAAGATCTGATCGGGGTCTTGAGTTTCTGACAGGAATCTAAGCAGGCGTGATACAAAGGTGCGGCCTTGTGGAATAATTCGCATGGCAAAATTAAGCATTCCCAGGAGAGATTGCAACTGCTTTTTGGTACAGCCTTTGGTGTGTGTGAATTCATGAAGGACCGCCCTAATGCATGTTAGTTTGTCGAGGGGGAGACTGGCTTGCATGGCGCAGGTATCCAAGCTGACCCCGAGGAAGGTGATGATGTGTGCTGGGCCGTCGACTTTGTGCTCGGCGATGGGAACATTGAGGTTTCCAAATATCACTCTGAGTCTGTCGAGGTCTCCTGGTGGCTTGCTGGGAGGTTCTATTAGTAGGAAGTCATCCAGGTAATGGATGACTTCTTGGCATTGACCCTTGTGTAACAGTATCCACACAAGGGACTGAGCGAACGTGTCGAAGAGCCACGGACTACTCTTCGAACCGAAGGTCAGTTTTGTGGCAAAATAATATGCCTCCTTCCACTTGATGCCATGCCAGCACCAGAGGGATGGATGGATGGGCAGGAGTTTGAAGGCATCCGAGATGTCGGCTTTGGAGAGCCAGGCACCTGTACCTGCTTTGATGATTGCTTGTATTGCCATGTCGACGGAGGAATATTTTAGGGAAAACTCTTCGGAGGGGATCAGGGAATTGAGACTGGGGATGTGGGAAGAATGAGGCGCAGACAGGTCGTACACCAAACGCAATTTATTCGTGAACTTGCCCTTGACAAGCCCAATAGGGCTGACTCTCCATGTGCTGAAAGGGGGGCAAGTGAAAGGGCCTATAACGTACTCTCGATCTACCTCTGTTTGTAAGAGCTGATCTATGGCTTGTTCGTCAATGGCTGCTGAACGAAGATTGGCACATTCGTGAGTACAGTGGGGTAGTGAAATGAGGCCGGTGTGAAAGCCTACTGTGAAGCCTTGGATAAGGTAGGTGGTCAGGGAAGGGGTGGGATGTGAGGTGAGGTACAGTCCTAACCATAAGAGGTTGATCCGGCTTAGTCATGCCCTCTTGTGTTGTTTGACTTCACACAAATTCCTTGGGTGTGCTCTTTGGCATAAGGTGCAGATGTGGAGTAGGCGGTACTGGCTGAAGTTGCAGGACCCGTAGTTGTAGTTATTACAGATGGCTGCCCCTCCCACGGTTCGGACTGGACGTCCGAATTTGTCCACCTGAGGCGTTGGTTCAGGGGGCGACTGACCCTGAATTGTACCCGAGGTAGAGGGAAACTCGAAGGGCCGTCTGGTCGCCGCATTGGCGCACCAGGTGGCAGTGTGGGTGGAGGACTGACAAATCGCACACAGAGGTGAGCGTAAGCCGGCAAAGTGGCGGCAGAAGAGCTCTGTGTCCATGAGACTCCAATTTGTCGTAGTCTGGAACTGTGTGAGTCTGGCGGCGGCTTTAGCGGAAAAGGAACGGTGGTAATCATAAAATGCGAATCCTCCATACTTGTAGCCCAAGTCTACCACTGTATGGAGATACAAGTCCAGCTCTTCCCGTCTGCTGGGGGTGGCTGAGCATAGGACGTCTCTGAGCATGCCAAAGGCCAGGGTAAATTCTGGGACCGATAATTTGCGGTTCAATCTGGGGTCTTTGGCTTTAAGGACCACCGATATGTCACCCCAGGAGTAGGCCTTATTTTCTGCCAGGTCGTGTACGGAAATAAGGAGAGAGGCCAGGTTGATGTCCCTGCCGTCCAAAATGTCCTTGCTGGTACTGGTTGGGACCAAATGGGAGGGGTAGACAATGGGGCTCCAGCCTGAGGTACCTGCAGGAAGGGTTGTCAAGGTTTGAGTCGCGGTTGGGTCGGGGACAGCCGTGGCCGGTCGAGCCTCCAGGAGTGCCACCCTGGTTTGGACGTCTGTAACTGAGGTAGACAAGGATGACACCATCGTGTGTAATTGTGAGATAGCTGATGATATTGACTGAAGGGATGCCTGTTGGGTACTGGGTCCTGCTGCTGGTGGGGGAAAGAGGAGTTTGAAGAGCTCGCCTTTCCTCGCTGAGGCGGGGAAGGGCACACCTCTGCGTCTGAGCTCTGCCGTCAGTTTGGGGATAGTCCATCCCCTGAGGGACTGCACGCTGCCGCTCTCTGAGACCAGGGAAGGTGACAGAGGGGCCGTGAAGTCTTCGCTGCCGGGCCTGAGACATAGTTGATCTGGTGAGGATCTCCTGTCTTGAGCTTTGTTTTTCGGTTGACTGTAACCTATTGGGGGTGACATGAATTTCAAGTTTTTTCTTTGATCCCCTGAGTCATACTTACCCGACTTATCCTCCCATTCTTCTTTTTTTTTTTTTTTTTTTTTTTACCTGGGGAGATATCGTCCAACCTGGTGCAAGGTGGACCTACTGAACTTTGACTGACCTAGAGAAAATGAAAGGTGATAATTCGTGAAGGGATTGCTACTAACTTGAAGCTACGATTAGTATGGTGCTTGCAATCTTGTGACAACGAAATGATTCGAAATGTTTGCCTTTATTTATGAAATGAATGAACTGCATGACAAAGGTCCCGCCTGGTCGTGTCGTGACTGACGCGACCGTGAACCGGGCTCTGGAGCATGTACTGAAATGAGGCAACTGAAGAAACATTGGTGCACACCGGGACGAATCGGTGCTTCTTTGATGCATCTGGATTCGAATCGGAGCGCAGCATGAAATGAAATGAGAGAAATGTTTACCTTGACCGAGGCTTGAATTGGTTGTGCCGTGTTTTGCGACTGGCAACTAACCGAGCTCTGGTATAGGTATGGATACGGCCGAATCAACTGCGGCATTCCGTGACGAATCGGTGCATATGGATTCGACTGTTTTCGAAACGGTGATGCGCTGTGGGAGTGAAATGGTAGCAATTCCCATGACAGAGATGCGGATCAGTCGCCCGATATCTGCGACTAGCTGTGATCCGGACTCTGGAGCATGTTTCTGAAATGAGGCCGAGCCCTGGGGCACGCCGTAACGAATCGGTGCATGGAGGATGCGACTGGATTCGAAGCGGAGCGCGATAAGTGCAGGTGTAACATATTGTTTTGCCATGACAGAGGCGGGAATCGGTCGTGCTGCTGTAGCGACTGACTACGAATCGGACTCTGGAGCATGTACTGAAATGTGGCAAATACCTGGGGCACGCCGGGACGAATCGGTGCATTTCCATGCGACTAAATTCGTATCGGAGTGTGCTATGTGGCAAATGAAATGATAACCATGACAGAGGTACGAATCGGTGAGTCGATATATATATATATATATATATATATATATATATATATATATATATATTTTTTTTTTTTTTTTTTTATCGACTGCTTATGACGTGACTCTGGAGCATGTACTGAAATGAGGCCGTAACTACTGGGGCACACCGGAGCGAATCGGTGCATCTTTTAGGTGCGACTGGATTCGAATCGGAGCGCGGTATGTGACTGAAATGAGAAATGATTTTGAAATGGTTTGAAATGATAGAAATGTATCTAGAAATGTTCAGAAATGAGAAATGATTGGTATCAAACTGACGTGGTTTGATAAGATTGTGAACTGCGAATCGCTATGGCTGTCTGCTGACTCATGTTTTTAGCAGTTTAGACATGCCTGAAATGAAGCGATGCACGCGTCGCGGTGGTTTCCTTAAATAACACGAAATGGTTACATAACGATAGTGCAAGTGATATACATTGCGGTTACGTACGTAAAAGTTGCGGGTGCTTCGTAAGTTTGATATCACGGTTTAGTGACATGATATCTAACAATGCGTAAAACAAAAAGTCCGACGGGACCCTACCTGCGACAGCCAAGTCAGACGCGTGGTACGAACGGTACGGATCGGTAAACACTGACACTCTCGAGCACGAATAGCAAATGCGGGAACTTCGCGAGACAACAACTTGCGGACGTTTGGTATTCGGATAGTCGGCCTAGTGACGTAACGTATCGCGCACAGGAAACCGACAAGCACCACAGGTGAGCGGGCTGCTTAAATACCCCCCCGGGCTCCTCCCATAAATTCAGGCCACCATACTGGCCTTCCTACTTATCATGAGGTTACAAGAGTCAACAGACCATCTGGTTATGAGTCATAAGTCATGAATCCTGTCTCATGGCCTACAGAAGAGAAAACAGGAAAGGACAAACCAACCCACAGTGATATACATAGAGTACAGTGCTTGTGCAAGAATTTTTCTAAGCATTCTTTCATAGTTGCAGATTTAAGCTAAAATGACAAGATTTTGTAAACTAAAGCATAACAAAATGGAGTCACAATGGTCTGGGCATATTATTACATGCATCGGTGGTATACTTATGCCGCGTACACACGGTCGTACTTTTCGTCTACAAAAGTCAGACAGCCTGTCCGACAGACTTCCGGCAGACTTTCGGTGGACTTGCGGCGGACTTGCGGCCTACTTTCTAACGAACGGACTTGCCTACACACGACCACACAAAAGTCGGTCGGATTCGTACGTGATGACGTACACCGGACTAAAATAAGGAAGTTCATAGCCAGTAGCCAATAGGTGCCCTAGCGTGGCTTTTTGTCCGTCGGACTAGCACACAGACGAGCGGATTTCGGGGTCCGTCGTAGTTACGAAGTAAAGTTTTAAAGCATGTTTCAAATCTAAAGTACGTCGGATTTGAGGCTAAAAAAGTACGTTGAAAGTCCGGAGAAGCCCACACACGATCGGATTACCAGCCAGCTTTAGTCCGTCAGCGTCCGTTGGACTTTTGTAGACGAAAAGTACGACCGTGTGTACGCGGCATTAGAGTAGTGCAGTCCACACCTGATTCTGGCACTCTGAGGAAGCTGGCCAGCCACCTGACATTTTTTTTTTTTTTTTTTGCACCTTGCTACTGACTGTCAGATGTTGCACTGTATTACCAGTATCATAGATCTCAGCTGCAAAAAGATGATCGGGGTGCCTACATCAGGGGGAGCTTGAGTACCGTTTGACATCTTCACCCTCGGCACTGGATGACCTTATCCCGGCATTGCCAGGGACCATCAGGCTGGGGAGGCTACATGGCACGACCTCCAGGCAGGAAAATGACGTGGGCCCTGACTTGCTATAGCTTCCAGTACAGTGAAATCAGAGTAAGCCATTTCAGTACAGGAGAGGAACTTCTATAAAGTTGCAAAATTTGTAGATAAGGCTGAAGTCAAGCCTGAAGGGCGGTCTACCCTGTAGGACACAGGTGGCAAAAAACGAAAAACCTGCCGGGTTATACCTGTTCAACGCTCTGTGCAAAATGAAAAAGTTTTGGCCTTAGATACACTTTAACTGAAGCATACTCCTTCAACTAAACAATATTATCTTAGGGATAGTCAGGAGTCTCCCTATCTCTGAATGTGTACCCAAGCTATGGCATAGAGCTGGGACTCCTATATACTGACACTCTAGCTATACCAACCCTTGATTATCACAATCTAAAATACTCTGTTATGATCTAATAATAATACATCTACTCTATATAAACCATACATATAAACTATTCTGCTACATAAAGGTCTTCTTAAAATGCCTCAAGGTCGTTTACCTCGGTTTTATATTTTAGCATTAAATCTATGCACAGCTAGCAAACTTTAGTTCCATACATAAATGTGGAAGTCCCAGTCCGGGATTGGTTCCGTTGGTGCAATATGGTGGAAAGAAAGGAGAATTGGACTTCTTTTCTACCCAACGGGGCATCCTAAGTCACTGTAATTGCGGGACAATTTTAGTGTCATTTAATACCATGAATGACATACACCATGGGTGCTCAACCTGTGGCCCTCCATCTGTTGGGGAACTACAAGTCCCATGATGCATTGCAAGCCGCTGACAGTAACAAACATGACTCCCAAAGGCTGAGACAGTTCCGCAACAGCTGGAGCCTGGAGGACCACAGTTTGAGCACCCATGGCATTCACCATACTCACCAAAATTAGTTAGAATGAATATGAGGCAGCGCTGTGGTACTGGAACACTAAATTTTCAAATAAGCATTCACTCAAATCATTCAAAAATAATGTCCATATGAGTAAATAATGTCCATATAATTAGTCTGAGCCACTCCACCAGTGACAACTCCCAGTAGTGAAAATATCACAACATGTAAAAGTCCAATTCATGATAAACTTTTCCAGCACTACAGGCTCAGTGCACACCACTCCCAAGTACTCACTCATTGATTTTTAATGCCTTTCATTTTAATGATAGAAATACGCGCTTTTGTAGTATAATTTCTGTTTACCTCCAATGCAGTTCGTATTAAGGAAAGAACTCAGATAGTGTAATAACATAAAAACATCATGGATTTATTTCCATCTCAGTTAAAAACATACTCACAAGAATCAATCAAAAAGAGCCCCATCCAAAAATTGTTAAAAAGAAATTCTGACACTCAGGTACCCTCCACTAGTTGGCCGAGTGCTCGGCGTCTCACCTGGTCCTCACTACTGTGACTTCCGCCATGTCACTTCCTGATAGGGTCCTGATGTCACTTCCGTTTGCCGTGCGTTCCGCCCTAACGTGTTTCGACTACCGACGTTCTCAACGTCGGGACCTGCAATGAATTCTGAATAAAGTCTGAAACCTGCAATGAATTCTGAATAAGAAGCATCTCAAACCAATGCCTGAACAAACATGGCTCTGTCAGTCTGGTGAGAATATCAGATGATGGCATTGTCATGGGGAGCCCTGTGATCTCGCTCAGTGAGAGGTAATAAATACTTGGAAATGTTACATTTTCCTCATTGCATAGCATGCATGTGCCTCATACCAAAACCTTTATCTGATGTTAGGTCCACTTTCAGCAACCCCTACCCCTACACACACCCACACCTTTTCCCCAGAAACGATACCAGCCACACTAACTTGGAAAAATAATTTTGAGACCATTTTTCCCTCTGATGCCTCTTGAGCAGGCCCCTATGCGGATGCATCATTCCAAGAATCCAACACCCTGAAAATAATATAAAGGACAGTCAACAAGTACAGCATCTTCTCCTCATCCTCTTCTGCAATCATGGGAAGCTCCATTCTTCTATTCTCCTGCATCCTCTCCACCTTGGTGGCCACCAGTAAGAAACTTTACTGTAACTTATTTTATGTCTCAGAGAGTTTGTGATGACCTGTTTCTCTGCCAAGCTTTCTAGCTAAGCAGTTCTGCATTTTGAAAGATGAACGAACACAAAAGGCATCTTGCAAAAATCTTTAACCCACACATTGTATTCCCCGATTCCTGATTCTATTTTATTCTGATATTCATTTGTAGGGATGAGCCAAGTAATTTAAGCAAAATTTTGCCAAGGTTGACACTCTGTTTCATTTCTTGAGCTGCTTAAGTTAAATTTACTTGGAACAAAAAAAGAAAAAAATAATTTACTCCTGTTCTTTGATACGCCATACATGCACCTCATTGGAAAGACTTTAGATCAGGCAGATTAAAGGAACGACACAAGAAAAAACAGTCACTCCCAGCACTCAGAGGTCCTCCGCAGAGAGATAAGGCTTAACAGGCAACACATCCATAAACCTTCCAAATGTTTGATGAATGCAACCCTCCTCAGATAGGGGGATCCAATGTAAAAAAAAGAACAAACGGGGAAGGTGCAAACACCTAGTGCATTACCAAAAATTTAACTGGAAAGACATAAAACCAATAATAATGGATACTCACAAAAGTACAGCATAAAAGAGCATGTAAACCAGAATATGTTGTGTGGTGCAGGATACAAGTGCTCCAATAACACCCCGCTATACTGGCAAGCTGACGAGTTTCGAGAGCAGCCCCTCTTCCTCTGAGCTGTGCTGACCAGCATCTCAATGTTCAAGTGCATAAATACAGGCGTGCACACAAAAACCCCTCCCCTTATCAGGAAGGCCAGAGCCACAGTCGCAAAAAAATAAATAATAATAATAATAATAATAATAAATGAATAATACATTATAAAAAATGTATATACCCAAAAATGGTGTATCACATGATGTAATTAGAATGGACTTGCCCTTCAGAGCACATCCATGTTGTACCATGCATGTGCCCCAAAAGAACATAATTGTAGCCTGCTGTAACTCCAGCTGCTGGATGACCGCCATTGGTCCCTGGAATGCAAGCAGCATAGACTGCATTGATTAAAGGAACAACAAAGGATCTTTACTGAAGTAGTCCAGGGTAACACAGGAACCGTTCTCAAACAACATCTTCACACACATTCCTTGTATAGAGTTCTCTAAAGCCGCGTACACACGAGCGGAATGTCTGACAGAAAAAGTCAGATGGAAGCTTTTCATCGTATATTCCGATCATGTGTAGGTCTCATCTGACTTTTTTTTTTCGAAAATTCTGACGGACCTAGAAATAGAACATGTTCTAAATATTTCCCACGGAACCAATTCCTATCGGGAAAACCGCTCATCTGTATGCTGTTCCAACAGATCAAAAAACGACGCATGCTCTGAAGCAAGTACGAGATGGAAGCTATTGGCTACTGGCTATTGAACTTCCTTTTTCTAGTCGCATCGTAAGTGCTGTACGTCACCAGGTTCTGGACGGTCGGACTTTGGTCGAACTTCGGTTTGACCGTGTATAGGCAAGACCACTTGAATGGAATATCAGTCGGAGGTCCGTCAAAGAAACCTTCGGAGTTTATTCCGACGGCAAAACCGGTCGTGTGTATGCGGCATAAGTGCCAATGAGGTAGTCACACCTGAATTAGCAGCAAAGTCCATAAAACAGTCCTTTAGAGGTAAGAGTCCATTTAGTCAGATAATCCACAGAGGCAGCAAGTGATCCCTTAAAGCCATTATTTGACAGTAATCCATAAAAGGCAGTAAGTCCATGTAAGTCCTCAGGTTCCTAACCCAAAGGGAACCCTGTCTGGGCCCCCAAGATGGGGGTTCAGTCCGACAGAGTAATGGTTATAATTTGAAGGACAGAACTCCCCACTGCTCCCTGTGGCACTAATGAGCCCCTATTTATGTGGTATGGCCTGAAGGGGGCGGTAACCTTCTGAGAAAGAGTGGGAAAATCTAGCCAGCAAAGTTGGCTGCTTCCATATTGCCCCCCAGCTGAGCCCAGAGAGAGAGAGACTGCTCCACTTTGCCCCAAAGAGACTGTTCCACATAAGTGCCTCAGTCAACCAGGTCCAGAGAGAGGGAGACTGCTCCCATTACCCCCATAGAGAGAGACTGCTTCAATTTTACCCCTAGAGGCTGCTCTATAGTGATTCCCACAGCGCTATTACCATCATTGTGAAAGATGGATGGATGGACACTCATGGGCAAGCAGTCAGGAGCTAGGGCTGGGCAGCAGTAGGGATTGTGAGTGCCCGGGAAAGACAAGAGAGACCCACTCCACTCCCCCCTAGCTCCTGAGACCATCCACAACGCAGGCGTGCACCCCTCACCGACCCGCCAGTAACATTTGGCAGGCTTCGGGAACTGCATATGCACGCTCTCAAAGCCTACACCCATATATTTTACGGTCACTCGTTACCCATTCACAGACATTTACTGACAAGGAAAAAAGCCCTATTTTTACAAGCTGTCCAAGCAGCCCATAGAGTACTTTCAACTGAGCTGAGAGCCAGCCCTCAAACCCTACCATCTTTTACTGACTCTCCCTGCTGCCTGGGGGCTACCTGACAAGAAGGACCTGAGCAGGGGAGCTGTGATGTATCCACTGGTGAGGTCCATTGTCTGCATTGAAAGGAAATAGTAGGTATTCTGGACGACCACCCTTCTATAGGTACAGCAACAGGGCCCTCAGATATCTGGAGACACCGAATGAAAGGAGAGGCAGGTTGTGCATTTGTAAAATGTCTACCTTTATTAGGTGCGTATACAGCTTATATATGGTTCAACTTAACAATAGAAAGAGGGGAGGGCGGAGTGGCTAGTAAATGATGTATTGGTATAAAATATATGGTTACAAGTCAGTGACCCTTAAAATACATTTATCATGAGGTTACAGGAGTCAACAGACCATCTGGTTATGAGTCATAAGTCATGAATCTTGTCCCATGGCCTACAGAACAGACAACAGGAAATGACAAACCAACCCACAATGATATACATAGAGTACAGTGCTTGTGCAAGCATTTTTCTAAGCATTGTTTCATAGTTGCAGATTTAAGCTAAAATGACAAGATTTTGTAAACTAAAGCATAACAAAATGGAGTCACAATGGTCTGGGCATATTATTACATGCATCAGTGGGGAAAAAAGATCATCTGTATGCTGTTCCGACAGATCAAAAAACGATGCATGCTCTGAAGCAAGTACGAGACGGAAGCTATTGGCTACTGGCTATTGAACTTCCTTTTTCTAGTCCCATCGTACGTGCTGTACATCACCGCGTTCTGGACGGTCGGACTTTTGTTGGACTTCGGTTTGACCGTGTGTAGGCAAGACCACTTGAATGGAATATCAGTCGGAGGACCGTCAAAGAAATCTTCGGAGTTTATTCAGACGGCAAAACTGGTCGTGTGTATGCGGCATAAGTGCCAATGAGGTAGTCATACCTGAATTAGCAGCAAAGTCCATAAAACAGTCCTTTAGAGGTAAGAGTCCATTTAGTCAGATAATCCACAGAGGCAGCAAGTGATCCCTTAAAGCCATGATTTGACAGTAATCCATAAAAGGCAGTAAGTCCATGTAAGTCCTCAGGTTCCTAACCCAAAGGGAACCCTGTCTGGGCCCCCAAGATGGGGGTTCAGTCCGACAGAGTAACGGCTACATTTTGAAGGACAGAACTCTCCACCGCTCCCTGTGGCACTAATGAGCCCCTATTTATGTGGTATGGCCTGAAGGGGGCGGTAACCTTCTGAGAAAGAGTGGGAAAATCTAGCCAGCAAAGTTAACCCTTACTTCTCAGATCCACCAACCCTAGCAGGTCAACCTGACAAAGCACACACATCTACAATGTTTAGATACACAAATAACACAGTTGACCTGATGAACCCAGATCATGAGTCAGCACAACATAAAAAAAAACGTTAACCCTTGGATGCACCTGCTTACAGTGCATTTGGAAAGTATTCACAGCTTTTTACAATTTCCACATTTTATTATGTTACAGCCTTATTCTAAAATGGATTAAATTCATTATTTTCCTCAAAATTCTACAAACAATACCCCGTAATGATAACGTGAAAGAAGTTTATTTGAAATCTTTGCAAATTTATTAAAAATAAAAAACAAAAAAATCCCATGTACGTAAGTATTCACAGCCTTTGCCGTGACACTCAAAACTGAGCTCAGGTGTATCCTTTTTCCACTGATCATCTTTGAGATGTTTCTACAACTTGATTGGAGTCCACCTGTGGTACATTCAGTTGATTGGACAAGACACACACCTGTCTATATAAGGTTCCACAGTTAACAGTGCATGTCAGAGCACAACCAAGCTATGAAGTCCAAGGAATTGTTTGTAGATATCAGGGACAGAATTGTATGGAGGCACAGATCTGGGGAAGGGTACAGAAAAATGTCTGCAGCATTGAAGGTCCCAATGGGCACAGTGGCCTCCATCATCCGTAAATAGAAGAAGTTTGGAACCACCAGGACTCTTCCTAGAGCGGGCCGCCCGGCCAAACTGAGCAATCGGAGAGAATGGCCTTAATCAGGGGGGTGACCAAGAACACCGATGGTCACTCTGACAGAACTCCAGCATTTCTCTGTGGAGAGATGAGAACCTTCTAGAAGAACAACCATCTCTGCAGCACTCCACCAATCAAGCCTGTATGGTAGAGTGCCCAGATGGAAGCCACTTCTCAGTAAAAGGCACATGACAGCCCACCTGGAGTTTGCCAAAAAGCACCTGAAGGGCTCTTAGACCATGAGAAACAAAATTCTCTGGTCTGATAAAACAAAGATTGAACTATTTGGCCTGAATGGCAAGCGTCATGTCTGGAGGAAACCAGGCACCACTCATCACCTGGCCAATACCATCCCTACAGTAAAACATGGTGGTGGCAGCATCAGGCTGTGGGAATGTTTTTCATCGGTGGGAACTTGGAGACTAGGCACACAGCCAAGATAACAAAGGAGTGGCTAAGGGACAACTCTGTGAATGTCCTTGAGTGACCCAGCCAGAGTCCAGACTTGAACCCGATTGAACATCTCTGGAGAGATCTGAAAATGGCTGTGCACTGACGCTCCCCATTCAACCTGATGGAGCTTGAGGGGTCCTGCAAAGAAGAATGGAAGAAACTGCCCAAAAATAGGTGTGCCAAGCTTGTAGCATCATACTCAACAAGACTTTACTGTAATTGTACTGCACTGTAATTGGTGCCCAAGGAGCTTCACCAAAGTATTGAGCAAAGGCTGTGAATACTTATGTACATGGGATTTTTTTTTCTTTTTTTTATTTTTAATAAATTTGCAAAGATATCAAACAAACTTCTTTCACATTGTCATTATGGGGTGTTGTTTGTAGAATTTTGAGGAGAATAATCAATTTAATCAATTTGGAATAAGGCTGTAACATAATGAAATTTGGAAAAAAGTGAAGCGCTGTGAATACTTTCCGGATGCACTGTACATACGCAGGAGGTCGCCCACTCAGCATGGGTGCCATTCAAAGATCGCTTTGCATTTTCTAAATTAATGCATACCATTCTCTGATTGGACGCGGTTGAGAGGCATGGTGCTCCCTGCCCAGTCCAATCAGAGAAAGCATTGCCATCATTCAGAAAGTGCTAAGTGTTCTCTAAATGGCGCTCGTACTGACTGATCGACCTCCTGTGTTTACATTGTCTGGGGCTGGCCACTCAGCTCAGGACCCAAAAGCAAGTGGAGATCACTGTAGTAACGGTGTAGTAACAGTGTCTACTACAGGTCCATAGCTCCCAACTGTCCCTGATTTCCAGGGACTGTCCCTGATTTGGAGCATTGTCCCTCTGTCCCTGATTCCTCCTCATTTGTCCCTTGTTTTGGTCTGATCTATATAGTTGCAGGGCTTTTTTTCTTGGAGAATAGGTGCAGGAACTCCCCCTGTCTGAGTCACCCCTTGTCTCCGCCCCCTACCCACCTCTGACCACCGTCCCTTGATTCCACCCCCTACCCACCTACCAGTACTGCCCCTTTTAGAGAATACAGAACCAAGTATCATTATGTGGTGCTAAATCATTTGTATGGAACATGTTAATGATAAAAAGAAAAGCAGTAAAATAGATCCCCTGCAGCCAGGAACAATAGAATCCCAGCAATAGATCCCCACACAACAATAGACTCCCCCAGCAACAATGGACTCCCCCCCAACAACAATAGATTCCCTGCAGCAACAGTGAACCACCCACAACAAAATATCACACCCAGTAACAAAGTATCCACCCCAGCAACATTAGACCCCCCCAGCAGCAACAACAGATCTCCCAGCAGCCAGCATCAATAGATCCTCCAGCAGCCAGTAAAAATAGACCTCTCCCTCAACAGTAGATCCCTTCCAGCAACATAAGACCCCCCAGCAACAATAGATCCCCCATCAGCAACAATAGACCCTCACACAAAATCAGATCCCCACCAGTGACAATAGATCCCCCAGCAGCCAACATCAGTAGACCCTCCAGCACACCCTACACCCCATGCTATTACATACATTCAGTGCTGGAGGTGCCGGAACTGCGTTCCCCCTGCGCTCCCACTGAAAAAAAGCCCTGTAATAGTTGTATATAAAATGCACTTTTTATCCTTCAACAAGTGTTTCCCAGTGCTAAATCTTTCATCCAATTTCTAAAATGCTGCATTCGTACATTTTAAAAGCCAATATAAAGGAATAGAAGTGGTTAATAAAAAAGTCCAAGTGGATTTAATTAACCTTTTTTTGGGGGGTTAATTCTTCTTTAAGGGGGTGTGGCAGGGGGCGTGTCCTATGCCTACATACGTTTGTTAGTAGGCGTCCCTCATTCCCATCTCAAAATATTGGGAGGTACTACAGGTCTACTACAGTGATTATCAGCTTTCAAGCTGGACCAATGTAACTACATACTGTATAATATAATATAGCCAGAATTCTTCTTTGATGCAAGTAACAATTGGGTAACTTTCTTCTTGAAATAAGAAGTGAACAGAACTCTTCATAATGTTGCTATATCCGGTGGTCTGTGAGTCAGGAACTTTCCATTCCTTATTTGATTAAAGGAGCATAGTGTCGTTTCCTCAGAATTTCACTCTTGGCCGTGCGGAGAATCTGATTCCACCTCTCCTGCAAAATCAGGAATGAGTCCGTTCTTAATTAATTGCATGTTTCAGTGTGTGATACTTACGTGTCCTCCTCCCTGGGAAAACTCCCCAGCTTTGTCCTCCTAGTAGGAATGAGATTAAATTGGTAACACTTGCATGAGAGAAGATTATCCCGAGTGAAGCCAGAAATTGTCAAAAGTGGATAAATAAATGCCTTGGTACATAGCTCCCAACTGTCCCTGATTTCGAGGGACTGTCCCTGATTTGGAGCAATGTCCCTCTGTCCCTCATTCCTCCTCATTTGTCCCTCATTTTGGTCTGATCTATATAAATGTATATAAAATGCACTTTTTATCTATCAAAAAGTGTTTTTCAGCGCTAAACCTTTCATCTGATTTCTAAATCGCTGCATTTGTAAAATCCAAAAGCCAATATAAAGGAATAAATTTGGTAAAAAAGCCCTTGTGGGTTTAACCAATCTTGGGTTTTTTTTTGTACAATTCTCCTTTTAAGGGGGCGTGGCAAGGGGTGTGTCTTATGCCTGTATACTTTTGCTGATAGGTGTCCCTCATTCCCATCCCAAAAAGTTGGGAGGTGTGATTGGTATGAACTAAGATGGATACAGGACTGCGATTACGCTCTACGGAGACATGCAGAGCTCCTCCCCTCCCCAGCATGGAGCCTGGAGAAAAAAAAAATGTTCATTTAAATACATTTCCATACAAAGATATACATCCACTTTGTGCACATCAAATGCCCTTGCAAACCCAAATTTTATTTTGTAAAAGTAGCAATGACATCATCACTGTGCAGAGAGTAGAGCTATAGGAGGGGCCCAGCAGCTCCTCCCATTAACCACTTCAGCCCCGGAAGAATTGACTCCCTATCCTGACCAGACCATTTTTTGCGATTCGGCGCTGCGCCGCTTTAACTGACAATTGCACGGTCGTGCGAAGTTGTATCCGAACAAAATTGACGTCCTTTTTTTCCCACAAATAGAGCTTTCTTTTGGTGGTATTTGATCACCTCTGTGGTTTTTATTTTTGCGCCATAAACAAAAAAAGAGTGACAATTTTGAAAAAAAACGCATTATTTTTTACTTTTTGCTATAATAAATATCCCCCAAAAATATATAAAAAAAAAATTTTTTTTCCTCAGTTTAGGCCCATATGTATTCTTCTACATATTTTTGTTAAAAAAATCACAATAAGCGATTATTGATCGGTTTGCGCAAAAGTTATAGCGTCTACAAAATAGGGGATAGTTTTATGACATTTTTATTAATAATTTTTTTTTTTTTAAATGGCGGCGATTAGCGATTTTTATCATGACTGTGACATTATGGCGGACACATCGGACATTTTTGACACATTTTTGGGACCATTGTCATTTATACAGCAATCAGTGCTATACAAATGCACTGATTCCTGTGTAAATGACACTGGCAGTAAAGGGTTTAACCACTAGGTGGCAGTGCAAGGGTTAAGTGTGTCCTAGGGGCGTGTTTCTAACTTTTTCTAACTGTTTTCTAACTGTGGGGGGAGGGGCTGTGTGTGACACGTCACTGATCTCTGCTCCCATTCACAGGGAGCAGAGATCAGTGACACTTGTCACCAGGCAGAATGGGGAGATGCTTGTTTACATCAGCATCTCCCCGTTCTTCCTCTCTGTGAGGCGATCGCGGGTATCCCCACAGCGATCGAGTCCACGAGATCCGCGACCCGACTCACGGAGCTTGCCGTGCGTGCGCGCGTCCGCTGGCCGCCTCTTAAAGGGGAACGTACAGGTGCGTGATTCTGCCTGTACGAGCCCTTCTGCCGCAGTATATCTGCGTGAGGCGGTCGGCAAGTGTTTAAAGGCTGCCTGCGTTCCGTCAGAAACGGCGACCCGTCAGAATAGGTAATGGAAGTGACATTCCGTCAGCTGCGCATGCGTGCACCGCGTCCACCGCTACCGGATCTTCCAATCTGACAGAACGCCTGCAGTCAGAAGGTGGCAGCGGACATTTTACTACACCCAGCTTGATCTTGAATTTCAGAGTAATTTTAACAATAAAGTGAGCGTACATGAATGAATCTAGTATATTGACATCTGTGATTCTGTTTGCATGTTTATTTTTGAAAGCCTAAAGATTTAGAGCTGAGCAGAGTGGGGTGTACCAACATGGCCTCCGCCACCTTCCTACTGCTGGCGTCCAGCTTCTTTCAAAATGTTACATCAAAATAGCATCACAGATGTCAACATACTATATTTATTTATATACACTCACTTTATTGCTAAAATTACTGTTAAATTCAAGGGTGTAATAAGATGGGTGCTGCCGCTGCAGGTGTTCTGTCAGATAAGCAAACCTGGTAGGGGTGGAACGCATGTGCAAAAATTTTTTTTTTACTTTTTGCTATAATAAATACCCCAGAAAAACAAAAAACTAATTTCTTCCTCTGTTTAGGCCGATATGTATTCTTCTACATATTTTTGGTAAAAAAAAAAATAAGCGTATATTGATTATAAAAGTTATAGCGTCTACAAAATAGGGGATATATTTATGGCATTTTTATTTATTTATTTATTTTTTACTAGTAATGGTCGGTGATCTGTGATTTTTATCAGGACTGCGACATTATGGCGGACAGATCGGACACTTTTTTGGGACCATTGACATTTATACAGCAATCAGAGCTAAAAATAGCCACCGACTACTGTATAAATGTCACTGGCATGGAAGGGGTTAACACTAGGGGGAGATCAAGGGGTTAAGTGTGTTCCCTGGGAGGTGTTTCTAACTGTATGGAGGCAGTGTACTGACTGGAGGAGGAGAGAGATCGCTGTTCCTAATCACTAGGAACAGCAGATCTCTCTCTAACTGTCAGAACGGGGGTCTGTCTGTTTACATTGACAGATCCCTGTTCTAGCTCTCGTTCTGATGATTGCTGGTCCCCCCGCCGTACGGGCCGACGTACACCTACGGCGATTTGCGGGAACGCGCTGACCTGCCGCCATATAATGACGGCGGCTGGTCGGCAAGTGGTTAACACATATTGGAACAACCACTTGTAATCTCCATCAATAGCCTATGTGACTGGGTGACAACACAGGAGTACAATTAGGAGACAAGGACAGAGTGTTGTCAACCTAAAACAGAAAGTGCCTGAACAAGAACAAGGGAGGGTCACCAGGTTATTGTGCTAATGATCATCTCTACTTTAGGCGTTTGCCGACCACATCACAAGGATGTACGGCAGAAAAGTGGCTCTTTTGTACCTGTTCAAATACCTAGTTTGTGATCCAACACTTCCGGGTAGGGGGCGCATGCACGTGCGTGGGCCACCGGCGCACCGCTTCTGCTGTGAATGGTTATAAAAGCCGATCAGTGGGTGGCGGCCAATTGATGCCCAATGGCACCCGCTGATCATTGGGAAAACACACAGAACAGAGCTCTGACTATGTAAACAAGGCAGAGCTCTGTTCTGACTGGGAAATTTTAAATCCACCACTTCCCTTAGTAAAAGCAGCAGATAGCAAGCAATTGTGCTGCAAGTTTGAAAATGACTTGCTAAGCTATTGCTAGACTTACCAGGCTTAACATGTTTGTTGCATAATTGCAGCAAGTCATGTGCATTGCATGATTCCAGATCAACTTTCTTTGCAAACATTCTGCAAGTCTGCTGCAAGTTCTGGTTCAGATATGTTGTGCAATATAGTCCTCCCACCACAGGGGGTCACTGTGTCTGAATTTGTCATGCTGTAGATTTGCAGGGCTCTTGCTGTAGGCTCACCACTGCAACTTTGCACTTGCTAGAGACTTGCCACGCAAATTTGCTACAAATTGGAAAAATGTCAACTAGAAATTGTGCTTCAAGTGCTCTGCAGGTGTACAAAGTGCCAGTGAAAATTTGCAGCAAGTTACCAGACTTACTATTCAACACTGACACAAATTTGTGGCAAGTTATCCTTGCTATTTAGATATACACATAAACATAGGTTAGGCACACATGTAACCCTTTGATTTCCCCTGATGTCCAATCAGTGGCGTCCCATCCATACGGGGCTCAGAGACGCCGCCTCCCCCCCTAATCTACATGCAGGGCGCCGGACGCATGGATTCCAATGTTTTTTTTTTTTTTTATTCGAAGCACGTGATTGTAGCTGGAGGCTCTCATTGGCTTCAAAAAGGGTGAGCAATATGCCTCGAACCCACCCACTTGTATGACAATAGCGAATTAATATTCGCTATTTTCTTCCTGATTCCTGAGGAAGCTGGTGCTCAGACCCGATTGGCCAAGAGGAGAAGTGACCATATTGGCTGCTGGGGAGGAGGAGACGCCAGGGAAGCCGCCGAGAAAAAGAAGATGCAGGGGAAGCGGCCGTTAAGCCACCAAGGAGGAGGAGATGCAGGAAGGATCCGAAGCTTCCCGGTTACATACTAGATGATGTAAGCTCAGGGCTGGTGGCGGGCAGATGAGCGAGCGACGGAGAGGTGGGGGGATGGACCCACCGACTGGGGGGGTTGCTTGTTGTTAGTTTGCTGCCTCCTCCCTTCCAAAATGGAGCGCACCAGCTGCCACTATGTCTAACCCCTTCCCAGCCAGTGTCACTGGTTCCCACAAAGTGTCAAAAGTGTCAGTTAGTGTCAGAATGTCCGCCGCAATATCGCAGTACCGCTTTAAGTCGCTGATCACCACCACTACTAGTTTAAACTTTTTTTTTTTTTAATTCCAGTATATATCCCATAGTTTGAAGACGCTAAAACTTTTGCACAAACAAATCAATATACACTTATTGGGATTTTTTACCAAATTTATGTAGCAGAATACGTATTGACCTAAATTAATGAAGAAATTCGATTTTTTTCTACATTTTTTTTATTGGTTATGTTTTATAGCAGAAATAAATATATACAGTGGGGACGGAAAGTATTCAGACCCCCTTAAATTTTTCACTCTTTGTTATATTGCAGCCATTTCCTAAAATCATTTAAGTTCATTTCAGTTAATTAATGTACACACAGCACCCCATATTGTACACACAGCACCCCATATTGACAGAAAAACACAGAATTGTTGACATTTTTGCAGATTTATTAACCACTTCAGCCCCGGAAGGATTTACCCCCTTCCTGACCAGAGCACTTTTTACAATTCGGCACTGCGTCGCTTTAACTGCTAATTGCGCGGTCATACAATGGTGTACCCAAACGGAATTTGCGTCCTTTTCTTCCCACAAATAGAGCTTTCTTTTGATGGTATTTGATCACCTCTGCCGTTTTTATTTTTTGCGCTATACACGGAAAAAGACCGAAAATTTTGAAAAAAAATGATATTTTCTACTTTTTGTTCTAAAAAAAATCCAATAAACTCAATTTTAGTCATACATTTAGGCCAAAATGTATTCGGCCACATGTCTTTGGTAAAAAAAATGTCAATAAGCGTATATTTATTGGTTTGCGCAAAAGTTATAGCGTCTACAAACTAGGGTACATTTTCTGGAATTTACACAGCCTTTAATTTATGACTGCCTATGTCGTTTCTTGAGGTGCTAAAATGGCAGGGCAGTACAAAACCCCCACAAATGACCCCATTTTGGAAAGTAGACACCCCAAGGAATTTGCTGAGAGGCATGTTGAGCCCATTGAATATTCATTTTTTTTGTCCCAAGTGATTGAATAATGACAAAAAAAAAAAAAAAAAAAAAAAATTACAAAAAGTTGTCACTAAATGATATATTGCTCACACAGGCCATGGGCATATGTGGAATTGCACCCCAAAATACATTTAGCTGCTTCTCCTGAGTACGGGGATACCACATGTGTGGGACTTTTTGGGAGCCTAGCCGCGTACGGGGCCCCGAAAACCAATCACTGCCTTCAGGATTTCTAAGGGCGTACATTTTTGATTTTACTCCTCACTGCCTATCACAGTTTTGAAGGCCATAAAATGCCCAGATGACATAAAACCCCCCCAAATTACCCCATTTTGGAAAGTAGACACCCCAAGCTATTTGCTGAGAGGCATGTTGAGTCCATGGAATGTTTTATATTTTGACACAAGTTGCGGGAAAGTGACAAATTTTTTTTTTTTTTTTTTTTTTTTGCACAAAGTTGTCACTAAATGATATATTGCTCACACAGGCCATGGGCATATGTGGAATTGCACCCCAAAATACATTTAGCTGCTTCTCCTGAGTATGGGGATACCACATGTGTGGGACTTTTTGGGAGCCTAGCCGCGTACGGGACCCCGAAAACCAATCACTGCCTTCAGGAATTCTAAGGGCGTACATTTTTGATTTTACTCCTCACTGCCTATCACAGTTTCGGAGGCCATGGAATGCCCAGGTGGCACAAACCCCCCCCCAAATGACCCCATTTTGGAAAGTAGACACCCCAAGCTATTTGCTGAGAGGCATGGTGAGTATTTTGCAGCTCTCATTTGTTTTTGAAAATAAAGAAAGACGAGAAAAAAAAATTTTTTTTTTCTTTTTTCAATTTTCAAAACTTTGTGACAAAAAGTGAGGTCTGCAAAATACTCACTATACCTCTCATCAAATAGCTTGGGGTGTCTACTTTCCAAAATGGGGTCATTTGGGGGTTTTTTTTGCCACCTGGGCATTCCATGGCCTCCGAAACTGTGATAGGCAGTGAAGAGTGAAATCAAAAATTTACGGCCTTAGAAAGCCTGAAGGCGGTGCTTGGTTTTCGGGGTCCCGTACGCGGCTAGGCTCCCAAAAAGTCTCACACATGTGGTATCCCCGTACTCAGGAGAAGCAACAGAATGTATTTTGGGGTGTAATTTCACATATTCCCATGGCATGTTTGAGCAATATATCATTTAGTGACAACTTTGCGCAAAAAAAAATAAAAAAAATAAAAAATTGTCTCTTTCCCGCAACTTGTGTCACAATATAAATTATTCCATGGACTCAACATGACTCTCAGCAAATAGCTTGGGGTGTCTACTTTCCAAAATGGGGTCATTTGGGGGGGGTTTGAACTGTCCTGGCATTTTATGCACAACATCTAGAAGCTTATGTCACACATCACCCACTCTAACCACTTGAAGACAAAGCCCTTTCTGACACTTATTGTTTACATAAAAAAATAATTTTTTTTTGCAAGAAAATTACTTTGAACCCCCAAACATTATATATTTTTTTTAAAGCAAATGCCCTACAGATTAAAATGGTGGGTGTTTCATTTTTTTTTTTCACACAGTATTTGCGCCGCAATTTTTCAAACGCATTTTTTGGGGAAAAAACACACTTTTTTACATTTTAATGCACTAAAACACACTATATTGCCCAAATGTTTGATGAAATAAAAAAGATGATCTTAGGCCGAGTACATGGATACCAAACATGACATGCTTTAAAATTGCGCACAAACGTGCAGTGGCGACAAACTAAATACATTTTTAAAAGCCTTTAAAAGCCTTTACAGGTTACCACTTTAGATTTACAGAGGAGGTCTACTGCTAAACTTACTGCCCTCGATCTGACCTTCGCGGCGATACCTCACATGCATGGTGCAATTGCTGTTTACATTTGACGCCAGACCGACGCTTGCGTTCGCCTTAGCGCGAGAGGGGGTGCTTTTTTTTTTTTTTTTTTTTTTTTTTTTTTCTTTATTATTATTATTTTTTTATCTTATTTTTAAACTGTTCCTTTCATTTTTTTTTTAAATCATTTTTATTGTTATCTCAGGGAATGTAAATATCCCCTATCATAGCAATAGGTAGTGACAGGTACTCTTTTTTGCAAAAATTGGGGTCTATTAGACCCTAGATTTCTCCTCTGCCCTCAAAGCATCTGACCACACCAAGATCGGTGTGATAAAATGCTTTCCCAATTTCCCAATGGCGCTATTTACATCCGGCGAAATCTAAGTCATAAAATGCTCGTAGCTTCCGGTTTCTTAGGCCATAGAGATGTTTGGAGCCACTCTGGTCTCTGATCAGCTCTATGGTCAGCTGGCTGAATCACCGGCTGCATTTTCAGGTTCCCTGTTGAGACAGGAGAGCCAGAGAAAAACACGGAAGACGGTGGGGGGGGGGGGGGCATTCCCTCCCACTGCTTGTAAAAGCAGTCTAGAGGCTAATTAGCCGCTAGGATTGCTTTTACATGAAAGCCGACCGCTGGCTGAAAAGAATGATACCAAGATGATACCTAAACCTGCAGGCATCATTCTGGTATAACCATTCAAAGTCGTGAATGGCGTACCTGAAGACAAAAAAATGGTTAACAATAAAGCACAGTAAACGGTAAAGTATAAAAAATTGCATACCTGAAAAACAAACATGATAAAACATAATAACAATAAAACATTGCAGAATAGAATACAGTAAAAAAGAGCAGAACAATAGAGAGAGAGAATAGAGAGAGAAAGAACAATAAAACGACAACTATTTTTTTTTTATTTTATATTTTTGTATGTGTTTTTTTTTTTTGTAACTAACTTTTATAACTGTACCCGGTTCCAGGTTCGGGTCTCTCAAAATGCGATGGCATCTTGGGAGACCCTGTGAAAGTGTGCCTAGTCTGTGGAATGCTGTACCCTACGCTAATAGTCAACTAGTGCATGGTAGCGTTCAAAACATTCACCAATGCAAAGACCAGGATTGTCAGGACAGGAGGGACAATAATAGCGGGTGTCACGCCTATATCCGCGCTAGCTGCAGACACAATATCTTTTTTGGGGGCGTTCGCTGGGTAGGGGTACTCGGGAGGACATAAAGAAAATGCCTCTCATGCAGCCGACTGCATTTGGTTGGGGATGTGAATGGGGGAAGTACGGGCGCTGCAGAAGCGGTGGGTTCCCAATTAGGATTGGCGAATGCAGCAGGAAGGGCACTATGGGCACGACGGGCCTGTGTTTGTCTTTTTGGTGGCAGCGGGACACTACTTGTGCTTGCCACCTCACCAGCTTGAACTGCACTTATGGGACTCGCCACGTCACCAAGTGTTACTGCAGTGCTGGTTTGACTACGACCGGGGTGTACTAGGCCGCTGGCGCTTGCCAGTTCACCAAAACGCTACCAAAAAAACTGTTAGCGATCGCAGGGATCAGGCCTGACTCTGCGAACGCTGCAGTTATGCGTTTAGTGTTCTGTAAGTGACAGTGATCGATCGATACTGCACTTGGGTGGGCTGGGCTGGGCCGGGCGGAGGGGCAAAACGCAGGTGCTAGCAGGTATCTGGGCTGATCCCGCTAACACTGCGTTTGTGGGAACCCTAAACTGCTGGGGACGCTAGTATAGATCTGATCGGATCAGATATTGATCCGTTCAGATACTATACCACTAAGGGAGGCGTATGCTGCGTGCGTGGGTGTTAGCGGTACTGGCGCTAATCTGACGCTGCCTGGGGCTGGTGCTTGCCAGTTCACCAAAACGCTACCAAAAAAACTGTTAGTGATCGCAGGGATCAGGCGTGACTCTGCGAACGCTGCAGTTATGCGTTTAGTGTTTTGTAAGTGACAGTGATCGATTGATACTGCACTTGGGTGGGCTGGGCCGGGCCGGGCGGACGGGAAAAACGCAGGTGCTAGCAGGTATCTGGGCTGATCCCGCTAACACTGCGTGTTTGGGAACCCTAAACTGCTGGGGACACTAGTATAGATCTGATCGGATCAGATATTGATCCGTTCAGATACTATACCACTAAGGGAGGTGTACGGTGCGTGCGTAGGTGTTAGCGCTACTGGCGCTAACCTGACGCTGCCTGGGGCTGGTGCTTGCCAGTTCACCAAAACGCTACCAAAAAAACTGTTAGCGATCGCAGGGATCAGGCCTGACTCTGCGTACGCTGCAGTTATGCGTTTAGTGTTTTGTAAGTGACAGTGATCGATCGATACTGCACTTGGGTGGGCTGGGCTGGGCCGGGCGGAGGGGCAAAACGCAGGTGCTAGCAGGTATCTGGGCTGATCCCGCTAACACTGCGTTTTCGGGAACCCTAAACTGCTGGGGACGCTAATATAGATCTGATTGGATCAGATATTGATGCGTTCAGATACTATACCACTAAGGGAGGCGCATGCTGCGTGCGTGGGTGTTAGCGGTACTGGCGCTAATCTGACGCTGCCTGGGGCGACGCATATCACCGCCGGGCGATCGGGGGGCTAAACCTTTATTCGGTAATAAACGGCGGGTGCCCTGACACTATAAAAAATAAACGAACTAACCAGCGTCACCCGTAACAGTTATACGGTGATCAGTGGTGAAAGGGTTAACTAGGGGGCAATCAAGGGGTTAAAACATTTATTAGGTAGTATATGGGGGTCCCTGTCACTATAAAACGCTGACGGCGAACCTAAATATTTATGTCCCTAACTAGCGTCACCAGCGACACTAATACAGCGATCAGAAAAATGATCGCTTAGTGACACTGGTGACGGAGGGTGATCAAGGGGTTAAAACTTTATTAGGGGGGGTTAGGGGGGTACCCTAGACCTAAAGGGGGCCTAACATTCACTGCCCTAACACACTAACTGTCACAAACTGACACCAATACAGTAATCAGAAAAAAAAAAAAAAAAAAAAAAAAACCTGCTTTGTGTCAGTTTGTGACAGGGGGGGGGGTGATTGGGGGGGATCGGGGGGCGATCGGGGGGGGGATCGGGGTGTAATGTGTGCCTGGCATGTTCTACTGTGTGTGTGTGTGTTGTGCACTCACATTACAGTCTTCTCTCCTCGGCCCGGAACGGAAAATACCGAGCCGAGGAGAGATGACATCATTTCCTCTGCCTCTGTGTACAATACAGAGGCAGGGAAATGATCCCATTGGCTGGGAGCGATCGCGAGGGGGGGGCCACGAATGGATGGCCTCCCCCTCACCACCGATCGCCGGGGGACATTTGCCGACCGTCGCAGGCACCGGGGGGGGGTCCGATCGGACCCCCCACCCGTGGGCAGGCAGGGACGTACAGGTAAGCCCTTTTGCCTGCCCGTGCCGCTTTGTCGACGTACATCTGTGTGCGGCGGTCGGCAAGTGGTTAAAGAAAAACTAAAATATCCCATGGTCCTAAGTATTAAGACCCTTTGCTGTGACACTCATATATTTAACTCAGGTGCTGTCCATTTCTTCTGATCATCCTTGAGATGGTTCTACACCTTCATTTGAGTCCAGCTGTGTTTGATTATACTGATTGGACTTGATTAGGAAAGCCACACACCTGTCTACATAAGACCTTACAGCTCACAGTGCATGTCAGAGCAAATGAGAATCATGAGGTCATCTGCCTGAAGAGCTCAGAGACAGAATTGTGGCAAGGCTCAGATCTGGCCAAGGTTACAAAAAAATTTCTGCTGCACTTAAGGTCCCTAAGAGCACAGTGGCCTCCATAATCCTTAAATGGAAGACATTTGGGACGACCAGAACCCTTCCTAGAGCTTGCCGTTCGGCCAAACTGAGCTATCGGGGGAGAAGAGCCTTGGTGAGAGAGGTAAAGAAGAACCCAAAGATCACTGTGGCTGAGCTCCAGAGATGCAGTCGGGAGATGGGAGAAAGTTGTAGAAAGTCAACCATCACGGCAGCCCTCCACCAGTCGGGGCTTTATGGCAGAGGGGCCCGACGGAAGCCTCTCCTCAGTGCAAGACACATAAGAGTCCACATGGAGTTTGCTAAAAAAAACACCCGAAGAACTCTAAGATGGTGAGAAATAAGATTCTCTGGTCTGATGAGACCAAGATAGAATTTTTTGGCCTTAATTCTAAGCGGTATGTGTGGAGAAAACCAGGCACTGCTCATCACCTGTCCAATGCAGTCCCAACAGTGAAGCATGGTGGTGGCAGCATTATGCTGTGTGGGTGTTTTTCAGCTGCAGGGACAGGACGACTGGCTGTAATCGAGGGAAAGATGAATGCGGCCAAGTACAGGGATATCCTGGATGAAAACCTTCTCCAGAGTGCTCAGGACCTCAGACTGGGCCAAAGGTTTACCTTCCAACAAGACAATGACCCTAAGCACACAGCTAAAATAAGGAAGGAGTGGCTTCACAACAACTCTGTGACTGTTCATGAATGTCCCAGCCAGAGCCCTGACTTAAACCCAATTGAGCATCTCTGGAGAGACCTAAAAATGGCCGTCCACCAACGTTTACCATCCAACCTGACAGAACTGGAGAGGATCTGCAAGGAGGAATGGCAGAGGATCCCCAAATCCAGGTGTGAAAAACTAGTTGCATCTTTCCCAAAAAGACTCATGGCTGTATTAGATCAAAAGGGGCTTCTACTAAATACTGAGCAAAGGGTCTGAATACTTAGGACCATGTGATATTTCAGTTTTTCTTTTTTAATAAATCTGCAAAAAATGTCAACAATTCTGTGTTTTTCTGTCAATATGGGGTGCTGTGTGTACAATATGGGGTGCTGTGTGTACATTAATGAGGAAAAAAATCAACCTAAATGATTTTAGCAAATGTAAGCTAACAAGTGGGAATGGTGCTGCGCTAATCCTTAAATACGCACCGGTGCAAAGGTGCAATCATGCTAGGATATTCCTGGGTGGGAGGCTAATCTCCTGCACTCGGTATGCAATGTGGTAATAGCCTCAAACAAACAATAATGCCCCGTACACACGGTCGGATTTTCCGACGGAAAATGTGTGATAGGACCTTGTTGTCGGAAATTCTGACCGTGTGTGGACTCCATCACACTTTTCCATCGGATTTTCCGACACACAAAGTTTGAGAGCAGGATATAAAATTTTCCGACAACAAAATCCGTTGTCGGAAATTCCTATCGTGTGTACACAAATCCGACGGTACAAAGTGCCACGCATGCTCAGAATAAATAAAGAGATGAAAGCTATTGGCTACTGCCCCGTTTATAGTCCTGACGTATGTGTTTTACGTCACCGCGTTCAGAACGATCGGATTTTCCTACAACTTTGTGTGACCGTGTGTATGCAGACAAGTTTGAGCCAACATCCGTCGGAAAAAATCCTAGGATTTTGTTGTCGGAATGTCCGATCAATGTCCGACCGTGTGTACGGGGCATTAGGGTAAAGATGTGCTGTGCTCAAAAAAATTATATAAATATAAAGTAGGTGGAGATAGCCAGACTACATATAAATAGCCCTATATAAAAATATCGACATAAGTGTATTCAATATACAGTGTAAACACTTCGCTTATAGTGCAAAAAAAATGAATATCTAAAGAACTGATCACATAAAAGCAAACTAAACCGCAAAAAGTGCAATGTTACAATGGATGTCCAAAGAGATCACAATTTCTGTGACAGATGAAATAAAGTGTCCAGTGCCAACAATAGGTGCTCACAGTTGTATGAAAGCAATATTACAGTTCAAGAGAAAAGTGACTTGTGCAGCAGCAAACAACTCCAATGCTTCATCGAACGTGCCAAACAGTGAGATAGTGCAGGCAGCAGCTGGATTCTAGCATCACTTGCTTAGATAAGTGGAGAATGTGAAGTGTATAGACCAATCCTCTCCATGCAACAATCCTATAATGGTAGGTAATGGCCCCTTACCTCATTACACTGAGGCTACAGCAAAAGGCAATCAGCGCTTGTGGTATCTCCTGTGGGGGGGGGTCCTAGGTCTCGGACTGTCATTCATTAAACCTCAGATCCATAGGGAACATTGCGGCCAAAGGAGAGACAAGGATGCCATTTAGTGTAGTCATTTAAAGTATTAGAGGCTTTATTCATAAATAACAAAAACAGGGGTACTCACACAGTGAAGTGACGGGGGGTAAAGTGTAACCAAACGAGCGGCGAGCTCGTACACTGCTGACAGTGGAAGGTGGATTAAATCAGCGCATATATGCAAAATAAAAACTAAAAAGCAGCTGTACACCAGGGTCAACACAATCAAATCCCTTAAGCGAAATATACAAAGTAAGGTGCAGCGCTCAAATAATAAACTAAAAAAAGGAAATATAACAAATATAACAACAATAAGAACAGTCCTGTAGTAATAATAAAATGTCCAATATTGATAATTAGTGAGTCTCCTCCACACGTGACAGCACGCCAAAATATGGTGACTGATAAGTAGTGCCCAACACCGGTATACAGAGTGGCCTCTCACCTGATTAACAGGTTAATCATGCATTCCCAGAATGGGTCAATCAAAACGAAATCCTAGTCAAGATGATGATCCCACAGGACAATACTGGAACTGTCAGTCACGATGGCTCTCAGGCTAGGCTGTAGGCAAGGGTGGCTCTCCCATGACATATAAAATGTAAAAAGGACAGGGATAGTGCTCTCTGTATACTCCAATTTTATTAAGAGGGTAGTAAAAAACAAACTTACAAAAATGGCACTTCACAAGTGCAGGACGAACAAAAATGGCACTTCACAAGTGCAGATGACGTCATCTGCTGAAGAAGTCCCCGCCCACTGGGACGCAACGCGTCCAGAACATAACGACGTGACGTCACCCGCTGCTACCGCGCATGCTCCATTCTGTGTCTCTGCACGGAAGTTTCGATGCTGTGTTTCGATGCTGTGTCTCTGCACGGAAGTTTCGATGTTGTATTTCGATGCTGTGTTCGTCCTGCACTTGTGAAGTGCCATTTTTGTAAGTTTGTTTTTTACTACCCTCTTAATAAAATTGGAGTATACAGAGAGCACTATCCCTGTCCTTTTTACATTTTATATGTCATGGGAGAGCCACCCTTGCCTACAGCCTAGCCTGAGAGCCATCGTGACTGACAGTTCCAGTATTGTCCTGTGGGATCATCATCTTGACTAGGATTTCGTTTTGATTGACCCATTCTGGGAATGCATGATTAACCTGTTAATCAGGTGAGAGGCCACTCTGTATACCGGTGTTGGGCACTACTTATCAGTCACCATATTTTGGCGTGCTGTCACGTGTGGAGGAGACTCACTAATTATCAATATTGGACATTTTATTATTACTACAGGACTGTTCTTATTGTTGTTATATTTGTTATATTTCCTTTTTTTAGTTTATTATTTGAGCGCTGCACCTTACTTTGTATATGACAGTGGAAGGTGCCTATCCCTACGCGTGGCGTCACGGGTCACGTGGCTTATATACAATTATATGCTTTTTTTTACCAAAACTAGTCCTTTATATTGGCTTTTGGAATTTACAAATGCAGCAATTTAGAAATCAGATGAAAGGTTTAGCTCTGGGAAACTCTTTTTGATAGATAAAAAGTATATTTTATATACAACTATATAGATCAGATCAAAATGAGGGACAAATGGGGAGGAATGAGGGACAGAGGGACATCGCTACAAATCAGGGACAGTTGGGAGCTATGCTAATGGCCTGTACACACGATCCGAATATCGTACGACTTTTTTCGCTTAATACTCGCAAGTGGAAATTGAATAGGTTACTAAAGTCACGAAAATTCTCGTACGACAGAAAAAAAAAAAAAAATCGTGATGTGATGTCATTGTGTGGTAATGTATTTGGATTGTATTTTCGGGATGACAAATGTACTGACTAAATGAAAATCGTAAGAGGAAAATTTCCGTGCTTGTCCGGTCGAATAACATCGGATAAATTGTCGTGAAAGCTCTGTACTAACGATCCGATTACCGTACGATCGCGTCAAAAAGTGTATTTTTCGTCCGATTTTCGGATCCTGTGTACGGGCCACAAGGCTCGTTTTGTTTCATTTTGGTTCTGATAGGTTTGCTTTATCTCAGCGTTTCGTGAACACATCAGTGCAGATCTCTTTATAATCCAACTTTAATGGCGCTCCTTGCAGAATGTGTAGAGAGAAGGGAAGAAAGACATTTTAGTTGTAGCCGATCCAGCAACAGATCCTTATCAGAAATGCAGCACTCCCTACATGTGTCTCACAGCTGTCAAATACAGCAAGCCTCATCAAATTGCTTTGCTGATTAAGGAAGGCTTTTAATGAAATAGCGCAGTGGGCGTGGCTATGCTGTCCAGCCTGTGGTCTAGTCCTGGGTCGGTTCGTGGAAAGCATGCTGCACACCGTTTACATATTTTGCCCATGTTTTTGCAGCTTTATTCCAGTTATCAGGTCTCTCCACTCATAAACGTAGTCGAAGCTTGTCTCCACTCTGCATGGAGCGCTTGTGTAGGGACCCTGCTAGTCTGGTGGGCAGTGGCGGAACTATAGGGGTCGCTGCAGTCGCCCTGTCGTTCTGCCGATGTGGGGGGGGGGGGGCCCAAGACCCGGCATCTCCCCCTGCACCCCTGGCTGTCCGTTTAACATGCAGTGGGGGGAGATTGAGGCTGCGATCGGCAGCTCTATGGTGTCCGCGAGCCACGGGATCTCCCTGGGGCTTGTAGTTCTCTCTCCGATTGTATCCACTGGAGAGGGGAGGGGCCTCTGTATGATACATGCCCGGGTCAGAGGCCCCTCCCCTCTCCAGTGGATATAGTCAGAGAGAGAACTACAAGCCCCAGGGAGATCCCGCCGCCCATTGACACCATAGAGCTGCCGATCACTGCCTCCCACCTCCCCCCAGGTGGGGGGGGTACAGAGATGTGCTGGGGTTCCAAGGGGCACAGCGGAGACCAACCAGGTACAGGGGAACCTCTGGAAGGGGGGGTGACTGTCTGGGGACCCTAGAGTAAGGGGGGCCTCTGGGGACCCTGATGTATGAGGGGGCTCTCTGGGGACCCTAAAGTAAGGGGTGGCCTCTGGGGACTCTGAAGTAAGGGGGCTCTCTGGGGACCCTGATGTAAGGAAGGGGCTCTCTGGGGAACTTGATGTAAGGGGGGGGGGCTCTCTGGGGACCCTGATGCAAAGGCAGGCTCTCTGGGGACCCTGATGTATGCGGGAGCTCTCTGGGGACCCTGATGTAAGGGGAGGCTCTCTGGGGACCCTGAAGTAAGGGGGAGGGTTTGGGGGACCCTGATGTAAGGAAGGGGCTTTCTGGGGAATCGGACCCTGATGTAAGAGGGGGGGCTCTCTGGGGACCCTGATGGAAAGGCAGGCTCTCTGGGGACCCTGATGTAAGGGGAGGCTCTCTGGGGACCCTGAAGTAAGGGGGGGTTTGGGGGACCCTGATGTAATGGGGGGGCTCTCTAGGGACCCTGATGTAATGGGGGGGCTCTCTAGGGACCCTGATGTAAGGAGGGGCTCTCTGGGGACTCTGATGTAAGGAAGGGGCTCTCTGGGGACCCTGATGTAAGAGGGGGGGATCTCTGGGGACCCTGTTGTACAGAAGGGGAGCTCTCTGGGGACCCTGATGCAAGTAGGGAGGCTCTCTGAGAATCCTGATGTTAGAGGGGATCCGCACTACGTAACAATATTTTATATATGAATGGTCACTGCATGTATTAATAATAACTATCCACAAATAAACTGTGCACAAAAACCTTTTTATGTCCAAAAAATCAACATTTTTTTTTTAAACCAACTAAATAATAAAAAAAAAAAATACCAAATAAAGTTGTCCACAGACACATAAAGTACAGGTCGACAGCTGAACAGATACAGTACCATGAAGAATCATACACAATTTAGTCTGAATGTATAATCACAAAGATAAGTGCGGGATTAAAACTTTGCAAGGGGCGCAAGAAGCTAAAACCAATTGCAAAATGATAAACAGTGGTTTTATGGGTATAGTTTAAATGCAGAACACCTAAAAAGGAATAAGGAATAAGGTGTCTATCTATCTATCTATCTATCTATCTATCTATCTATCTATCTATCTATCTATCTATCTATCTATCTATCTATCTATCTATCTATCTATCTATCTATCTATCTATCTATCTATCTATCTATCTATATCTATCTATCTATCTATCTATCTATCTATCTATCCAAAGAGAGATTGTTTTTCAACATGTTACCACTAGATGGCACTGTCCAATGGGATGTCAACTAAGGACAGTAAAATTTTGCTCTGAGCTCTTCAAATACCCTATTATAGGGTGGCAATGCTCTGTCCCTGTGTCCCTATTATAGGGTTTTAACACTTTGTCCCTGTGCCCCTATTATAGGGTGACAACATTCTGTCCCTGTGTCCCTATTATATGATGACAACACTTTGTCCCTGTTATAGGGTGACAATGCTCTGTCCCTGTATCCTTATTATAGGATGACAACGCTCTGTCCCTGTGTCCCTATTATAGGGTGACAATGCTCTGTCCCTGTATCCCTATTATAGGGTGACAATGCTCTGTCCCTGTGTCCCTATTATAGGGTGGCAACGCTCTGTCCCTGTGTCCCTGTTATAGGGTGACAACACTCTGTCCCTGTGTCCCTATTGTAGGGGGACAACCCTCTGTCCCTGTGTCCATATTATATGATGACAACACTTTGTCCCTGTTATAGGGTGACAATGCTCTGTCCCCGTGTCCCTATTATAGGGTGACAACACTCTTTCCTTGTGTCCCTATTATAGGGTGACAACACTCTGTCCCTGTGTCCCTATTATAGGGTGACAACACTCTGTCCCTGTGTCCCTATTATAGGGTGACAACACTTTGTCCCTGTGTCCCTATTATAGGGTGACAACACTTTGTCCCTGTTATAGGGTGACAATGCTCTGTCCCTGTATCCCTATTGTAGGGTGACAATGCTCTGACCCTGTATCCCTATTATAGGGTGGCAACGCTCCGTCCCTGTTATTGGGTGACAACACTCTGTCCCCGTCTCATTTATAGGGTGATAAAGCTCTGTCCCTACTGTGCAAATGTCTTAAGCATGTGCACAGCTGTCACCAATAAACCCTGTAAATTGCCAAATATGTATATTTCCAATGATCAGCAGCTCCATCTAGTGGCCACAAAGCTGTATTTTCCTGAGATATCTCTCAATCAGGAACACACTGCATTATGGCCACTAGATGGATCTGACAAGCCTCGGAAATAAGCCTATGGGGCGCATGTTGGAGATTATTCAGGGTGGCACAGCTAAATGCGGTCCAGTTAAGGTTCACTATCTACTGTAAAGCACAAGCTGTCCCAAAAGACATTGTTCATTGTTCATTGTTATCTGTGGATAAAAAATCCTGTATCATTATTTCACGCTTGGCTGCTACACCTGGCATCCAAGATATGTTCTTAATGCAGTTGCTGGACATGAAGATGTCATGGTATTTACTTACCAGTGTTGGGCTTTGCCAGCTCAGGCCATCTGATGACATGGAAAAGCTTTCGTACTTTAAATGGAACATGTCATTCCCCCCTCCCTCCTCGGAGTCTATCTATGCCAACACACAGGAGTCAATTATAATATAGTACAGACAGTTGGGGGAAACAGGCTCAGTGCTCCTATAATAGTACAGGAACGCCATGACTATGTACCTCCTGATTGCCGGCATTCTGGCCACCCTTCCAGCCACAGGTAAGTTGTCCCTCAAAAACATAAATTTTATCTTCTTTTTGGTATATTAATTGGTTATTTCAATTTATTTAATATAATGATATCATACACTTTGCAATTCAGGAAGTAGTTTTTTTTTTTTTAACTTTTCTCATTTTTTTTAAATCAGGTACAATTATTTATAAAAAAAATGCAAATACAGATTATTTTTTATTTTATTTTTTCATTTTTCACTTGTATTTTTTTTTAATTAGCTATACAATTAGTTATTACAAAAAGGTTCATATAAAATACAGTTGTTTTCCTTTTTTTTTCTTCTTTTTAATTCTCCACTCATCACCTTCTATGAAATTAGCTACAAAATGAGTTATCATGAAAAGGTTCAAAAGGAAATTTTTTTTTTCAAATGTTCTCATTTTTTTTAAAACAATTTCAAAATAATTAAAAAAAAAAAAAGGTTCATATGCATACATATGAATACATGCATACATGCATGTGCATACAGATTTTTTATATTTTTTTTTTTTGTACTCGTCTTTTTTTAAATTAGCTACAAAATTAGTTATTACAAAAATGGTAATATACAAATACAGTTGTTTTCCTTTTTTTTTTTTTCTTTTTTTTTTTTTAAGTCTCCACTCATCTCCTTCTATGAAATTAGCTACAAAATTATTTATCATGAAAAGGTTCAAAAGGAAATAGATTTTTTTTTTTCAGATGTTCCAATGTTTTTTAAAACAGTTACAAAATTATTTATAAAAAAAGGTTCATATGCATACATATGAATACATGCATATGCATGCAGATTTTTTTTTCACACATCTTTTTTTTAATTAGCTACAAAATGAGTTATTACAAAAAGGTTTATATACAAATACAGTTTTTTCCCTTTTTTTTTAATTATTTTTTTTTCAAATGTTCTAATTTTTTTTTAAATAGTTACAAAATTATTTTTTTTTTAAAAAAAGGTTCATATGCATACATACATGCATATGCATACAGATTTTTTTTTTGTATTTTTTTTTTTTTTTACTCGTCATCTTTGAAATTAGTTTACAGTTGTTTTGCTTCTTTTTTTTTCTTTTTTTTAATTTTGCACTTATCTCCATTGAAATTAGCTACAAAATGAGTTATCATGAAAAGTTTCAAAAAAGGAATTTTTTTTTTTTCAAATGTTCTCATTTTTTTTAAAACATCTACAAACTATTGTTCAAAAAAAGGTTTATATGCATACATATGAATACATGCATACATGCACGTGCATACAGATTTTATTTTTATTTTTTACACATCTTTTTTTATATTAGCTACAAAATTAGTTATTACAAAAAGGTTCATATACAAATACAGTTGTTTTCCTTTTTTTTTTTTCTTAGTTTTAATTTTCCACTCATCTCCTTCTCTGAAATTAGCTACAAAACTAGTTATCATGAAAAGGTTCAAAGGAAATAGATATTTTTTTTTCAGATGTTCCAATGTTTTTTTAAAACAGTTACAAAATTATTTATAAAAAAAAAGGTTCATATGCATACATATGAATACATGCATATGCATGCAGATTTTTTTTTCACTCATCTTTTTTTTAATTAGCTACAAAATTAGTTATTACAAAAAGGTTTGTATACAAATACAGTTTTTTTCCCTTTTTTTTAATTCTTTTTTAAATTTCCACTCATCTACTTTTATTACAGTAAATTAGCTACAAAATTTATCATGAAAAGGTTCAAAAGCAAATAATAAAATAAAATCTGGAATTGTTTTTCCTTTTATGGCACAGTACTTTTCAGTGTAGTAATTTTTCACTTGTATCCTTTTTAGCTAAAAAGTTAATTATCATTAGGGATGAGCCGAACACCCCCCGGTTCGGTTCGCACCAGAACCTGTGAACGGACCGAAAGTTCGCACGAACGTTAGAACCCCATTGACGTCTATGGGACTCGAATGTTCGAAATCAAAAGTGCTCATTTTAAAGGCTAATTTGCATGGTATTGTCCTAAAAAGGGTTTGGGGACCCGGGTCCTACCCCAGGGGACATGTATCAATGCAAAAAAAACTTTTAAAAACGGCCGTTTTTTCGGGAGCAGTGATTTTAATGATGCTTAAAGTAAAAAAAAAAAAAGTTAAATATTCCTTTAAATATCGTACCTGGGGGGTGTCTATAGTATGCCTGTAAAGTGACGCGTGTTTCCCGTGTTTAGAACAGTCCCTGCACCAAATGTCATTTTCAAAGGAAAAAATCTCATTTAAAACTGCGGGTCATGGCAATATGGATGAAAATCAGTGAGACAAACGGCATGGGTACCCCCCAGTCCATTACCAGGCCCTTTGGGTCTTGTATGGATATTAAGGGGAACCCCGCACCCAAATTAAAAAAGGAAAGGTGTGGGGCCCCCAGGCCCTATATACTCTGAACAGCTGTATACAGGCTCTGTACTCTGAACAGCAGTATACAGGCGGTGCAAACAAGACAGGGACTGTAGGTTTGTTGTTAAGTAGAATCTCTTTGTAATTTTGAACGGGTACATTTTTAATGTGTTTAGCTCCAGCCAAAAAATCTTTTTTAAGCTTTTTGGAAAACATAGGGAAGGGTTATCACCCCTGTGACATTTGTTTTGCTGTCTTTCCTCCTCTTCAGAAGATTTCACCTCACTTTTTGTCCCAATGAAAAATGCTTTTTGAAAATTTGGATTTTTTTGTGGAACAAGGATTGGAAAGGAGAAATCAGTGGAAAGGAGAAATGTTTTTCCCATATTAACTCTTACAGGAGAGAATTTCCCTTCCTAGGGGTAGATTTCATCTCACTTCCTGTTGTCTCCTTCCGTTTGCAAGTAGGAGTCGTTTGTAAGTTAGATGTTTGAAAGTAGGGTCCTGCCCTATATACTCAGCAGAAATTTGGGCCTTAGGTGTTGCTGTGGCCACAACACTGTAAGCCCTCACAGGGCCCTGCTGTGAAATATTAGATCAAGAATTGTAATTACATGCCCCTGTTGAACAGGAGCTGAAAAATTAGGCCTTAGGCACTGGTGCTGGTGCCACAACACTGCAACCCCTCACAGACACTCTAGTTGGAACGCAGGAACGAGCCCTGCTGCAAAGTATTGCATCAAAAATTGTAATTACATGCCCCTGTTAAACAAGGGCTGAAAAATTGGGCCTTAGGCACTGGTGCTGGTGCCACAACACTGCAACCCCTCACAGACACTCTAGTTGGAACGCAGGAACGAGCCCTGCTGCAAAGTATTGCATCAAAAATTGTAATTACACGCCCCTGTTAGACAGGGGCAGAAAAATTGGGCCTTAGGCACTGGTGCTGGTGCCACAACACTGCAACCCCTCACAGACACTCTAGTTGGAATGCAGGAACGAGCCCTGCTACAAAGTATTACATCAAAAATTGTAATTACACGCCCCTGTTAAACAGGGGCTGAAAAATTGTGCCTTAGGCACTGGTGGTGGCGCCCAGAACCAAAAATGTTCTTACAAGCTATCAGCGTGATGATTGAGGAGGAAGAGGATAATTACTCAGGGATAGTCACTCAGCATCAGCATAGGCAGTCTTTGAAGGGATCTGAGATTTCAAAAAAAATTATTCGGTTACATCAGCATCAGGTGCTTGGTAGCTGGTGGTGATCCAAGACTGATTCATTTTTATGAAGGTCAGTCGATCGACCGAGTCGGTGGACAGACGCACCCTGTGATCGGTTACCACGCCTCCAGTAGCACTGAATGTGCGTTCCAAAAGAACGCTGGATGCAGGACAGGCCAGTAGCTCAATTGCATACTGTGCAAGCTCTGGCCAGTGATCCATCCTCAAGACCCAGTAACCCAGAGGATTTTCGGTGGGAAAGGTGTCCAAGTCTGATCTTGCCCCTAGGTATTCCTGCACCATGTAAAACAGACGCTGGCGATGGTTGCTGGAACCGATCATACCTTGGGGCTGCGGACCAAAAAATTGTCTGAACGCATCGGTCAGATGGCCACCTTCTCCACCGCTCCTTCTTTGACTGACCGAAACCTCAGCAACACGTTGTCCAGAAACAGGAGTTTGTAACCTCCCAGTCTCTGGGAACGCGTTGCACAGACCTTTCTGCAAGGCCTCCCGAAGATGTTTCATCCTCTGCTCCCTCTGCGATGGCAAGATAAGGTCTGCAACCTTACCCTTGTAACGTGGATCAAGGAGGGTTGCCAGCCAGTATTGGTCCTTCTCCTTGATACCACGAATACGAGGATCCTTACGCAGGCTTTGCAGGATCAGGGAGGCCATGCAGCGTAGGTTTGCTGAGGCATTCGGTCCGGAGTCCTCTGGGTCACTAAGGACGACAACGTCCGCAGCCACCTCCTCCCAGCCACGTACAAGTCCATGTGTTTCTTGGGACTGATCCCTTAAAGACTGCTGCTGATGCTGAGTGCCAGGCTCCACCTCCATACTGACACAATCTTCCTCCTCCTCCTCCTCCTCCTCTTCCTGTGTGATCAGCGGGCACGCAGGAACACTGTCTGGATAAAGGGGGCCTTGAGAGCTAAGGAAGTCCTCCTCTTCCTGCCTCTGTTCTGCCTCAAGTGCCCTGTCCATTATTCCACGCAGCGTGTGCTCCAACAGGTGGACAAGGGGGACAGTGTCACTGATGCATGCACTGTCACTGCTCACCATCCTCGTGGCCTCCTCGAATGGTGACAGGACAGTGCATGCATCCCTGATCATGGCCCACTGGCGTGGGGAAAAAAAACAAGCTCCCCTGACCCTGTCCTGGTGCCATAGTCGCACAGGTACGCATTGATGGCCCTCTGCTGCGTGTGCAGCCGCTGCAGCATGGCCAACGTTGAGTTCCACCTGGTGGGCATGTCACAGATTAGGCGGTTCTTGGGCAGGTTAAACTCCTTTTGGAGGTCCGTCAGCCGAGCACTGGCATTATATGACCGGCGGAAATGCACACAGACTTTCCTGGCCTGCCTCAGGACATTCTGTAAGCCCGGGTACCTGCCCAAGAACCGCTGCACCACCAAGTTAAGGACGTGAGCCAAACAGGGCACATGGGTCATTTGTCCCTGTCCGAGGGCAGAGAGGAGGTTGGTGCCATTGTCGCAAACCACTATTCCTGCCTTAAGTTGGCGTGGCGTCAACCACCTCTGAACCTGCCCCTGCAGAGCTGACAGAACCTCTGCCTCAGTGTGGCTCCTGTCCCCCAAGCACACCAGCTCAAGCACCGCATGGCATCTTTTGGCCTGCGTACTTGCGTAGCCCCTTGAACGACTACGGAGCACCGCTGGTTCCGAGGAAGAGGCCATGGAGGAAGAAGAAGAGGAGGGGGTGGAGGAGAGAGGTGTGTCACAATCATTAGCATTTTGGAGGCGTGGTGGCGGAACAACCTCCAACACTACTGCACCTTGTCCTGCATCCTTCCCAGCTGCCAGCAGAGTCACCCAATGCGCCGTGAAACTTAGGTAACGTCCCTGTCCATGCCTGCTGGACCATGAGTCAGCGGTAATATGCACCTTACCGCTGACCGCCCTGTCCAGCGAGGCATGGACATTGCCTTCCACATGCCGGTAGAGAGCCGGAATCGCCTTCCGTGAGAAAAAGTGGCGTTTGGGTACCTGCCACTGAGGAACCGCACATTCCACAAACTCACGGAAGGGGGCAGAGTCTACCAACTGAAAAGGCAGCAGTTGAAGTGCTAGCAATTTTGCCAAGATAGCATTCAACCGCTGGGCATGTGGATGGCTGGGAGCAAACTTTTTTCGGCGGTGCAGCAGCTGGGGCAGGGAAATTTGCCTGGTACAATCTGACGTCGGTGTACCAAAAGCAGATTGCCCACAAGTACTTGGCTGTGACACACCTAATTCTACACCTTCATTCCTCTCACTGCAGGTCTCAGAGAGGACTGGAGGTCTAGTGGGGTTGGAAATCTCAGCTGATGAGGAGCAAGGAGAGATCCTCTTTGTTCTTTGGTGTGGGTCTTTTAGATACGCTTGCCAACGAACTGCATGGCAGGTCAACATATGTCTGGTCAAGCATGTGGTACCCAAGCGGGAGATGTTTTGGCCACGTGAGATACGCTTGAGACATATGTTGCAAATAGCAGCGGTGCGATCTGATGCACTCGTCTCAAAAAAGGCCCACACCAAAGAACTTTTTGAATAACGCGCAGAGACTGCAGCGCCCTGCACATGTGGAGCTTTCGGGTGTGATGCAGTCAATGTGCTGCCCTTAGGCTGGCCCCTGGAGGGCATCCTGCCTCGTTGGTGATGTGCCGCCTCCTCCTCCTCCTCCTCCTCCTCCTCTCTCCTATCAGGCACCCACGTTGAGTCAGTGACCTCATCATCCCCTCCCTCCTCATCACTGGAGCAAACCTGGCAGTATGCTGCAGCAGGGGGAGCATGACTGCCAGATTGCTGTCCTTCTTGGGCACCCCCTCTGTCCGTGCTCATGTTACTGCCTTCACCGAGCTCAGTATCATCATCAGAGCCTTCCAAACGCTGGGCATCCTCCTGGAGCATGTACCCAACACTGTGGTCAAACAGTTCGAGGGAATCCTCATGAGGACATGGTGGGGCTAGGGAAGGAGTCACTGATGACATTGAGCCGAGGGAAGAGGCCGCTGCTTTGCCAGACAAAGCACCCTGGGCATGGGTGAGAGAGGATGAGGAGGATGAGGACGGCTTGGTCATCCACTCGACCAAGTCTTCCGCATGTTGCGGCTCAACACGGCCAGCTGCCGAAAAAAAGGCCAAGCGTGTCCCATGGCCACGTGCTGATGAGGATGCACCGTCTCCACGACCAGCACTAGACACAGAGCCTAAATGTAAATGTACTAAATGTAAATAGTCTAGCTGCCTGACCGTGGTACTAATAGGATCAAAAGAACACCAGTAATTTTCTTCAGGTAGCTTTATATACTGTAACAAGACAAGCCTGCCTGTCAGTAGGAAGATAACAGGAACGGATCTAGCTGAACACTGTGAGCAGGACGCACTGCACTAAATGTAAATAGTCTAGAAGATAACAGGAACGGATCTAGCTAAACTGAATACAGTGTATATATATATATATATGCAACACCTGGGATGCATATATATACACAATACACTTTAAGTGCAGCTAACTGACTGACTGTCCTGCCTAATCTAGCTAACTCAAATGAAATGACACTGTCTCTCTCTCTATCTCTCAGCACACCGGAACACACTGCACAGGGCCACCGTGCAGGCGGCCTTATATAGTGTGGGGCGTGTACTAAATCCCCTGAGCCATAATTGGCCAAAGCCTCCTTGGCTTTGGCCAATTACGGCTCTCTGTTCAGGCGGCGCTGTGATTGGCCAAGCATGCGGGTCATAGTGCATGCTTGGCCAATCATCAGCAAGCAATGCACTGCGATGCCACAGTAAATTATGGTCCGTGACGCGCCACACGAATTTGGCGCGAACGTCCCATATCGTTCGCAATTCGGCGAACGACCGAACAGCCGATGTTCGAGTCGAACATGGGTTCGACTCGAACACGAAGCTCATCCCTAATTATCATGAAAAAGTTCACATGCAAATACAGATTATTTTTTTCTTTTTTTTCATTAGTTTGTTACTTATTTTCTTTTTTAAATTAGCTTATTTAGTTACCACAAAAATGTTAGCATGACTGCTCAAAATTCAATATTTACAATGTTATATTTACAATTTTAGCTTTTTTTTTTATCTAATTGTTTTAACAACTAAGATAAAGGGGAAAAAAACCTATATTTTTTTCTTTCTATGGCTGTACGGTATATCCACAAAGGTGTGCAAATTTTTTTTTTTAGGATTTGGACTGTTTCAGGTCTGCTATTGAATCATTTTTTTTTTTTAATGAATATTATTATTGGAAAAACATTTCTATTACGGGGTTTGCATGAAGATACCAGTGTTTTAAATTAAATGAATAACATTAAGGAGAAAGAGAATTTAAAAACCTGGACATTTCTTTAATTTTTTTTCTTTTTTAAGCAAAATAAACATACTGGCATTGAATGCAGGAGAAGCATTCCTGACGAGTCGGTATGACAGGACCCCACCTGCTGTTAGTCATTTATGAGTAGATGTTGTAGCAATGGTCGGGTTGACACGAGAGTCTGTTTCCTTCTGGTGTCATTAATATGTAAAAGTATTCATACCCCCTGAAATTTTCCACATTTTGTAATGTTACAACCAAAAATGTAAATGTATTTTATTGGGATTTTATGTGATAGACCAACACAAAGTGGCACATAATTTTGAAGTGGAAGGAAAATTATAAATGGTTTTCAACACTTTTTACAAATAAATATGTGAAAAGTGTGGGGGCATTTGTATGGCGCCCCCCGGAGTCAATACTTTGTAGAACCCCCTTTCTCTTCAATTTTTCAGCTACAAGTCTTTTTGGGGATGTCTCTACCAGCTTTGCACATCTAGAGAGGGACATTTCTGCCCATTCTTGTTTTCAAAATATCTCAAGCTCTGTCAGATTGGATGGAGAGCGTCTGTGAACAGCAATTTTCAAGTCTTGCCACAGATTCTCAATTGGGTTTAGGTCTGGACTGTGACTGGGCCATTCTAACACATGAATCCATGTGATTCTAACCCATTCCATTGTAGCTCTGGCTGTATGTTTAGGGTCGTTGTCCTGCTGGAATGTGAACCTCCGCCCCAGTCTCAAGTCTTTTGCAGACTAACAGGTTTTCTTCTAAGATTGCCCTGTATTTGGCTCCATCCATCTTCCCATCAACTCTGACCAGCTTCCCTGTCCCTGCTGAAGAAAAGCATCCCCACCACATGATGCTGCCACCACCATGTTTCACGATGGGGATGGTGTGTTCAGGGTGATGTGCAGTGTTAGTTTTCCCCACACATAGCGTTTTGCTTTTAGGCCAAAAAGTTAAATTTTGGTCCCATCTGACCAGAGCACCTTCTTCCACATGTTTGCTGTGTCCCCCACATGGCTTCTCACAAACTGCAAACAGGACTTCTTATGGCTTTCTTTCACCAATGTCTTTCTTCTTGTCACTCTTCTATAAAGACCAGATTTGTGGAGAACACGACTAATAGTTGTCCTGTGGACAGATTCTCCCACCTGAGCTGTGGATCTCTGCAGCTCCTCCAGAGTTACCATGGACCTCTTGGCTCTTCTCTGATTAATGCTCTCCTTGCCCGGTCTGTCAGTTTAGGTGGACGGCCATGTCTTGGTAGGTTTGCAGTTGTGCCATACTCTTTCCATTTTCGGATGATGGATTGAACAGAGCCCTGTGAGATGTTCAAAGCTTGGGATATTTTTTTGTAACCTAACCCTGCTTTATACTTCTCCACATCTTTATCCCTGACCTGTCTGGTGTGTTCCTTGGCCTTCATTATGCTGTTTGTTCACTAAGGTTCTCTAAAAAACCTCTGTGGGCTTCACAGAACAGCTGTATTTATACTGAGATTAAATTACACACAGGTGGACTCTATTTACTAATTAGGTGACTTCCGAAGGTAATGATGTGGAGGAAAATGCCTTGTTGGAGGTCAGAGGTCAGAGGAGGATGGTTCCAGATGATAGAAAGGCAACAGTAAAACTCCTTTCACACTGAGGCGGTGTGGGCGTTAGCCATTTATTTCACTGGGCAGGGGCGATGGAGGAGCACTGTATACATCGTTACCGCACCGCCCCAAAGATGCTGCTTCGGGACCTTTTTTCCCGTCCTGCGCACGCATTGTTGTGAACAAGCGCGAGTTATCCGTGTGAAAGCCGTCTACCAATGTTCCTGTAACGTCCTGTCTACATCCTTCCGCACCTTGACAATAAAGTAACTTTTCTACAGAAGTTCTTTCTTCCATGGTGTGCGACCAATCTTCTTTCTTTTCAATTACTATTGACGGTGGTGAGCCGAGGCCAGAACCCACGAGGAAATCTTTATCCACAGTCTGAGCGGTGTTACACTTTTTCTGCAAGCGCACCGCCCCAGTGTGAAAGCATTCGGGGGCTCTCACACTGGGGTGGCTTGAGAGGCGCTTTTCAGGTGCTTTACAGGCGCTATTTTTAGCGCTAAAGCGCCTGAAAAGTGTCTTCACTGTGAAAGAGGTCTAACTCAAATACCCACTCGTTACAACCAAGGTAGGCAGAAGACCATCTCTGAATGCACAACACACCAAACCTTGAAGATAATAGGCTACAGCAGCAGAAGACCACACCGGGTGCCGCTCCTGTTGGCTAAGAACAGGGAACTGAGGCTACAATTCACACAGGATCACCAAAATTGGACAATAGAAGATTGGAAAAATGTTGCCTGGTCTGATGAGTCTCTATTTCAGCTGCGACATTCAGATGGTAGGGTCAGAATTTGGTGTACACCACATGAAAGCATGGATCCATCCTGCCTTGTATCACCGGTTCAGACTGGTGGTGGGGGTGTAATGGTGTGGGGGATATTTTCTTGGCACATTTTGGGCCCCTTAGTACCAATTGAGCATGGTTTAAACACCACGACCTACCTGAGTATTGTTGCTGACCATGTCCATCCCTTTATGACTACAGTGTCCCCATCTTCTGATGGCTCCTTCCAGCAGGATAATGCACCATGTCACAAAGCTCCAATCATCTCACCACTGGACAATGAGGTCACTGTACTCCAATGGCCTCCACACTCGCCAAATCTCAATCCAATAGAGCACCTTTGGGATACGGTGGAAAAGCGGATTGACATCATGGATGTGCAACCGACAAATCTGCAGCAACTGCGTGATGCTATCATGTCACTATGGAGCAAAATCTCTGAGGTTTCCAACACTTTGTTGCATCTATGCCATGAAGAATGAAGCTTAATAGGGGTTCACAGTGCTGGGACAAGGCCATTTGGTGCCCAGGGCAAAGATGGCAAACTGCGCCCCCCCCCCCCCCGGTTTTAATAAAGAATCAATGTCGTTTCAAAACAAGAATATACTTAAAACAATAGAAGTATTGCAGAGTATTGCACAGTGCACAGTATTGTGGAGTATTGCACAGTGTTGCGGGGTATTGCAGAGTATTTCAGGGTATTGCAGAGTATTGCACAGTGTTGGGGGGTATTGCAGAGCATTGCACAGTATTGTGGGGTATTGCAGAGTATTGCACAGTATTGTGGGGTATTGCAGAGGATTTCAGGGTATTGCAGAGTATTGAACAGTATTGTGGAGTATTGCACAGTGTTGCGGGGTATTGCACAGTATTTCGGGGTATTGCAGAGCATTGCACAGTATTGTGGGGTATTGCAGAGTATTTCAGGGTATTGCACAGTATTGTGGGGTATTGCAGAGTATTGCACAGTATTGTGGGGTATTGCAGAGTATTGCACAGTATTGTGGGGTATTGCAGAGTATTTCAGGGTATTGCACAGTATTGCAGAGTATTGCACAGTATTGTGGGGTATTGCACAGTATTGTGGGGTATTGCACAGTATTGTGGGGTATTGCAGAGTATTTCAGGGTATTGCAGGGTATTGCACAGTGTTGCGGGGTATTGCAGAGTATTGTGGGGTATTGCAGAGTATTTCAGGGTATTGCACAGTGTTGCGGGGTATTGCAGAGTATTGCACAGTATTGTGGGGTATTGCAGGGTATTGCACAGTATTGTGGGGTATTGCAGAGTATTTCAGGGTATTGCAGGGTATTGCACAGTGTTGCGGGGTATTGCACAGTATTGTGGGGTATTTCAGAGTATCTCAGGGTATTGCACAGTGTTGCGGGGTATTGCAGAGTATTGCACAGTATTGTGGGGTATTGCAGAGTATTTCAGGGTATTGCACAGTGTTGCGGGGTATTGCAGAGTATTGCACAGTATTGTGGGGTATTGCAGAGTGTTGCACAGTATTGTGGGGTATTGCAGAGTATTGCACAGTATTGTGGGGTATTGCAGAGTATTGCACAGTGTTGTGGGGTATTGCAGAGTATTGCACAGTGTTGCGGGGTATTGCAGAGTATTGCACAGTGTTGCGGGGTATTGCAGAGTATTGCACAGTATTGTGGGGTATTGCAGAGTATTTCAGGGTATTGCAGGGTATTGTGGAGTATTGCAGAGTATTGCACAGTATTGTGGGGTATTGCAGAGTATTTCAGGGTATTGCACAGTGTTGCGGGGTATTGCAGAGTATTGCACAGTATTGTGGGGTATTGCAGAGTGTTGCACAGTATTGTGGGGTATTGCAGAGTATTGCACAGTATTGTGGGGTATTGCAGAGTATTGCACAGTGTTGTGGGGTATTGCAGAGTATTGCACAGTGTTGCGGGGTATTGCAGAGTATTGCACAGTGTTGCGGGGTATTGCAGAGTATTGCACAGTATTGTGGGGTATTGCAGAGTATTTCAGGGTATTGCAGGGTATTGTGGAGTATTGCAGAGTATTGCACAGTATTGTGGGGTATTGCAGAGTATTTCAGGGTGTTGCGGGGTATTGCACAGTGTTGCGGGGTATTGCAGAGTATTTCAGGGTATTGCAGGGTATTGCACAGTGTTGTGGGGTATTGCAGAGTATTGCACAGTATTGTGGGGTATTGCAGAGTATTTCAGGGTATTGCACAGTGTTGCGGGGTATTGCAGAGTATTGCACAGTATTGTGGGGTATTGCAGAGTATTTCAGGGTATTGCACAGTGTTGCGGGGTATTGCAGAGTATTTCACGTTATTTGGGGTATTGCAGAGTATTGCACAGTGTTGCGGGTTATTGCAGAGTATTGCACAGTGTTGCGGGTTATTGCAGAGTATTGCACAGTGTTGCGGGTTATTGCAGAGTATTGCACAGTGTTGCGGGTTATTGCAGAGTATTGCACAGTGTTGCGGGTTATTGCAGAGTATTGCACAGTGTTGCGGGTTATTGCAGAGTATTGCACAGTGTTGCGGGGTATTGCAGAGTATTGCACAGTATTGCGGGGTATTGCAGAGTATTGCACAGTATTGTGGGGTATTCAGCAGTGGTGGTCACTGGTCATTAACCTCGCCTCAGCCTCCTCCCCCCAATCCAGCCATTTATTAATCTGTTTTTTAGTGTTTACTTACACAAGTTCAGACTCAGAAGTTATGAGTCTGAACTTGTGTAAGTAAACACTAAAAAACAGATTAATAAATGTCTGGATTGGGGGGAGGGGAGGTGGCTGAGGTGAGGTTAATGACCAGTGACCACCACTGCTAAATATCTGAGTCAGAACACTGGCACTGCGCTCTTCTACCTTCCAGATTGAATCCAGCCAGCCAGGCAGCAGCTCCTCAGCTCGGCTCAGCTTGAGATAACAGACGCCGACACGACACAGCACAGCTCCCGCCTCCCTGCGCTCCTCTCTGCGTCCTCCCACCTCGCCTCCGGCCGTGAGTGACGTCACGGCGCTGGCAGAGACAACGGGACTCCTCCGTAGGGGAGTACCAGTGTAGTTGTGTGCTGAGGGAAGGGAAGGGAGAATCATGCAGGAGCGCACAGCTGCGCCCCCCCCCCATACCAAATGGTACCGCCCAGGGCACGTGCCCTCTCCGCCCCTGCCTTGTACCGGCCCTGGGGGTTCAACCCGGTACTAGCAAGGTAAGGTGCAGGGCTGTCTTAATAGCATCATGGGCCCCTGGGCAAAGTAATGCACTGGGGCCCCTACCAGCTTGCCCCAATTTACACACCTACTTTCAAGAAATAAAGTATAAATAGTTGATAGAATTAAACGTTAGTACTTTCAATAAAATCAATTTTACAAAAGGAAAACATTCCATAAATCAAAAACTAGTCAACACAAAGGGCACAGTACAGAGGGGTCAGGAGGGCACAATATTGGGATCAGGAGGGCACAGTTTAGTAAAAAGAATGACTGCCCCATCAAACTCGGGGCAGTTGACAAGTATGATGTAATGCAAGATTATTGTGGGGCCCCCATGTACCTGGGGCCTCTGGGCAGTGCCCAGGAGTGCCCTTGCATTAAGATGGCCCTGGTAAGGTGTACCTAATAAAGTGGCCGGGGAGTGTATAATCAACTGTTTTTTATGACTCCGTGCCCATTGGGACGGGGGGCAGGAGGGGGATTTTCATTCACTTCCTGTCCTGTCTCAGTGCAACAAATCTCCCAAAACAGATCAGACAGCGATGAAAACTGAAAGAAGAGCTTAACATTTCCCTACTCCATGCAATCGTTTAAAAATATTTGGGCTGGAGTTGAGTTTTAAGTTTCATAATATCTTAGTTGTGTTTTTTTATATGCAGCCCATTAATTTTGCAAATTGTACAGGGGGTCCCACCAGGGGGTCCCACCAGGGCGCCTGCAATGTACCACCAGTCAGGGGGAGCACACGGCTGATAAGAAATGCATTTCTAAAAAAATTCTCCTAATTTTTTGGGCATGTAGACAGGTTGTCCAGAATCCAAGAGAAGCCCAAATATGACTGCAACTCAATAACAACTACTCCTCTAGAGCAATTTGATTATTTTTTTTTTGTGCACAGTTTAATCACTTCAATACCAGGCACTTCCACCCATCCCCCCCCCCCCCCCCCCGTTCCTGCCCAAGCCAACTTTCAGCGCTGTCACTCTTTGAATGACAATTCCGCGGTCATGCAGCACTGTACCTATACAACATATTTATATTTTTTTCCCACAAATAGAGCTTTCTTTTGCTGGTATTTGATCAACACTGAGGTTTTTATTTTTTTGCGCTCCAAATAAAAAAAGACCGAAAAGTTGGCAAAAATTTTTTACTTTGTTTCTGTTACAAAATGTGTAAATAAGTAAGTTTTTCCTTTACTGAGGGGCACTGATGAGGCAGCACTGATTGGCACTGATAAGTTGGCACTGATGATGAGGCACTTATATGCTGCACTAATGGGCACTGATTGGTGGCACTGATATGCAGCACTGATGGGCACCGATAGGGGGCACTGATGGGCACTCATAGGTGAGACTGATGGGCACTCAAAGGGAGCACTGATAGGCAGCACTGATGGGCAATGATAAGTGGCACTGATGGACACTCATTGGCAGCACTGATAAGCAGCAATGATGGGCAATAATAGGTGGTACTGATGGCACTCATAGACAGCACTGATGGGCACTCACAGGTGGCACTAATGGGCACTCATAGCCAGCACTGATAAGCAGCACTGCTTGGCACTGATGTGCAGCACTGATGGGCACCAACAGGTGGCACTGATGGGCACTCATAGGCAGCACTGATGGGCACTCATAGGCAGCACTGATAGGTGGCACTGGTGGGTGCTGATAGGCAGCACTGATGGGCACTGATGTGTGGCACTGATAGGCAGCACTGATGACTGATCAGGAGGCACTGACAGCCAATCACTGATTGGCTCAGAGTGCCATCCTAATGGGCACTGATTGGCACTTATTGGCATCCCTGGTGGGCTTACCTGGTGGTCTGAAATGGGCATCCCTGGTGGTCTGAAGTGGGCATCCTCGATGGGTCTGCACTGATAATCAATGTGCTGATTATCAGCACAGACCCCCCCCCCCCCCCCTGTCAGGAGAGCAGCCGATCTGAGGAAAAGCCGATAAACGGTTCTTCCTGTTTACACTGTAATCAGCTGTGATTGGACACAGCTGATCACATGGTAAAGAGCCCACGCCCCTTTATATACACCTAGGCCCGAGCTGTTACATATACATCGAATTACATTATCGAATAAAATAAAATAAATAGCAAACAACTTAAAGCACCCCCATCACCTAGTGCACACAAATATGAATGCAAATGCATTTGCATTCATATTTGTGTGCACTAGGTGATGGGGTGCTTTAAGTTGTTTGTTATTTATTTTATTTTATTCTATTTTTAATTTTGTAACACAATTTTATTTTATTTCTCACTTAGCAAGACCACTATGTGATAGCATTGAGCAGGTGACAGGTACTCTGTATGGAGACATCATGGGTCTATTAGACCCTTAAAGCCCCCCCACCCTCTGTTTAAGCACAGGTCTGTGTTTGATTGGCTGTTTACCTGGCTGGGAGTTAGAAAGCTGTGAACACAGAAATGCTCAGAGCTGAGCACCTCTAGGTTCAAACCCTACAGAGGACATCAGAGAACAAAGCTTCTTCTCCTTGCCATCCTGACAGAAATTATTGTTGTGGTCCAGGGCTCCCAGGAGAAGCAGTAAAGCCCAGAAACCAGGGATAGAGGGGTGCCGGCGGTAGAGGGGTGCCAACCGCGAGTTATGTAACAGCTCTACTGCTGCCCGGGTCACTTTTGCAGAAGAGTCGATAGTTACCAACTGCAGCCATGAGCTTCTTTTAACCTCTTCAAGCTCCGAACATGCTAGACATGTCCAAAGAGCTGAAGAGGTTAAGCTTATATAACAGGTGCAGCCCATTGCGCTGTACTGTTGCATGCACTGAAGCACATATAACAGCTGTAACTGAGCCATCCTCATAAGGATATCCAATGCCACGCTGAATTACAAGCAGAGAATGCCAGCAATGACGCGGCCCTTATTCAGTAGAACACCAAGGGACTCAACCAGAAAAATGTTGGAAAACCAAAGTGGAGGGGCTGCCCTCATCAACCAATCAAAGCACCAAACAGACCACCTACATACTACATTAGTTACTACAGACAGTACTCCTGTTTTTGGCTTACTACCATTCTGTACTCTGTATGACAACAGTTCACAGCAAGGACAGCTGTGATAGTCCACCGGCTTCGATGCCAATGGATTGTTGGTAGGAGGCCAACGTATATCCAGTATTACAGGCCAACGAAATACCACACCCAGCCAAATTCTATTTGGAGACTACAAACTGCAATTCAGCCGTGTAACTTAAAGGTTAAACTCGCCTGCCGCCCACTACAACACAACCTGAATAATCTCCCGAAACTAGATCTGCAATAAACAAAGATCGGGACCAAATGTCCCAGACAATGTAGACTTCAAGTGTCTACTGGAGCTGAATAGTAAATAATGACATTGTTATGTGGTTATGCTGGAGCTTTGGGATTTTATATATAAAGTATAAAAATTGTATGATGGTCATGTCCAGTGGTCGGTCATGTTTGGGGTGTAGTCTTCTATGTATGGAGTGCATTAGAATTGTATGATGGTCATAGCTAGTGGTTGGTCATGCTGGGGGTGTAGTCTTCTATGTATGGAGTGTAAAAGATTTGTAAAATGGTCATATCTAGTGGTCGGTCATGTTCGGGGTGTAGTCTTCTATGTATGGGTGTATAATAGAGTTGTATGATGGTCATATGTAATGGCCGGTCATGTTGGGGGTGTAGTCTTCTATGTATGGAGTGTAATAGAATTGTATAATGGTCATATCTAGTGGTGGGTCTTGTTGGGGTGTAGTCTTCTATGTATGGAGTGTAATAGAATTGTATAATAGTCATATCTAGTGCAATACATATAATTAGAGGGCAGGGACAGTTAACCCTTAGCACCACATCCCTATTAGATAGGAAAAAGAAAGAAGGGGGTTGGGGTAAAATTACCCCTGGGACTTTTAAGGTGCTTATCAATATTAAATTACATCAATGCAATAGATCAAGGAGGAAAATAATGATGTATGCAAAATGCCAAACTGTCTAAAATTATTCTTTTAATTCAAAATCTTTAATTACAAGTATCACCAAGACATCTAAAAACAAGCAAAATTTCTTTTAATCTAGGTCAGTCAATAATGAATAGGATATTTAAATAAACCACTTTAGGATACCAATCTCAACATGTTTCGCTCAACTCATGAGCTTCATCAGGAGTTTTTTGGTACAAGTACCTATAGTACGCCACACTTGTACCAAAAAACTCCTGATGAAGCTTATGAGTTGAGAGAAACATGTTGAGATTGGTATCCTAAAGTGGTTTATTTAAATATCCTATTCATTATTGACTGACCTAGATTGAAAGAAATTTTGCTTGTTTTTAGATGTCTTGGTGATACTTGTAACTATTAAAGATTTTGAATTAAAAGAATAATTTTAGACAGTTTGGCATTTTGCATACATCATTATTTTCCTCCTTGATCTATTGCATTGATCTAATTTAATATTGATAAGCACCTTAAAAGTCCCAGGGGTAATTTTACCCCAACCCCCTTCTTTATTTTTCCTAGTCATATCTAGTGGTGGGTCTTGTTGGGGGTGTAGTCTTCTATGTATGGGTGTATAATAGAGTTGTATGATGGTCATATCTAGTGGTGGGTCTTGTTGGGGGTGTAGTCTTCTATGTATGGAGTGTAATAGAATTGTATAATAGTCATATCTAGTGGTGGGTCTTGTTGGGGGTGTAGTCTTCTATGTATGGAGTGTATTAGAATTGTACAATGGTCATATCTAGTGGTGGGTCATGTTGGGGGTTTAGTCTTCTATGTATGGGCGTATAATAGAGTTGTATGATGGTCATATATAATGGCCGGCCATGTTGGGGGTGTAGTCTTCTATGTATGGAGTGTATTAGAATTGTATGATGGCCATATCTAGTGGTCGGTCATGTTCGGGGTGTAGTCTTTTATGTATGGAGTGTAATAGAATTGTACAATGGTCATATCTAGTGGCGGGTCATGTTGGGGGTTTAGTCTTCTATGTATGGGCGTATAATAGAGTTGTATGATGGTCATATGTAATGGCCGATCATGTTGGGGGTGTAGTCTTCTATGTATGGAGTGTAATAGAATTGTATGATGGTCATATCTAGTGGTGGGTCATGTTGGGAAGTGTATTCTTCTATGTATGGAGTGTAATAGAATTGTATAATGGTCATATCTAGTGGTGGGTCATGTTGGGAGGTGTATTGTTCTATGTATGGAGTGTAATAGAATTGTATAATGGTCATATCTGGTGGTTGGTCATGTTGGGAGGTGTATTCTTCTATGTATGGAGTGTAATAGAATTGTATAATGGTCATATCTAGTGGTGGGTCATGTTGGGGGTTTAGTCTTCTATGTATGGGCGTATAATAGAGTTGTATGATGGTCATATGTAATGGCCGGCCATGTTGGGGGTGTAGTCTTCTATGTATGGAGTGTAATAGAATTGTATGATGGTCATGTCTTGTGGTTGGTCATTTTGGGAGGTGTATTCTTCTATTTATGGAGTGTAGTAGAATTGAATTATGATCATGTCCAGTGGTCGGTCATGTTGGGGATGTAGTGTTCAATATATGTATAGAGTGTAATAGAATTATATTATGGTCATGCCCAATTTATGTTAGGCTTTGACTCTTCCTCTCTTGCATACATAGCTTCCCTTTAAGTTGCCCATCGAATTGAATGACCACTGGATGTTTGCCAAACCTTTGACCACAGGGACAGGCCCCAATGCAAACATTTTTCTTTTTTATGTAGCTCTACCCCCGTAGTGGTTGCAGATGGCAGGGTTCCCCACTCCTACACAGTCAGGCAAACAGCATTTTCAGCATTTTCAGCCCTCTTCAGATCACCCCACAGATTTTCTTTGGGATTCAGGTCTGGGCTCTGGCTGGGCCATTCAAAAACTTTAACCTTCTTATGGGGAAGCCATTCCTTTGTTGATTTGGATGTATGCTTTGGGTCGTTGTCATGCTGAAAGATGAAGTTCCTCTTCATGTTCAGCTTTCTAGCAGAAGCCTGAAGCTTTTGTGTCAATATTGACTGGTATTTGAAACTGTCCATAATTCCCTCTACCTTGACTAAGCCCCTGTTCCAGCTGAAGAAAAACAGCCCCAAAGCATGATGCTGTCACCACCATGCTTCACAGTGGGTATGGTGTTCTTTTGGTGATGTGCAGTGTTGTTTTTGCACCAAACATATCTTTTGGAGTTATGGACAAATAGTTAAACCTTGGTTTCATCAGACCAGAACACATTTTCCCACATGCTTTTGGGAGACTTCCGATGTGTTTTTGCAAAATTTACCCCGGCTTGGATGTTTTTTCTTTATAAGAAAAGGCTTCTGTCTTTCCACTCTACCCCATAGCCCAGACATATGAAGAATATGGGAGATTTATGTCACATGTACCACACAGCCAGTACTTGCCAGATATTCCTGAAGCTCCTTTAAGGTTGCTGTAGGCCTCTTTGCATCCTCCCTGACCAGTTTTCTTCTCGTCTTTTCATCAATTTTGGAGGGACGTCCAGTTCTTGGTAAGGTCACTGTTGTGCCATATTTTCTCCACTGAATGATGACTGTCTTCCCCGTGTTCCATGGTATATCTAATGCCTTGGAAATTCATTTGTACCCTTCTCCTGACTGATACCATTTAACAATGAGATCCCTCTGATGCTTTGGAAGCTCTCTGAGGACCGTGGCTTTTGCTGTAGGATGTAAGAAAATGTCAGGAAAGACCTACTAGAACAGCTGAACTTTATTTGGGGTTAATCAGAGGCACTTTAAATGATGGCAGGTGTGTACTGACTCCTATTTAACAGGAGTTTGAATGTGATTGCCTAATTCTGAACACAGCTACATCCCCAGTTATAGGAGGGTGTGCAAACTTATGCAACCCCATTATTTTCTTTTTTTTTCTTTTACTTTCTCCCCCTAAAAGATTTCAGTTTGTTTTTCAATTGAGTTGTGCAGCTTATAGGTTAAATTAAAGGTGGAAAACATTCTGAAATGATTTATCTTTGTCTCATTTTTTTTACATCAGAGAAACCTGGCATTTTAACAGGGGTGTGTAGACTTTTTATATCCACTCAGGGTCAGTGCTACCACTAGGCAAACTAGGCAGCCGCCTAGGGCACCCAGCCTTTGGTGTTCCTACTCTCTTCTCTCTGCAGCAAACAACTAAGTCTCAGCATCAGCAGGCAGCCGCCGCTCCATTCGCATATAGTGTCTGAGGCACAGCGGTGTCGGAGGACTGTGTCTGTGTCCCGACTCCTGAATGAATGTAAGCAAATAAGCATTCATTGGTAGGCTGCTTTGATGGGCGCTAATGAGGCAGGCTGCATTTGATGGGCACTGGTGAGGCTGCATTTGATGGGCGCTGTTGAGGCTGCATTTGATGGGCGCTGGTGAGGCTCAGGGGCGGACTGACCATTGAGCAACTCGCCCACTGCCCGAGGGCCCTGGACCACTAGGGGGCCCTATCAGGGTTGTCAGCCTCAGTGAAACCAGGGACAGTATGTATAAATCTGTGTTTTTTTCCTGCACATCTGTCTGTGTATACTGTGTGTACATGTGTGTGTATACTGTGTGATTGTATACTGTGTGGCCCCATAATCTCCTATTGCCCGGGGGCCCCATGAGTTAACAGTCTGCCCCTGGTGAGGCTGCATTTGATGGGCTCTGGTGAGGCTGCATTTGATGGGCACTGGTGAGGCTGCATTTGATGGGCTCTGGTGAGGCTGCATTTGATGGGCCCTGGTGAGGCTGCATTTGATGGGCGCTGGTGAGGCTGCATTTGATGGGCACTGGTGAGACTGCATTTGATGGGCACTGGTGAAGCTGCATTTGATGGGCTCCGGTAAGGTTACATTTGATGGGCGCTGGTGAGGCTGCATTTGATGGGCACTGGTGAGGCTGCATTTGATGGGCACTGGTGAGGCTGCATTTGATGGGCACTGGTGAGGCTGCGTTTGATGGGCTCTGGTGAGGCTGCGTTTGATGGGCACTGGTGAGGCTGCATTTGATGGGGGCTGGTGAGGCTGCATTTGATGGGCACTGGTGAGGTTGCATTTGATGGACGCTGGTGAGGCTGCATTTGATGGGCGCCTCATTAAAAAGTTGGGGTTTACATGAGCAGGGGAAAGGGGGTGGAGCCAGGGGTGGAGCCAGGGGGCAGCAAAATTAGGTTTCGCCTAGGGTGTCAAAAATCCTTGCACCAGCCCTGTATCCACTGTATATCAGAAATAAAACAAATGTAAAATAAGTATTTTCACCACTAGAGGGCCTTCCGTCTGTTCTTCTAAAGGTCTGGACTCTTAAGCATTTCCTATGCTGTTTGAATGCCTTGCCTGGCTGTGGAATCTGTCACCTCCCCCCTCGATAATCGCAGAAGATCACGTCCTCCCGAGATATGAATTCTTGTTGATCTCATTACAGTAATGTGTGTACCGGGGGCGGCCGCGCTGCAGATTCCCAGATTCTACGTCAGGCTAATGGAGAACGCAGACCGGAGTCTTCACATTGATTGAAGTCATTACATTTTATTCTGAACTCCGGGCAGATATGAAGACATAGATGATGCGGCTCTGTAATCAGTAATTCATCATACATTTATTCTTTAATCACAAGCAGTGTAAGGACCAGAATCTGACCTGGTATTGGCCTTCTGTAGTCCCTGTGCAGCAGGGCTGGAGCGTGAGAGGAAGAAGCAGCACAAGGACGCCAATCAGTTTGGACATCTAGTGGTAGAAAAAAGTATTGCAGGGAAAAGCTCTGGATTAAGCTGAATATTGCAGTGAGGCCTCCATGTAAGGACCTAAATCTGACCTAGTATCAACCTCCTGTAGTCCCTGTACAGCAGGGCTGGAGTGTGAGAGGAAGAAGCAGCACAAGGACGCCAATCAGTTCATGTGCTGACAAAGAGCATGTTGATGAGAGGGGGGAGGAGGGAGCAGAACACTGTCCAATCACATGATGGGGGTGGGTCCAGATCGACCTAGGGTCAATGAAACTGGGTTGTATGATGTTGGTCATCAGACTGAGGACATCTAGTGGTAGAAAAAAAAATACTGCAAGGAAAATATCTGGACTGAAGCTGAATATTGACGTAAGACATCATTTACACGGCTTTATGGCATAACACTGCGGGAGTTGGGGCTTTTTGCCAAAAAATACAATTCTGACTGTATTACCACTTTAATTGTATTAGTTCCTATATCATCGGCTCCATCTAGTGGACAAAATGCAGTATATTTTCTCATTGCTGCAGTTCAAAAATCCATACCGCGTTTTGGCCACTGATAATATAGGGATTCATTTATTTGAAAAAATTCAGGAACAATTGAGTACTGTCCACTGTAGGTAAGGACCTACATCTGCCCTGGTATCGGCCTCTTGTAATCTCTACAGCAGGGCTGGAGTGTGAGAGGAAGAAGCAGCACAAGGCGCCAATCAGTCTATGTGCTGATAAAAAAAGCATGTTGATAGAAGGAGAGAGCAGAACAACAGAGATTTGAGCTCCTTTTCCTTTCACTGTTTAATGACATGCTGGGAGTGGGTCCAATTCAACCTGGGCTCAGAGGAAGTGGGTCGAATGATGTTGGTCATCAAACTGTGGACACCTACTGGTAGAAAAAAAAAGTACTACAAGGAAAATCTCTGGATTAAAGCTGAATATTGCAGTGAGGCCTCAGTGTAAAGACCTTAATCTGACATGGTATCAGCCTCTTGTAGTCCCTGTACAGCAGGTCTGGAGCATAAGAAGAAGAAGCAACACAAGGCGCCAATCAGTTCATGTGCTGACAAAGAGCATGTTAATAGGAGGAGGGGGCAGAAGAACAGAGACATGAGCTCATCACTGAGTTGCCTCGACTTTCACTGATTGATCTGGGCTCAGAGGAAGTGGGTTAAAGGATGTTGGTCATGAAACTGAGGACATCTAGGGGTAGAAAAATAGTACTGCAGGGAAAATCTCTGGATTAGAGCTGAATATTGTGGTGAGGCCTCAGTGTAAGAACCTTAATCTGACTTGAAATCAGCCTCTTGTAGTCCCTGTAGAGCAGAGCTGGAGTGAGAGTAAGAAGCAGCACAATGCGCCAACCAGGTAATTTGCTGATGAAGAGCATGGGGGGTGGGTCCAAGACAACCTGGGCTCAAAGGAAGTGGGTTGAATGATGTTGGTCATCAAACTGTGGACATCTACTGGTAGAAAAAAAAAGTACTACAAGGAAAATATCTGGATTAAAGCTGAATATTGCAGTGAGGCCTCAGTATCTGACCTGGTATCAGCCTCTTGTGGTACCTGTACAGCAGGGCTGGAGTGTAGGAGGAAGAAGCAGCACGAGGAGCTAATCAGTTCATGTGCTGACACAGAGCATGTTAATAGGAGTTGGGAGGAGACATTAACTCATCACTGAGTTTCCTCGCCTTTCACTGATTGCCCTGGGCTCAGAGGAAGTGGGTTAAAGGATGTTGGTCATCAAACTAAGGACATCTAGGGGCAGAAAAAAAGTACTGCAGGGAAAATCTCTGTGTTGCAGCTGACTATTGCTGTAAAGTCTAATTTACACGGCTTTATGGCATAACACTGCAGGGAGGGGGGGGGCTTTTTGCCAAAAAATACAATTCTGACAGTATTACCACTTTCATTGCATGTAATTCCTATATCATCGGCTCCATCTAGTGGCCAAAATGCAGTATATTTTCTAATTGATGTATTTCAGAAATCTATACTGCGTTTTGGCCACGGACGATGTAGGGAGTCATTTTTTAGGAAAATTACGGGAACAATGGAGTTCTGTCCGTGATACTATTTTAATTTTTTTTCTTATTTGAGCTAACATCTAAATTTTCAGGACAATCTTTTGGGGTGTACCCCTCTTCTTGGACCTTCAAAAAGGGGGTACACCCCCAAAAGCTTTCCCCTAAATATGTGGATGTTAGTGCAATACAAAAAAAAAAAAAAAAAAAAAAAGTATCCCTGACAATTCTCAATTGTTTTTTTGTTTGCAAGTGTACTAATACGGCTACGACCAAATAAAAAAATACGCACATAAAATAAAAAAAAAATTGCACAAATGATTTTCACATTCGGCCAATGAATGTTTGATGATTGGACCCCCTATGAGCGTAGTTATAATTAAAACCTTTTTTGTTATTTATTTATTTATTTATTTTAGGTTTTCTGTTTTTCTATCAACAGTCTTTCTTAGTAAAGCAGGTAGCCTGGTAAAAAAAAAAAAAAAATGGAAAGATCGCCACCTGCAGGCAGAAAATCAACTATGTGCTAAATCCCTGACGACATATTTCTGGATTGCCTTGGGCACCAATTTTTGGGCGATTTTCTGGATGGATTAAAAACCCCCTGAGTCTTATGTAAACACGAGGTTTCAGTTGACATTTGCAATGTACAAACAGTTTTTAAATGTCATCAGCATGACCAGGCAGAGTTTGTGATAAAAAAAAGAGCGATTCATCTTGCAAGCAGACCTGTGCTTGAAGCTGAACTCCACGCTATGAGCTAAATACAAGGATGAAATACATATAAGAAATCGGCTTTATCTGCCAAAGGATTTAGTTTTCTGTCTATCCTGTCCTGAGATTTATACAGCTCTGTCACATAGCACAACCCAGTCTGGCAAGGGAGGAGACCTGGTTTTAATCTGGTGCAGTTCAGTAACACTTACAGGTCTTGTCCCTCCCCCCCCCCCCAGCTTGTGAATGGACACTGAAATGAGAAGCACTTATGTTTTGCTCTCTCCTCCTATCAGCATGTCCTTATGCAGACAGAGATCAGACTGGAGGAGGGAGAGGCAGCACAAAGGAGCCAACCAGCTGTGCTGCAGCACAGGGGGGCTATGCCGATAGGAGGAGGGAGTAGAGTGGCGGAGAGATGAGCTCATCGGTCCACTGCTTCTCCATTCATTGTCCAATCACAGGCTGGGGGGGGGGGGGGGGGGGGGACAAGACCTGTAAGTGTTACTTAACTGCAGCAGATTAAAATCAGGTCCAAAATCAGGTCCATTGCCAGACTGGGTTGTGCTATGTGGCAGAGCTGTGTAAATCCCAGGACAGGATAGACAGAAAAAGAAAACCTTTGGCAGATAAAGCCAATTTCTCATATGTATTTCATCCTTGGGTTTAACTCATAGCGTGGAGTTCAGCTTAAAGCACAGGCATAAAAAACATGTGTCTTCTACATACGTGTGCTAATGTGTGTTCAGTTCCACTTATTTTGTGTGTACGATCCATGAGAAGAAATCACCGATTACAAACTGAGGGCAAAAGATGATAAATTCTACTTCTAAAATATGCTTCAGTGCTGGACAAGTCGCCAATAATTCCCCTCCCCCCACATCACAGCATTAATATTACCAGTTATTGCTGGGTGACAGATGTCATTTATTAAACACCTGGCAGACTATTGTGTCATTTCATTGTACACAGAGGACATGATACGGAATCCCCGGAGCTCCGATTCCCCGGATCTCTCTGTACAAACAGCAAACAACAAACGTCTGTTTTATTTGTGTGTAAAGTCTGCACCTGCTGAACTACAAATAGACGTTTTCTGATGTCCGGGAGACAGAGCTTAGATATCTATTACTTACAGCATTTCAACCCTTCATTTCCTTCCTTCCTTCCTTCCTTCCTTCCTTCCTTCCTTCCTGCCTTTCTCCCATCCTTCCTTTCTATCCTTCCTTCCTATCATCCCTCCCTTCCCTCTTTCCTCCCTCCCATTCATACCTTCCTTCCCTTCTATCCTTCCTTCCTTTCCTTTCTCCCTGCCTCCCTTACTTCCTATCCTCCTTCCCTGCCATCTTTCCTTTATTCCTCCATCCCATCCATTCTTTCTTCCTTCCTATCCTTCCTCTCTCAATTCCTTCCTTCCTTCCTTCCTTCCTTCCTTCCTTCCTTCCTTCCTTCCTTCCTTCCTTCCTTCCTTCCTTCCTTCCTTCCTTCCTTCCTTCCTTCCTTCCTCCCTTCCTTCCTATCCTTCCTCCCTTCTTTCCTATCCTCCCACCCTGCTATCTTCCCTTCCTTCCTTCATCCACCCATCCTTCCTTTCTACCCTTCCTCCCTCCCTCCATCTTTTCCTTCCTTCCTTCCTTCCTTCCTTCCTTCCTTCCTTCCTTCCTTCCTTCCTTCCTTCCTTCCCTCCTTCCTTCACCCACCCTTCCTTTCTACCCTTCCTCCCTCCTTCCCTTCCTATCCACCCTCCATGCCATCCATCCTTCCTTCCTACCTTCCTTCCTTCCTTCCTTCCTTCCTTGCTTCCTTCCCCCATACTTCCTTCTTTCCTTCACTAACCTTCCTTCCTTTCCTTCCTAGTATTGTCCTGTACAGATTTCTCAGCCCCAAAGAAAGGGCCGAAACATGTTAGATTTTTCCTAGTGATTTCGAATCAAATATCGGTCTGGATGTTATATGCGGAGTGGCGCTTTTATTTCTTATCCTTTATTTTTAAATGTTCAAGACGGAGATTGAGCAACTTCTATTATTTAATAGCTTCCTCCTTTTCTTCTAACCTTCCTCCCCTACTTTCTTCCCTATCTTCTTCCTTCCTATCTATCTATCTATCTATCTATCTATCTATCTATCTATCTATCTATCTATCTATCTATCTATCTATCTATCTATCTATCTATCTATCCAATACCATCACCTACAGTGAAGCATGGTGGTGGCAACATCATGCTGTGGGGATGTTTTTCAGTGGCAGGAACTGGGAGACTAGTCAGGATTGAGGGAAAGATGAATGCAGCAGTGTACAGAGACATGCCTGATGAAAACCTGCTGCAGAGCGCTCTGGACCTCAGACTGGGGTGAAGGTTTATTTTCCAACAGGACAACGACCCTAAGCACACAGCCAAGATAACAAAGTAGTGGCTACGGGACAACTCTGTGAATGTCCTTGAGTGGCCCAGACAGAGCCCAGACTTGAACCCAATTGAACATCTCTGGAGAGATCTGGAAATAGCTGTGCACCGATGTTCTTCATCCAAGCTGATGGAGCTAAAGAGGTCCTGCAAAGAAGAATGGGAGAAACTGCCCAAAAATAGGTGTGCCAAGCTTGTAGCATCATACTCAAAAAGACTTGAGGCTGTAATCGGTGCCAAAGGAGCTTCACCAAAGTATTGAGCAAAGGCTGTGAATACTTCTTTACATGGGATTTTTGTTTTGTTTTTTTATTTTTAATAAGTTTACAACGATTTCAAATAAACTTCTTTCACGTTGTCATTATGGGGTATTGTTTCTAGAATTTGGAGTAAAATAATGAATTTAATCCATTTTGGAAGAAGGCTGTAACATAACACAATATGGAAAAAGTGAAGCGCTGTGAATACTTTCCGGATGCACTGTAACTATCTATCTATCTTTACTTTTTCTATCTTTCATCTATCTACTTTATCTACCTTGTTTTTTAAACTCAAATCACAGCCTGGCAGGATCAACTGGTGTTTTTTTTTTTATATATATACAGATATATCACAAAACTTTGAATGGTATATTTAACAAATCAAAAGAGAGCAAATAAAAAAAGTTTACTGTTGGGGTTTACATACTGTTTAATAATATTGGTATTTTCATGGTACTTTTTTTGTTGTTGTGCAGGTTACTCCCTGACTTGTATAGAATGTTCAGTTGCAGCGGACAAAATCTGCAATGGATCTTCCGAAGTATGTTCCTCCGGGAACACTGTCTGCCTGTTAACCCGCGCCGTAAACAATATAGGTATGGCTATCCCAGAATCCTATCATTTTTTTTTCTCAATACAAGCAGTGTAAGTAGCTGAATTGGAGTTAGTATCAGCCTCTTGCTGTTCCCGTACAGCAGAGCTTGGACCGGCGGAGTGAGAAGCAACAAAAGGAGCCAATCAGTTGTGCTGCAGTGTTTATGTGATAGCAAAGACATGGTGATAGGAGGAGAGAGCAGAGTGACAGCGATAGTGTGGGTCAAGACAGGCAGCAGGGAACATAGTAGTCGGGTCTGAGCAGAGGTTGGGGCATGCGGCAAGCAAGAGAGTAGTAAGGTTTAGGCAGAGGTCTAGGCAGGCAGCAAGAAAGAAAGTAGACATTTCCAGGCAGGGGTCAAGGCAGGAGGCAAGCAAGAGAGTAGTTTTGTCTGAACAGAGGTCTAGGCAAGCGGCAAGCAAGAGAATAGGCAGGTCCAGGCAGCGGTCAAGGCACATGGTATGTAAGAAAATAGCTGGGTCTGAACAAAGGTCTAACAAGCCAGAAAGTAGGAGGCCCAGGCAAGGGTCAAGGTAGATGACTGGTAAGTAAAGTAGCTGGATCGGAACAGAGGTCCAGGCAGGTGGCAAGCAAGAGAGCAGGCAGCTCCAGGTAGGGTTCAAGGAAGATGGAATGTAAGAGAATAGCTGGGTCCTAACAAAGGTCTACAGAGGCAGCAAGCCAGAGAGTAGGAGGACCAGGCAGGGGTCAAGGCAGATAGCTGGTAAGAGAGTAGCTGGGCCCAAACAGAGGTCCAGGCAGGTGGCAAGCAAGAGAGTAGGCAAGTGCAGGCAGGGGTCAAGGCAGGTGGCAGGCAAGAGAATAAGCAGGTCCAGGCATGGGTCAAGGCAGAGGGTATGTAAGAGAATAGCTTGGTCCGAACAAACGTCTACACAGGCAGCAAGCCAGAGAGTAGGAGGCCCAGGCAGGGGTCAAGGCAGATGGCTGGTAAGAGAGCAGCTGGGCCCAAACAGAGGTCCAGACAGGTGGCAAGCAAGAGAGTAGGCAAGTGCAGGCATGGGTCAAGGCAGAGGGTATGTAAGAAAATAGCTGGGTCCTAACAAAGGTCTACACAGGCAGCAAGCCACAGAATAGGAGGACCAGGCAGGGGTCAAGGCAGATGGCTGGTAAGAGAGTAGCTGGGCCCAAACAGAGGTCTGGGCAGGTGGCAAGAAAGAGAGTAGGCAAGTGCAGGCAGGGGTCAAGGACGGGTGCAGGCAAGAGAATAGGCAGGTCCAGGCAGGGGTCAAGGCAGAGGGTATGTAAGAGAATAACTGGGTCCTAACAAAGGTCTACACAGGCAGCAAGCCAGAGAGTAGGAGACCCAGGCAGGGGTCAAGGCGGATGGTTGGTAAGAGAGTAGCTGGGCCCAAACAGAGGTCCAGGCAGGTGGCAAGCAAGAGAGTAGGCAAGTGCAGGCAGGGGTCAAGGCAGGCAGCAGGCAAGAGAATAGGCAGGTCCAGGCAGGGCTCAAGGCAGAGGGTATGTAAGAGAATAACTGGGTCCTAACAAAGGTCTACACAGGCAGCAAGCCAGAGAGTAGGAGGCCCAGGCAGGGGTCAAGGCGGATGGTTGCTAAGAGAGTAGCTGGGCCCAAACAGAGGTCCAGGCAGGTGGCAAGCAAGAGAGTAGGCAAGTGCAGGCAGGGGTCAAGGCAGGCGGCAGGCAAGAGAAAAGGCAGGTCCAGGCATGGGTCAAGGCAGAGGGTATGTAAGAGAATAGCTGGGTCCAAACAAACGTCTCCACAGGCAACAAGTCAGAAAGTAGAAGGTCTATGCAGGGGTCAAGGCAAATGGCTGGTAAGAGAGTAGGCAAGACTTGGCAAGGGTTCTGGCAGATGGTATGTAAGAGAATAGATGGGTCTGAACAGGGGTCTCTGCAGGTGGCAAGCAAGAGAGTAGGCAGGCCCAGACAGGGGTTTAAGGTAGGCTGCAGGCAAGAGAGTAGTTGAGTTTGAAGAGAGGTCTAGGCAGGCGGCTAGAGAGTTGGCAGGTCCAGGTTGGGCTTACGACAGGCGGCAGGCAAGGAAGCAGTTGGGTTCAAAGAGAGGTCAGGTCAGGTGGCAAAGAAGAATGTATGCAGGTCCAGACAGGGGTCTAGACAGGCACCAAGCAAGAGACTAACTAGGTCAAGGACACATTGAAAGGGGGAGAGTTACAGAGGAATGATCCCATCAGTCTGCTGCTTCTCCTTTTGCTGTCCAATAACAGGTTGGGGGACCTGTAAGTGTTACTGAAGGGCAGCAGAGAAAAATCAGGTCTCCTTCCCTGGCTGTACTGTGTGGCAGAGCTGTGTAAATCTCAGGACTAGATGGACAGAAATCCAAATCCTTTGGTAGGTCTGTATTCAGCTGTTTGCCTGGAGTTTGGCTTTAAATCAAGCGTTATCATTGTAGTATGAAGAACACATAACTTTACTTGTATTGTAAAAGGTGACAAAACACTCCATCTTTGGATTACAGTAAAGAACACATGTTCCTTTTTATTTTCTCCTATTTCCAAGGTGATATGGTGACTATGAACTTGTACATCAGACAATGTGGACCAAAAGAACTTTGTTCAAAGACTGGAAGTATAAGTCTCCCTAATGGCAGATATTTGACCAGCGTCACCTGCTGTGACACCGACAACTGCACCCCTCCTGAGCCCATCCGTAAGTTCCACTCCCGTTTATTTATTTGGTTTTTTATTTTATTTATTTACTTATTTATTTTGTTAGGTTAGGGGTTATGTTTAGGGTTTAGGGGCTAATATTTGGGTTAGGGGTTAGTATTAGGGTTGGGGGTTAAGATTAGGGTTCGAGGTTAGGGTTAGGGGTTAATATTAGGGTTAAGATTAGGATTAGGGTTAATATTACAGATTATTATTAGTTATTACTGAGGGGTTGGGGTTATGGTTATTTTTTGATTTAATTCATTTATTTATGATTATTATTATTTTGCTCGGTTAGGGTTAGGGGTTATATTTAGGGTTATTATTAGGGTTAGTGGTTAGGATTAGGGTTCGAGGTTAGGTTTAGGGGCTATTATTAGGGTTAAAATTAGACTTGGGGTAATATTTCAAATTAGGGTTAGAGTTGGGGTTAGGATTAGGATTCGAGGCTAGGGTTAGGGGTTATTATTAGGGTTAAAATTAGGGTTAGGAGTAATATTATGAATTATTTTTAGGGTTAGGGTTATTTTATTTATTTATGATTATTATCATTTATTTAGGTTAGGGTTAGGGGTTATGTTTAGGGTTGAGGGTTAAGGTTTAGAGGGTAATATTAGGGATAGGGATTAGATTTAGGGTTCAAGGTTAGGGGTTAATATTAGGGTTTGGGGTTAGGATTAGGGTTCAAGGTTAGGGTTAGGGGTTAATATTAGGGTAAAGATTAGGATTAGGGGTAATATTATGGATTATTATTTGTTATTACTTAGGGTTAGGGTTATGGATATTTTATTTATTTATTTATGATTATTATTATTTAGTTTGGTTAGGGTTAGGTTTAGGGTTGGGGGTTAGGATTAGGGTTCAAGGTTAGGTTTAGGGGCTATTATTAGGGTTAAGATGAGGATTAGGGGTAATATTACGAAATATTATTAGGGTTAGGGTTATTTTATTTATTTATGATTATTATTATTTAGTTAGGTTAGGGTTAGGGGTTATGTTTAGGGTTGAGGGTTAGGGTTTAGAGGGTAATATTAGGGTTAGGGGTTTGGGGTAGGGTTCAAGGTTAGGGTTAGGGGTTTATATTAGGGTTAAGATTATGGATTATTATTAGTTATTACTTAGGAGTTGGGGTTATAGTTATTTTAGTTATTTATTCATGATTATTATTATTTTGTTTGGTTAGGGGTTACTTTTAGGGTTGGGGGTTAAGGTTTAGAGGTTAATATTAGGGTTAGGGGTAATATTATGAATTACTATTAGGGTTAGGGGTTGGGGTTAGGGTTATTTTATTTATGATCATTATTATTTTTTTTTTTGTATTTTTTTTTATTAATTTAATGAATTGTGTTATTATTATTATTATTATTTAATTATTGCATTTGAGCAGAAAAACACTTGAAAATGCACAACAAAAGATGGAGCCAACACGTTTCAGAGAATTCAAGAATGCCTCCTTCATCTGGGCTTAAAGAAGGAGAATGTTATTTTCACTGTTTGAATTGAGCCTTCAGGGGTCATTGTGAAGCTAAACCTACTTTAGGCTCTCCGATCTATGTCCCCCATTCCACTGAGGGTGAAGGTCAGGCCTAACTCCATGTAATCCACAAAACAAATAGGGAAAAATTTCAGCCACCGCCCAACATACAAGCCCAGTGTGTAATAAGTGAAAGCAGTCTCAGCCTAACTCCATCCAGGCCACTCCCCCCAACATGTTTCGTCCCTGTCGGGGTTCGTGGCCAGGATGGAGTTTGGCTGAGGCTGTTCTCACTTATTACACGCTAGGCTTGTATGGTGGGCGGTGGCTGAGATTTTTCTCTATTTGTTTTGTGGATTACCGGGGCCGTTGTCTGAGCATTGGTACATCTCACTGACCTGCTTTGGAAGAAAGCGTGAGTGCAATGTTTTACTCTGAAACGCGTTGGCTCCAACTTTTCTCCTTATTCATATCAGGAGATCTGTGGAAAATCTCCTTGTAATTAATGGGTCCAATCCATGGAAATCCATGCAAAACTGCACGCCTAGAACCCGAATAATCCATCCAAATACCATCCTAAATTCCCGTACCTAGGGTTCCGGTGGATAATGAATTCCTGGTGGGGAGCTTTTATCTCAGCTCCACTGAAGGGAGAGAGTCATAAAGAAGGAGGAAATAAGACTTCTGTATAAAACGTATATGTGATTTTGTTCTTCTCTGATAGTTCCAGAAGTTTCGAAAGAAAAGAATGGCAAGAAATGCCCATCCTGCTACCTTCCAAATGCCAAGTCATGTGTCAAAGTAACGCCCACGGATTGTATTGGAAATGAGACGATATGTATAACTCAGATCACCAATCTTAAAGGTAGGTGCTGATACCTCCTTTTCCTAATTTTTTATTCACATACAATTAGGGCCGTATTTAATATTGATTGGGCCCTGGGCAAACATTTTCTTGGGCCCTCCCAAATCCACTTGTCAACTATTTTCAGGCAGTGTAGGCTCAAGGGGCGGCTGCTTTGGGCCCCACAACAATGACGGGGCCCGGGGCAGCTGCCCCTTTTTGCCCTGCCTTATAGATGTATGCAATACAAAGTGCCTTTGAGTTTTCTTTAAACATTGACTACTCCAGGAAGAGTTGATCTTCTTGCACAGCCACTTCCCTCATTGCTTGTCCTAGCCCTATCCTTATCTGGGAGTGTCTAATTACTTTCTGTGCTGGCCCAGCTCCTTTGCACCCCTTCCGCTTCCTACACAAACTTAGCGAGGGGAGGAATGAAGGACAATTCTTTGAAATGTCACGTGAGTGACAGCTGTGAGTCTGCTGGGGCTGCTGACATCATATCCAAGATGGCGGAACCCAACAGCAGTCTCTGGGCTTTAGGAGTTTAAAAAGTGGCCTGGAGCAAAGGGAGGGCCCTGTGGGGTGCCGCCTGTCTCTTTCGATGCAGCCAGTTTGATTGACTGGATATCCAATTAGGAAATCCAGTAGACATGTGCAGAACGAAAAACATTTGTTTTGTTTCAGATCGATTTAAGTTACTAATTTTATTTTTTTGCATTCGAAAACGACATTTGTTTCATTTTGTTTAGTTTTGTTTATTCGTTTTCAAATGGATTTCAATTTTTCAAATGGATTTGAAGGATTAAATTGAATTTGAATCAAAACTATTGAATCGATCCAAAATCTATGTGAAGAATAGCTAGGATTAATTTGCCTCCCCCCCCCCCTTTTTTTGTTTACCCCCCTCCCTTTCCTCTCCTTCTACCCCTGCTGGGTCTTTATTTGTGCCATGTGCTTGCATTGTATCTCAGATCTATGATTCTGGGCCTTCTGGCTCTATAGCCTGTATTTGTTTTTCCCTTTGTTACTTGGAAAATCCAATAAATATATATAAAAAAAAAAAAAGAGTAGCTGGTTCGATTCTATTTGAAATTTGAATTTTGGAAGTCGGTTATATTCTTTCTATTCTATTTGTTTCTTTTATTTTCTATTCTATTCTTTTCTGTTCTATTCTTTTATTTTCTATCCCATTCTATTACTTTCTAATCTATTCTATCCTGTTTTGTTTTACTCTATTCTTTTATTTTCTATTCAATTCTATTCTTTTCTATTCTATCCTATTCTTTTCTATTCTATTCCAGTCTTTTCTAATCTATTCTTTTTTTTCCCTATATCTTCCATTCTATTTTATTCTATTCTATTCTTTTCTATTCCTTTATTTTCTATTCTATTCTTTTCTATTCTGTTTTATTCTATTCTATTCTTTTCTATTCTGTTTTATTCTATTCTATTCTTTTTGAAATTTGAATTTCTGAAGACGGCGATATTCCAGCAGACGCCCTTTGATTGACACACCTGCTAGCCAATCACTGCGCAATTGCGCCTCCGGTGGCGCGATGGCGCCATCTAGTGGCTAGTGAACGAAACGACGTACAGGTACGTCATTGCGCGCAATAGCGCCACATTGCCACAGTAAATACACGGCGGTGAGTTTAACCACTTCAGCCGCTGGAAATTTTACCCCCTTCCTGACCAGAGCACTTTTTGCGATTCGGCACTGCATCGCTTTAACTGACAATTGCGCGGTCCTGCCACATTGCACCCAAACAAAATGAACATCCTTTTTTCCCCACAAATAGAGCTTTCTTTTGGTGGTATTTGATCACCTCTGCGGTTTTTATTTTTTGCACTATAAACAAAAAAAATCGCCTTTTTAAAAAAACGCAATATTTTTTACTTTTTGTTATAATAAATATCCCCCAAAAATATATAAAAAACGATTTTTTTCCTCAGTTTAGGCCAATATGTATTCTTCTACATATTTTTGGTAAAAAAAAAAATCACAATAAGTGTATATTGATTGGTTTTCGCAAAAGTTATAACGTTTACAAAATAGGGGATAGTTTTATGGCATTTTTATTATTTTTTTTTTTTTTACTAGTAATTGCAGTGATCTGCGATTTTTATCGGGACTGCAACATTATGGCGGACACGTCGGACAATTTTGACACATTTTTGGGACCATTGGCATTTATACAGCGATCAGTGCTATAAAAATGCACTGATTACTGTAAAAATGTCACTGGCAGGGAAGGGGTTAACACTAGGGGGCGATCAAGGGTTTAATTGTGTTCCCTAGTGTGTGTTCTAACTGAATGGGGGAGGGGACTGTGTAGGGGAGATGACAGATCGTCTGTTCATATTTGTATGAACAGATGATCTGTCTTTTCTCCCCTCATAGAACCGGAAACTGTGTGTTTACACACACAGATCCCGGGTTCTCGGTGTGCCACAAGCGATCGCAGGAGCCCGGCGGTGATCCCGACGGGCATTCGCATCGGCTCCATGGGCGAGCAGGGGGCGCGCCCACTCCCCCTAGCAGCCACAGGGCGAAGCGACGTTACATAACGTCCTTTCGCCCAGCCGTGCCATTCTGCCGCAGTAAAGCTGCGCCGGCTGGTCGGCGAGTGGTTGATTACAAAGTTACAGGAGCGTCACAAACTTGGAATGCAATTCGTTCCTAAAATTTTGAGAAGGTGCCAATAATTTTGTCCAGTCCAATTTTGGAATTTTGCATGAAATGTGTAAGATTTGTCACACCAACACAAACAAAAGGAAAAAAAACATGAGAATGCCTAAATATTTGTAATTGCAACAGTTTTCTAAGCGAAGTGGTGCACTATCTGACAGAAATGCGGGGGTGCCAATATTTTTGGCCACGACTGTATTATCTAAACACATTCGTCGTGTGTTTTCTTGAATTTCGGTGTGCTTTGTGCATTTCTTCCAGATCTGAGCAGGAGCTTCCTGTAATAAAGACCAGTCTCTGCCGCTCTCTCTCCTTGTGCAGGGTGACTGGTCTTGTCTCCGCCCCTTCCATAGTTCTCTACAGGCAGCCTGCAGTAGGTGGAGCCTGCTGGACCCCTCCCACACCTCTGCTCTCTGCACAGGCTATGCACAGCACAGTGATGATGTCACTGCTGTTTTTCGGGATTGGACCTAGGTTTACAAAGGCATTTCATGCACACAAAGTGACTGCATATCCTTAGCGGTTATTGAGGAATATATTTATATGAAAGTCTTTGTGCCTAGAGTTTAAGCTTTAACCTTATAAAGACAAACTGAATTAATAAGGTTATACCTATGACTTTATCTTTTATTCCACAGGGCCTGTACCTTCCTCAACAATAGCACGCGGGTGTGCCACCAAACAGTTGTGCGACCCAGTCCACCAAGTGTGGCACATGAACAAGTCGGTTGTGGATTTAGAAAATATTTGTGATAATGGCGGCAATCACCTTCATAAAAATATACTCGCCCTGATCTTTTCTGTTTCTGTCCTTTTGAAACTCCTGTGTTAAATGCAAAATTGGAAAGCATTTAAACTCCATACATGATGGCGGCAAACAGGAAGGCTTGAGATGTATATATTGTGCTTGTGTTCAATGACATGCTATAAAAATTTGGTTGCAAAATGTATTTAGCTAGAATGGGTATCCATTTTCACATAAGACTTAGGACTGCAGGCTACTTAAAGCGGAAGTAAATCCGTCCATTTACCAGTTTCGTTCCCGCCACGTGCCAGAAATGTAACACTCCCATTGGGTGTGCCCTCAACCAATTTGTCAAACCATCCAATGGCTGGTGTCATAAATGATCACAGGTGCAGCATCATGGCAGTTGTATATTAACCACTTGCCGCCCGCCATATATCAATATGACGTTGGCAAAGTGGTTGCGATATCCTGCCCGGGGGCACACATCGCGGCAATCGTTGTCAGTCTGACACACCGCAACTCCTATCTAGGTAAAGAGTCTCTGACAGAGACTTTTTACTACGTGATCAGCCGTGTCCAATCACGGCTGATCACGATGTAAACAGGAAGAGCCGTTGATCGGCTTTTCTTCGCTCGCGTCTGACAGACGCGAGTAGAGGAGAACCGATCAGCTGCTCTCCTGACAGGGGGGTCTGTGCTGATTGTTTATCAGCGCAGCCCCCCCTCGGATGCCCGCCCAGGACCACCAGGATGCCGCCAATACCACCAGGGATGGCCACCACACTTTACCACCAGGTATGCCACCCTAGACCACCAGGGAAATGCCAATCTGTTTTTGACAGGTACCCGTCCCCACTTCCGAGAGATCTTGCCGCGTGAGATCACTTGGAAGTTCGGCCCCCTCCTCCTTTTCTTGCCGAAGGGTCATTCAGAAAGCGCAGCGTGCATCGTGCAAATGTGGCTCCAGGGGGGGGGGGGGAGGCTAATAAGCAGCACTTTCCCTTTTGAGTCGAACTCTGCTTTAATTACACAATTCCCTCTGCAAACACTATATTAGGAACAGAGCCACCTAGTGGCAGACAAGCTAAATGCATCTGTCAACAAGTACCCTGGACCTCACACTGCAGGTGAAGCTTTAGGCACAGGCGTGCCTAGACACACTCACATACCAGGAAGTGCTCTTCTATTTTTCAAGAGGAATTTTAGAAAAAAAAAGTATATTTTCAGGGCACTGCTTAGGCAAAATTACCTTTTCTAGATGACCCCTGTAAGATAGGAAGTCTTCACTTTTTTGGGTTCAAGTCCACTTTAAAGCAACTTGGTGGCTAGCGTTTAAAAACTTGTAAATTATTGCTTCCATTGAAGAAAAGAATTACTACTCACATGTTCCGCAATACATAACCAGAAAAAACAAAGAGGACACTGGCCTTCAAAAATAGGTATTAATTTAATGAGCATTAAAATGTAAACAATACTCACAAACAAAAAAAACAGTAGAACATCAAAATGATAATCAAACAACATGCTGCAAATAATACCAAAGTACTCCACTCTAGGTTTCTCACCTCTGCTGCACCAACAGAAGGATGTCAGCTCCAAACAGTCCATGAGACTATGACTCTATGACTAAGCACTGGATGGAGTGAAACGCGTAAGCAGGGAGCAGGTGGATTTACCTTGTATTGTGCAATGAATAAACTTACTTTGGAATCTGAAGTCAAGTGGCTCCATTTCTATTCTTTGCATTATAATCAAACCTAATAAATGTGAAGGATGGACCACCAACAGCAGCTACCAGCAATTAACAGCATGGCTGTCAATAGATAATGCTGAAAATACTGATGTGTTTCTGAGGCCCCATCCCCTTTCATCAGAGCCACCCGCAGACATAAACTTTCTTTTCTCTTGAAGATCTATGACACTCAAAGTAACCCCCACTGAGTCCTGCTGTTGTTTTATCTGCTGACTCCTGCATACCTACAGGACGCTGTTGCGAGGTAGGGGCCCGAGGATCAAGTTAGAGCACCCAGCAAGGAACACAAGCATCTGGCATTGCAGCCACTGTAACTCTTCAATAGTACAAAGATTGCATGAGTCGCAGGACATGTGAATATTATATCTCTTTTTACAGGGAAAAGTTATTTTTAAGGTTTTTTTTTAGAGTCACTCTAAATATTCCCATTATTTTTATGTCTTATGTCAAAAAGATATTTGCATAGCTACATGATAAAGATAGCACACTGTACAATATACTAATCAGCTATGACCCTATAAGCCTGATAGGTGAGCGAGACATTGCATGAAATAAATAAACGGTTTGGGTGGGGTTCTGTTTGATCCCATTGCTGTACCTAATTATTATACTCTATGCAAAAGTTAATTGAACAGAAAAAACTATTTGAAAATAATAAATGTTTTGTTACCCAAATAAAAGGCTTCTTATAATTTTTTTGTGAGTTTTCATGTCTATGTTAGTAATAATGCTAAATCTTATGAAATTGTATGTGTATATTAAAACTATTTAAAGTAAATCATGTGACATTATACACATTGCGTTGTGCATGTAAATTAATCGCAACCCCACTGTCAGTTTTTTTATAATTTACCTCCTTTAGCTGTATACAGCAGGTTTGGCGTGCATTTGTATAGCCCCCCGGAGTCAATACTTTGTAGAACTACCTTTCGCTGCAATTACAGCTGCAAGTCTTTTTGGGGATGTCTCTACCAGCTTTGCACATCTAGAGAGGGACATTTTTGCCCATTCTTCTTTGCAAAATAGCTCAAGCTCTGTCAGATTGGATGCAGAGTGTCTGTGAACAACAATTTTCAAGTCTTGCCACAGATTATCAATTGTATTTAGGTTTGGACTTTGACTGGGCCATTCTAACACATGAATATGCTTTGATATAAACCATTCCATTGTAGCTCTGGCAGTATATTTAGGGTCGTTGTCAGATGTGACTGAGCTGGATTGAATTCTAATTAGGATATATTCAATCTAGGGTGACCAGACATCCCTGGTTTCTGGGGACAGTCTCTGGATTAAGGACAATGTCCCTGGACCAAGTCTGTCCCCGGTTTTATCCCCGGATGGGATTTGAACAGGGGCTGGGGTAATTTCAAAGACAGTCAGTCAGTGCAGAAAAAAAAAATTCTGAATTACACACCCCCACTCTGCCGTACCTACTAGCTCAGGGGGTGTGTATTTTTTCCATTATCTGTGCCCCTTTCTGATGATCATGTGCTGGTCAAAATGGAGGGACCATTGATTCAGCTGATTTGGTTAACTTATTGGTCATACAACAAAATCAGCACCCAGCATCCATGTTATGTGACACACTGTGACAGAGCCAGCCAGAGCCATGATAGAGTGCCTGCTGCCTGGGAGTTATCATAATGCTGATGATGTTAACCAGTCGCTGATCGCCTGATAGAAGATTTACTGCTACATGGCGGTCGCACTGTGCAGGATCACGTATATAAGTGTATATATATTATTCTTGATATCACTAGAAAAAAAAGCCTTTGAAAATTTGTTTGCAATAACTCCATCAGTATCACCAGCAAAGCACCTTTATAATTATCCCATTAAAGAAGAAGAGAATTGTGTGCCGCATTTGGAGATTTCATAATTTCCCACGTCAGGAATGTTAATTACGAACGCTAGTTTACAAGACCGACCGTTTTTGCTTCCGAGCATGCGTGTTTGTACCTTGGACTTTTGTCAGACAGACTTGTGTACAGACGCTCGGAAAATCCGACAACACACATTTGTTGGTGGAAAATTTGAAGACATGCTAGCCAACAAAAGTCCGACAACAATTGTCCGATGGAGCGTACACAGGGTCGGATTTTACGCCAACAGCCTGTCATTGAACATTTCCCGTCGTAAAATCCGATCGTGTGTACGGGCTTTAGAATCTGTGAACTATAGTGAAAGGTTTTTTTTCTCTTTTTAGCCTATATATGCACTTTAAACCGGTTCAATTTTTACTACTTCTAGGACAGCCATTTTTTTTTTTTTTTAAGTTTAAAGACTGTTTATTGAAGCTGCTAACAGTACAAAAGTATCAAATCGGCAACAAACCAAAAATAAGGTCAGTACAGTGTGATTAACATTGGCATAGTGAGAAAAGTAGACCTAAAGCGAGGGTGGACATAATACAAGTGGGAGAACTGATAACCCTCAAGGTGAATTAACAGACTCTATATCAAAGAAAAGGCTGCTGGGTGAAATAAAAAAGGAGCCAGGATTCACAGGAATCAGGACTCCCCCCGAATGGTCCGCGCACCCCAAATGGGATCCTGCTGTGTGCGGGGCATCCGGGTGAAGGTCTGGGGGATCGGGATGATCCTGCCGGGACCAATCCTGAACCCAAAAACAGCCTTTCGTGGGAAAATGACCTGCTGGAGTGTCTGGTATTATTATAACACCAAAAACAAGAACAGAAATAATGTCGCTCAGTACGGGAAGTGTCCCCAAAATCTTAAGTGGTACAGACTGATCTGCTGGGTTGTCAATCAGAGAAAAGACAAAAACATCAAACAAAAAAAAAAAAACTACACAGTCTGTTATGCTCAATATGTGCGAACAACCTATAATTGAGCTTGAGGAGAGAAAAAGGAAAGGGAAAGAGGGGTGAAAGAAAAAGCGGGGAGAAAAGGAAAGATAGGGGAAGTGTTGGGGGCAGAAATCTTTGTGGAGGGGAGGGGGGCCCGTGGGCCTCCTAGAATTGAGGGGGGTGTACAGCAATTTCTGTGTGTCAGGGGAGTAATTGGATTCCTAAGAACCTAGCCCATGGATCCCATATGAGTCTAAATTTTTCATAAGTGTCTAGAATCCTGCTTGAGATCTTCTTCTGCGCCAATATCCAGGAGATTTTATGTTTGGCTTGGTGAAGGGATACCGAGGGGTTCTTCCAGGCATGAGCTAGCGTGATCTTGGCTCCTAGTAGGATGAAATGGATCAGTGACCGTGTCAATTTAGGTACTTTCGGGATGTTGTCATTAAGGAGAGCTATGGTGGGGTCTTGTTTGACTGCGGAACCGGTGGATTTGCGTATAAGATTAAAAATTCCGTTCCAGTACCCTCTGATTTTGGGACATTCCCAGAGAGTGTGGAGGAGGGAGCCTAAGTGGCCACATCCTCTAAAACATAGGGGTGATGACTGTGGGTAAAATTTTGTAATACGGGTGGGTACCAGGTACCAGCGGGATATAACTTTGAGGTCTGCCTCCACAAGGGAGGAGTTAAGTATGCCTTTGTAGGAGCGGGCAAAGCATGTGTGCCATCATATAGTTCGCTTTCACCCGGGGCTCAGCTAGAGCTGAGTGGATAAGGGAAATCCGTCCCCTGACACCCATGGCTGAGGAGCACCAGAGTTCATAAGATGTGACAGAGAGCGGAGTGTCCGAACTTCTCCAGACCCTGCGCAGAAAGTGTGATAATTGATAGTAGCGGAAAGTCTCCGAGACTGGCATGTCTAGTTTAGAAATGCAATATTTGAGTGAAATAGGTCCAGAGCTATTGAAAAATTGCCCTTTTCTATAGAGGCCCTTATCGAGCCACCACCTAAATGCCTCGATGTTCAGACCCGGAGGGAATTGGGGATTGTGGAAGATGTGTGCCAGGGGATGCCATGGGGAGGTCAGGGAGTGTCTTCTATACAGTGTATCACATAAGGCCATTGAGTGAGACAGAGAGGGGGAGAGAATCGGAGGTCTGTCCTTTTGCGGTCTCCACACCAGGAAATCCAGAGTGTGGTTGGGAGTAGCCTGTCTTTCTATGTCCACCCAGTCTGGCTTTGGGCCTTTGGAGTAAATAACTGAGAATTGGCAGAGTTGTGCAGCTTGATAATACCACCATAAATTAGGTAGTCCTAGACCCCCTTTTTTCTTTGGTCTGTATAAAACCTTTTTGGAGAAACGGTGACCCTTTCCCCCCCAAATGAATCTTATAATCGAAGCCTGCAATTTGTCCAGAATACGTTTTTTGATGGGTATAGGGAGGGATCGAAAGAGGTATAAGATCCTGGGAAGTAGAGTCATTTTGACCGAGTTTATTCTGCTCAGCCAGGACATTTTATACAGGGCCCAATGCGAGAGATCGTCCGAGAGTTTTTTGAGCATTGAGGGGTAATTGTGGTAGTATAGAAGTTCTGTTATTGCGGAAAGGAATACACCTAAGTAGGGTAGGGAAGAGGTGCACCAGGAGAAGGGAGAGTGGGTTTTGAGTCTCTCTACAAGGTCTTGGGGAGTAGAGATATTTAGGGCCATTGATTTGGTCATGTTGACCTGAAGTCCCAAGATGGAGCCGAATGAATTGAGTAATTGGAGGATGTTGGGAGTGGAAATGAGTGGGGAAGTGACAAACAGGAGGACGTCGTTGGCAAAAAGGGCACATTTGTGAGTCCGTTGACCGAATTTCACTCCATGAATGTCCGGGTTTTGTCTGATGGCTAGGGCTAGTGTTTCTATCGCTATGGTGAAGAGGATAGATGAAAGGGGGCAGCCCTGTCTAGTGCCTTTTAGGATAGAAATTTGTTCGGAAAGGTGGCCTTGCATTTTAATGCGGGCTTTCGGGGAGGAATAAAGGGAAGATAGGGTTCTAAGAAAATCCGGGCCAAAGCCCCATTTTCGTAAAATTGTGAAAAGGTATGGCCAAGTGACAGTGTCAAAGGCCTTTTGGAGGTCTATAGAGAGGACATATCCAGGTTGGGAAGGCCCTCCATCCCATGAGGATTGCATAAGGGAAATTAAATCTACCACTCTCCTGATCTTGTCCGGCCCCTGTCTTCCGGGGATAAAGCCCACCTGATCCTTATGGATGTAATTAGCAATGAAGGAGGCTAATCTGTTTGCTAAAATTTTTGTCATAATCTTTAAATCATTATTGATCAACGAATTTGGCCTGTAATTACTAACCTCACTGGGGCCTTCGCCCTGTTTGGGGATTACCGATATGTAAGCCAGATTGGCAGCTGGTTCTGGGGGGATCCCTCGCAAAGGGAGTTAAAGGGGCGGACCAGACAAGGAGAGAGGACCTCTGAGAATGCTTTATAATAGTGTACGGAAAATCCGTCTGGGCCAGGGGCATAGTCTGTTTTGAGGTTCTTTATAACTTCGCGGACTTCCTCCACCCTGAAAGGAGATTCCACGATGGACCGATGGGAGTCCGAAAGTTTAGGGATATCAATGTTCTTCAGGAAGGAGTCTATGGAGTCTGAATTTATAGGGTTAGGTGCAGTAGAGTTTAGAATAAAAAGCGTGGAATGTTTCCAGGATTTTTGGGGGGTTCTGGGTAAGAGTTCCTGACAGGGATCTGATCTTTGGGAGAGAAAAGGATTTTATTTTGGGTGAGAGTTTTGTGGCTAAGTGGGGGGCCAATTTTATCTGCCTGTATGTAGAACCTGCCACTTACCCAGCTCAGGTGTTTATCAGCGTTGGATGAAAGGGCCAGGTTTAGTGCCACTCGAGTGGCTTCTAATTTGACCAGGGTCGCTGGAGATGGGTTAGCTTTGTGGGATTTGCTGAGGGATTGGAATTCTCTTTCTAGCTTCACAACATCCTCTTTCCTTTCTCTTTTGAGTATAGATGCCAGTTGAATCATTTTCCCCCTCAGAACAGCTTTATGAGCCCCCCAGAGGAAACTTGGAGTCGTATCTCCAGTGTCATTGAGAAGAAAAAACTCCCTGATGTCTTTTTCTAAGATTGAACAGTGGACTGGGTTGGACAGCAGTGATTTACTTAGGCGCCACTGGGGTGGCCCAGGGGACGAGAGGGAGCTAGAGATTTTAAGGATCACCAATGAGTGATCCGACCAGGGGACTTCCTGTATGGAGGCCTGGGACACTATGTGTATATCCGAGTTAGGGAGAAAGATATGATCGATTCTAGCGCACGTTTTGTGGGGTGCCGAGTAATGGGTATAGTCTTTTGCCGTGGGGTTTAGTTCCCTCCAAGAGTCTATCAAACCCATGTCATGTAGAAGACGGGCTATTCTGAGGCTTTGTTTGGGTGGTTTCTTTAAACGAGGTCTACCTTGAGAGGACTTGTCCAACATGTGATCAAAGGTGATGTTGGAGTCGCCCCCTATAATCACCCTGCCTTCCAGGTGAGGGGACAGGGTTGATAGCATGGAGGTAAAGAAACGTGCTTGGCCTTGGTTAGGTGCATAGTAAGAAATAATAGAATACAAGACCCCCTCTATGTGTCCTTTTATGAGTATATACCTGCCGTCTGAGTCTTTGACCGTGTGTGTGAGGACGAAGGGTATACGTTTAGAAAGGAGAATGGCGACTCCCTTTTTTTTGGCATCAGCATTCGCCAGATAAAAGGTCGGGAAGTTGCGGTGGAGAAAGGTGGGGGTATAGCTGGCAGGAAAATGGGTCTCCTGAAGTAGAACAATATCGAGCCCTCTAGCGTGGTAGCTCTGAAAAGCCTTTCGACGTTTAGAGGGCGAATTGAGTCCCTGGGTGTTATGTGAGGCTATCTTTAACGATAGCAGCTGGATATTCATGTCAGCCATGGGCGTAAAGAGCGAGGAGCGAAAAAAAGCAAAGGGAGCTTACCCCTGCCGCCGGAGAGTGGACTTCCTCATGTGAAGAGATGGATTCCCGATATCGCCTTAGGGGTGGGCTAGATGGCAATCTGAAGAGGGTGGTAAAGAGAAGAGGGTGGTAAAGAGAAGAAGGAGGTGGAGGAAGAGACAAAGAAAGGGAGAAAAGAGGAAGAGGAAAAAAGAGAACATTAAGAGTAAAAAGGTATATGAATACCGCATACATTAAGTGCAAAACCAAACAACCAAACAAACTGAAAAGATAAAACCAAAATACCGGACTAGTATTCCTAGTCCTAGTCCAAGTTCCCCGTTTCGGGGGAACCCGGAGAAGGTGCAACCTCAAAGTGGGTTGCCTGCCTGATGTCACCAGAGGGAGAGTGGGTCCCTCTGTGTCACAACAGAGAGGGTGGCATGCAAGGCCGCTCCGGTCGTCTGGATCCCCCATGGGGGAATGAAATGGAGTGGGATCAGCCTCAGAAATGGGACACTAGCAAGGGTAAACATGCAAGGGAGCAGTTGGCAATAATAAAGAACCAAAGCCAATATTGCAAGGAAGGGAATCACTGCAGATGGGGGAGGCGGGGGTACTCAAAAAGAGTAGTTTTTATGTTACAAAGTATACCATATCAGGTAGTATACATCCCGGCCAGGAAAGTATGGTAAAGTCCGGAGAGGAGTCCCAATTAGCCATTAAGGGGGCTAGTGGGGCCTAACCGAATGCAGGTTCAAACCTGGCCAAATTGTCAGAAGACAGGTCTGCGTAGGGAAGCCCCCTACACAAATGAGAGGGATGGGTCCTCAGTCCAGGAGAAAAGTTGGGAGAAACATTTCCAGTCCAGGAGTGCGGAGGGAGGTTCATCTCGGAGGGCAAGAGTCTCTGAGTCTTTTTGGCAATTGCTTGTTCCACAATGGAGTTAAAGGGCTGCCCGGGGGAGGTCGCTTGGAAGAGCCCGGGTTGGATGTCGTGTGCAGAGGAGCAAGATCCTGGGATATCAGTCCTAGTTGCAGGAGCAGGCGCTCCCCTTCCTGGAAGTTGGTGAAGTGATATGATTTGTCTCTGAAGTGAAACTGAAGGTGGAAAGGGAACGACCAGCGGTACTTGATGGACTTTTGGGTAAGTATTTCCAACAGCGGTTTGAGAGCTCTCCGCTTTTGGACCGTGGCAGGTGAAATGTCAGCAAAAATTTGGATCTTATGCCCTTGGAAGGAGAGGTTGTCCATGTTACGGGATTTTCTCATGACATCCTCCTTAATGCCATAATAATGGTGCTTGACCACAATGTCCCTTGGGATGGCCATCTTGGCGGGGAAGCTGAAGGGCTCTGTGTGCTCTGTCGAGCTTGAGTCTATGGCCCTGGATTTCCGGTATGAGTCCCTTGATAAACAATTTGACGGTGCACGGTATATCCGTTACTGTTTCAGGGATCCCTTGTATGCGGAAATAATAAAGTCTGCTTCTGTTTTCCAAATCGTCTATTTTGGATAAGGCAGAATCTAATTGGTCTTGTAATGACTGGATACAGGCAGTGTTCTGATTAGTGCGAGCAGCCGTGTTATTAACTACCTGCTCAATCGCATCTATGCGAGTGCCCAAGCTCTGTAAATCAGCCTTAATGATAGCTGTAATCTGCGTGGCATTTTGAGCCAGGCCCGCGGCCAGCATATCAGAGAAACTTTGTAACATGAGTTGCAGATCCTGGGTCTGGGGCTGCTGTGAGGGTGAGGAGTGGAGGGGGCCTGCTAGGCCTAAAGGGGAATGCAGCATGAGGGTATGTAGTAGATCCCCTAGTGTCCTGTTGAGGAGGGACTCTGTGGAAGCATGGGATATCCCTTGGGGCAAGCAGTGACTCACAGGTGTTGCCAGCATATCTGTGTGCTGCTGGATGGAGGGTGAGTGGTCCAGATCCTCCATTCTGTCTCCCAGGGATGCCGCGGTTGCCATCTTGGACGGGTCCGGGGCTGCCAGATTGAAGTTTAGCTGGCGGCTCACCTCGCTTTTCTGTGTGCCGCTCGGCATGTGAATCGGTGCCTGGGTGGTCCGGTGAGCCGTGGGGACATTTCATGGGCTGATCCCGCTTGAACCGTTCGCTCAGGGGACCGAGGGAGGCCGGAGCGGTGCGGAGCGGTGCAGAGCTCTCGATCAGAGCGTCTTCTCGGGAGTCCCGCGCATGCGCCTCATAGGATAGCCATTTTCAACCGGGTTCCGTGGAACCCTGGGTTTCCTCCAGAGGTTGCTAGGGGTTGCTTGAGCTGTGGCTGACAAACCACCTATTTGGTGATGTCTACAGAGTTCAAGGTTCAGCACCACTTGGCAAAGCCAACAGCACGACACCAAATATCTTTTTAGCTGTCTTTAAGGGTGGCATTCTGAACACCACTTTAAGGGGGACATTCTTCCTATTGACCACCAATGTAAGGAGCATTGTTCCTATTGAGCCCTGATGATTTAGTTTTAGGAAGGGTTCCTCTAGGGTTAAAAGCCTGTTCTAGGAGCTGCAAGCAAAGCTGAAAAGTAAAAGGAAGTCTAAGAACTTGCAAATTTCAACGTGGAATTTTACTGAATTTCAATCAATTGCAACAAATTCCCTGATGGTATGTAGATATTCACCAGCACACCAAGGATCATCAATGCCTGACGAAGGGGTCTTGCGCGGCTCCGAAATGTTGCACTTCACCGTTTTGCGATGTGATCATTCTGGTATAAAAACCGTTTGGACAAAATTGATGATCCTTGGTGTTCTGGCGAATATCTACATACTGTATAGGTTCCAGTATCCAGCTGGATGTCGCTACAGCACCCTGTACTGTAATGCCCCGTACACACGGTCGGATTTTCGATGGGAGCTTGTTGTAGAAAATTCCGACCGTGTGTAGGCTCCATCGGACATTTTCCATCGGAATTTCCGTCACACAAAATTTGAGATCTGGATCTCAAATTTTCCGATACCGTTGTCGTAAATTCCGATCGTGTGTGCACAATTCCGACGCACAAACTTGCACGCATGCTCCTAATCAAGCAGAAGAGCCGCACTGGCTGTTGAACTTCATTTTTCTCGGCTCGTCGTACGTGTTGATGCGTTCTTGGCGATCGGAATTTCCGACAAGATTTGTGTGACCGTGTATATGCAAGACAAGTTTGAACCAACATCCGTAGGAAAAAAAATCCACGGATTTTGTTGTCGGAAAGTCCGATCGTGTGCACGGGTTCATTCCAGGAACATGTGCGATGGGAATATGGACTGTGGACTTTCCCCGATGGGGCCCCTTGGTGTCATTTTTTTCTCAACATCCCTTTTATTAAATGCAGTTTTTTTTAGACAATTTCAAGGGCCAGTTCACCACTTTAAGCACACACCGAAATTCAAATGCAGGCACGTTGTTCTGGAGACACAAAGGTTAACATTCTCTCACTTTTCCTCAGATTGTAACCAACGCAGGCGCTGTAAAAAGGAAATCGCTGCCATAACCCCAGTGTTTTAAAAAACGGCGGACTGTCCTCTTTGAGATAAAAGTGGTCACTGCGGCGGATTCACCGCGACATCATTTCTATCAGGAGTGGGAGAGGGCCCCCCTCCTGCCGCGCTCCGGTCGCCTCCGCCGCTTACCGGAGCCGTTGGTTCCTCTCCCCTCACTGCCTGGATGCCGAGTGAGGGAATGATGGCCCCCCCGCTCGGCTCCATAACATTGGAGGGCGGAAGCGACGTCAAACGTCACTTCCGCCCAATGCTCTTAAAAGGGTTTTTTTTTTTAAATGACATTGAATTTATTTATTTTTTTATTTGCATTTTAGTGTAAATATGAGATGTGAGGTCTTTTTGACCCCCCCAGATCTCATATATAAGAGGACCTGTCATGCTTTTTTTCTATTACAAGGGATGTTTACATTCCTTGTAATAGGAATAAAAGTGACCCAAATTTTTTTTTTTTTAAACAGTGTAAAAATAAAAAATAAAAGGTAAAATAAATAAGAAAAAAATTAAAAATATTTAAACGCGCCCCGTCCCGCCGAGCTCACATGCAGAAGGGAACGCACAGCTGAGTGACCTGCGAGCGCCCTGGGTAGCGCTCGCAGGTCACATTTTTTGACGCCTATTAGAGCCTATGGCTCTAATCAGGTGATTCAAAACCACCCCCCTGGCGCTGTAATTCGGGCGCCCTGCGCCCGAAAAGTTGCTGGGCGCCTGAATAGGGGGTGGCAGTGGCGGCCATAGATAGATTCATGCAATGCATGAATCTATCTATTGGTGCTAGAGGGGGGTGGCAGGAGAGAGGGGGCGGCGCTCGTGCACCCCTTAATGCATGGGCCGCCACTGTACATATATATATATATATATTTTTTAGCAGAGACCCTAGAGAATAAAATGGAGATTATTGCAATATTTTATGTCACACCCTATCTGCGCAGCGGTCTTACAAACGCAATTTTTTTTTTTTTAAATACACATTTTTGAATAAAGGAAAACATTAAAGTTAGTCCAATTTTTTTTTTTTTTCTATAATGTGAAAGATGATGTTACGCCGTAAAAATAGATACCTAACGTGTCATGCTTTAAAAATGTGCGCGCTCGTGGAATGGAGACAAACTACGGTACTTCAAAATCTCCACTGTAAACATTTTTACAGGTTTCCTGTTTTAGCATTACAGAGGAGATCAAAGCGATACCTCACATGCGTGATTTGAACACCGTTTACATATGTGGGCGTGACTTATGTATGAGTTCACTTCTGCACGTGAGCAGGGAGGCACAGGGCGTTTTCATTTTATTTATTTAATTTTCTTATTTATTTTACTTTTTTATATTTTATTTTTACGCTGTCCCTTTAAAGAAATTTTTTTTATTTTTTTGGATCACTTTTATTCCTATTACAAGGAACGTAAACATCCCCTGTAATAGAAATAAGCATGACAGGGCCTCTTTATTGTGAGATCTGGGGTCAGAAAGACTTCAGATCTCACATTTACACTTAGAAGCAAAAGAGAAAAAAAAATAGCCGCTAGGCGGAAGTGACATATGACATATATACCCTGTTTCCCCGAAAATAAGACCTAGCGTGATTGTCAGTGATGGCTGCAATATAAGCCCTACACCCCAAATAAGCCCTACCCTGAAAATAAGACCTACAAGGACTTTAACTAGGGCTTATTTGGGGGGTAGGGCTTATATTGAAGCCATCACCGACAATCACGCTAGGTCTTATTTTTGGGGAAACAGGGTATATATATATATATATATATATATATATTGGTGCTGATACCTGGAATTTGCACGCGTATCGGTATTGGTTCAAATGTACCGATACCTAAAACCGATACTTTCAGGCTCGGTTCTTTGAGCTGTCAGTGGGTTTCCCCCACTGACAGCTGAAATGTAATAAAAAAAAAACAAAACGTCAATTATCTGTTGTTAAGGAGCGGGGCTGCCACGTCCTTAACAACCGATGACTCATTCAGCTGTCAGTGGGATTCCCCTGTTGACAGCTGAAGTGTTAAAGAAGTTCGATAATTGGAGCTGTCAAAAAAAAAAAAAGCAGCTGGCGATGTTTATCAACAACATTGTTCAGGCGTTGAAACATTGTTTCTTTTTTGTATCTTTCTGTTTCTTCATCTGCAGATCAAAGAGATGAACTTCCATCTGCAGATAAAGTCAGTTTAAAGCAACCTGTCAAGTAAAAAATATTTATATATATATATTTTATTATTATTAAATGTTCTTCTGTTTAACCCCTTATTAACCCTCAATTTACTCTAACCAGCCTTAATTAACGCCCCATTCTCCTCCATTTAATTATTATTTTCCTGCTTTTTTTTTTGGTCACGTCTATTTTATAAAAAATAAACAATTAAAACTTTTTTTTTCTGTTTGCTTTGTTCGTTAATATTTTTACACAATTAACATATATTTACACATTTCACATTGAAAAAGTGCAAAATTATTTTAAAAAATCTATTTATTTTATTTGTAAATAACTTTTCAATGCTTTGTTCCATTGCTGACAGCCAAAGTGAAAACGGTAGGTATCGGTGATTGGTATCGGCGCGTACTAAAAAAAAAAGTATCGGTACTCGTACTGGTTGTAAAAAAAAAATGGTATCGGTGCCTCCCTAATATATATATATAGACTCATTTTTCGGGTTGTGAGGTGCTTTGGACCTGGTTGCGCCTCCAGTACATTCTTTCCTTCCTTGTTTTGTATCGCAATCTTCAACCGCTTTGCTGTGGTAATCATTTCTGTTCACATACCGCCCCCCCCCCCCCTCCCCCCCTTTTTCCCATCACTCTCTCTGCATTCCGGAACACAACCCCAAGAGAGCAGAACACAAAAAACTCCCATCCACTCCTCTCATCCCATTCCCAGCTTCTCCATCCAGCAAGTCACCATCATGACCAGATATCTTCTTCTCTTTACTGGGATACTTTCAGCGCTTTCCCGGCATAGTAAGTCAATTCTTTCTGTTATTGTACTTATTTATTAGTTTATTAATTAACTGTTATAAAGTCTCAAAGACAAATCTAATAGTTGTGGGATTTGGAAACATTATTTATTTATTTATTTTTAAATATGATTTCTTACCAGATGTGTATTACTTAGGCTGCCCATAAATGGGTGGGAAAGATCGAACAACAGATTCTACTTGTTTCTTACTGTCCGTCCGTACTGAGAGTATATCCACATTGACTGCCCCATGAGGGAACTGCTCCGATATTCTGGGTTACTATACTATATACCAGGGGCGGACTGATAACTCATGGGGCCCCCGGGCAATAGGAGATTATGGGGCCCCCAGGCAATCAGAGATTATGGGGCCACACAGTATACACACACACAGTATACAATCACACAGTATACACATACATGTACACACAGTATACACAGACAGATGTAAAAAAAACACAGATTTATACATACTGTCCCTGGTTTTACTGAGGCTGGCAACCCTGATGGGGCCCCCTAGTGGCCCAGGGCCCTCGGGCAGTGCCCGAGTGGCTCAATGGTCAGTCCGCCCCTGCTATATACTATACTATATACTGTACTATATACTGTACTATAATATACTATATACTTTACTATATACTATATACTGTACTATATACTACATACTATACTATATACTATATACTGTACTATATACTGTACTATACTGTACTATATACTTTACTATATACTATATACTGTACTATACTATACAGTATACTGTATACTATACGCTATACAATACTATACTATAGTTTACTATATACTATACTATATATTGTACTATACTATACATTATACTATATACTATGCAGTATACTATACTATATGCTATACAATACTATACTATACTATATACTATATACTGTACTATACTATACTATATACTATACATTAAACTATACTATACAGTATACTATACTATATACTAAATACTATACTATACTACAGTATACTATACAATACAATATACTATACTATATACTATACTAGTATACTATATACTATATACTTTACTATACTATACAGTATACTATATATACACTATACTTTATAGTATACTAAACCATGCTATATACTGTATACTATACTATATACTATGCTATACTATTTTATATAATATACTATACTATATTTGTTATACCGCTAATGGCAGCAATCTGGGCTACATACACTTTACATTCTGGAGAAATACACTCACCGGACACTTTATTAGGTACACCTATTCAATTGCCTGGTAACATTAATTGCTAATCAGCCAATCACAGGGCAGCAACTCAATGCATTAAGGCATCTAGACGTGGTGAAGACGACTTGCTGAAGTTCACACCGAGCATCAGAATGGGGAAGAAAGGGGATTGAAGTGGCTTTGAACGTGGCATGGTTGTTGGTGGCAGACGGACTGGTTTGAGTTATTCTCAGATTTTCACACACAACCATCTCTCGGGGATTACAGAGAATGGTGGGAAAAAGAGAAAATATCCAGTGAGTCGCAGTTGTGTGGAGGAAAATTCCTTGTTGATGTCAGAGGAGAATGAGCAGACTGGTTCCAGATAATAGAAAGGCAACAGTAACTCAAATAACCACTCGTTACATCCAAGGTATGCAGAATACCATGTTTGAATGCACAACACATCCAACCTTGAAGCAGATGGGCTACAGCAGCAGAAGACCACACCGGGTGCCACTCCTGTCAGCTAAGAACAGGAAAGTGAGGCCACAATTCACACAGGATCACCAAAATTGGACAATAGAAGATTGGCAAAAACGTTGCCTGGTCTGATGAGTCTGGATTTCAGCTGCGACATTCAGATGGTGGGGTCAGAATTTGGCGCATGGATCCATCGCCTTGTATCACCGGTTCAGGCTGGTGGTGTCATGGTGAGGGGGGGATATTTTCTTTGCACACTTTGGGCCCCTTAGTATCAATTGAGCATCATTTAACTACTTGCCGACCTGCCGCCATCATTATACAGCGGCAGGTCGCCACGACCCCGCAAACCGTCCTAGCCGTACGTCCGTCCCTTTAAGCGGGATAGCAGGCGCGCGTGCTACACTGTGGGGATGCCAATGCGCGTGGCTGCCCGTCGCGGGCACAAGAGCCAGAACAGGGACATGTGTGTGTAAACACAGAAATCCCTGTTCTGTGAAGAGAGGAGAGGCAGATCCTGAGTTCCTACAAGCTGGGAAACACGATCTGCCAATTCCTCCAGTCAGTCCCCTCCCCCATACAGTTAGAAACACCTCCCAGGGAACACACTTAACCCCTTGATCGCCCGCTAGTGTTAACCCCTTCCCTGCCAGTGACAGTTACACAGTAATCAGTGCATTTTTATATCACCAATCGCTGTATAAATGTCACTGGTTCCAAAATGGTGTCAAAAGTGTCCGATGTGTCCGCCATAATGTCGCAATCCTGATAAAAATCGCAGATCGCCGCCATTACTAGTAAAAAAAAAAAAATAATAATAATAAAAATCCCTATTTTGTAGGCGCTATAACTTTTGCGCAAACCAATCAATATACGCTTATTGCGATTTTTATTACCAAAAATATGTATGAGAATATATATCGGCCTAAACTGAGGAAAAAATTCGCTATTTTTATTTTTAAAAAATTGGGGATATTTATAGTGAAAAGTACAAACTATTGTTTTTTTTTTTCAAAATTGTCGCTCTTTTTTTGTTTATAGCGCAAAAAATAAAAACCGCCGAGGTGATCAAATACCACCAAAAGAAAGCTCTATTTGTGGGAAAAAAAACGGATGTCAATTTTGTTTGGGTGCAACGTCGCACGACCGCGCAATTGTCAGTTAAAGCGACGCAGTGCCGAATCACAAAAAATGGCCTGGTCATTCAGCAGCCAAATCTTCCGGGGCTGAAGTGGTTAAACCCCACGGCCTACCTGAGTATTGTTGCTGACCATGTCCATCCCTTTATGACTGCATGGCTACAGGGCTTGAGAGGCGCTTTTCAGGTGCTTTACAGGCGCTATTTTTAGCGCTAAAGCGCCTAAAAAGTGTCTTCACTGTGAAAGAAGTCTAACTCAAATAACCATTCGTTACAACCAAGGTAGGCAGAAGACCATCTCTGAATGCACAACACATCAAACCTTGAAGCTAATGGGCTACAGCAGCAGAAGACCACACCGGGTGCCGCTCCTGTTGGCTAAGAACAGGGAACTGAGGCTACAATTCGCACAGATCACCAAAATTAAACAATAGAAGATTGGAAAAACTTTGCCTGGTCTGATGAGTCTCAATTTCAGCTGCGACATTCAGATAGTGGGGTCAGAATTTGGTGTACACAACATGAAGGCATGGATCCATCCTGCCTTGTATCACCGGTTCAGGCTGGTGGTGATGGTGTAATGGTATGGGGGGCAGAGGCGTTGCTAGGGGGTGGCTATTGAGGCTATAGCCCCAACTCTGGGGCCCATAGCCCCGAGTCTCTAGGGCAGGGGTTGGTACCCAGCCTGCCACGGCTGAATGCGAGCACCTGGCCTGTGGAAATTTTCGCTGCTGTCCCCTTCATTGGACAGTGGCGAGCGCCCAGTATCACAGGGCTGGATGGGGGCAGGAACAGCAGGTGATTGGTTGCTGGACAATCCTAGCAACCAATCACCAGCCTGTTAATGTGAAAAGTTAACTTCTGTAGTTCCCGTCCCCATCCTGTTCTGTGATGCCGATCTCAGATGCTCTGCTTGCTGTACACCTGTGTAAGGTAAGAGTTCTACTTACACAGTGTGTGTGGTGGGGTGCAGGGGACCGAGGGCACTGCAGTGGGGGGGTGCATTGCTCGGCACTGGTGAGACTGCATTGCTGGGCACTGGTGAGGCTGCAAAGATGGGCACTGCTGAGCCCTGCATTGTTTATGTAGCCAACTCCTGAGCCCTGGGGCTCTCTGGGGACCCTGATGTAATGGGGGCTCTGGGGACCCTGATGTAAGGGGGGTAGGATCTCTAGGGACCCTGATGTAATGGGGGGCTCTGGGGACCCTGATGTAAGTAGGAAAGCTCTCTAGGGACCCTGATGTAAGGGGGGGTGGGCTCTCTGGGGACCCTGATGTAAGGGGGTGGGATCTCTGGGGACCCTGATGTAATGAGGAGGGCTCTGGAGGCCCTGATGTAAGTAGGGAGGCTCTCTAGGGACCCTGATGTAAGGGGGATTCTGGGGACCCTGATGTAAGAGGGGGTGGGATCTCTGGGGACCCTGATGTAATGAGGGGGGGCTCTGGGGACCCTGATGTAAGGGGGGCTCTGGGGACAATGATGTAAGGGGGGTGGGCTCTCTGGGAACCCTGATGTAAGTGGGGGGGCTCTCTGGGGACTCTGATGTAAGGGGGAATCCACACTCAGAGATATATATACTGTACACCCACACGTATATTATATATGTGTATGACTTTCTTTACTTCACTGCTATGGGCGCTAGCCCCAGATCTCTTGTAGACCTAGCAACGCCCCTAGTGGGGGGGATATTTTCTTGGCACACTTTGGGCCCCTTAGTACCAATTGATCATCGTTTAAACACCACATCCTACCTGAGTATTGTTGCTGACCATGTCCATCCCTTTATGACTACAGTATCCCCATCTTCTGATTGCTCCTTCCAGCAGGATAATGCACCATGTCACAAAGCTCCAATCATCTCACCACTGGACAATGAGGTCCCTGTACTCCAATGGCCTCCACACTCACCACATCTCATCCAATAGAGAACCTTTCTGATGTGGTGGAACGGGAGATTGGCATCGATAGGGAAATCACAGAACTTAGGGGTCAGAACTTCTGATTGAACTTCCTCATCCTACCGTGACTTGCATGATTTTGCATTTCAATTTAAGGTACCGGCTTGGTGTTTCTTCCCTATGCTCGCAGTTGCTTAGCGCATGATTTTTATCCTTGACAGTTTGTTTATGTGTTAGTTGTGTGTGTCTAACGACATTATATATTATTCTAGATAGAGAGATTTATTTCCTTCTCTGTCTCATCTGTGAACCTTGGCCGTGTCCTGAGGAAGCCTAACGGCGAAACGCGTAGACATACAAGGGCTCACTGCACAATAATCATAGATGCATATATGTTACAATTGTCATTGTGTGTTGTTTTTTTAGATATTTGTAATTTTCAATAAATATATATTTTTTATACTTCTATATCCTCTCCACTGTTTCTTAGCCTAAAAAGTCCGCCTTCCTGGGTAATACTCAGTACTACCTTGGTTTGTTTCCTAATGACTTATGGACGTGGCTTATTCTTTGTGCACTGTTTCCCGTTTTATGTTTTGATAATCATAACTAAATGTTTGATAAATAAATAGCTATTCCATTTACCCTATCAGGCATCATGGATGTGCCGCCGACAAATCTGCAGCAACTCTAAGTTTTTTAAAAAAAAATGTATTGGATATGTTTTATATCAGAAAGTAAAAAAAAATTTCAAAAATGTCAGGTTTTTTTTTTGTTTATAGCGCAAAAAATAAAAACCGTATAGGTGATAAAAAACCAAAAGAAATCTCTATTTGTGGGAAAGAAGGACATACATTTTATTTGGGTACAGCGCTGTGCGACTGCGCAATTGTCAGTTAAAGTAACGCAGTGCTGCATCACAAAAAAAATGGCCTGGTCACGAAGGTGGGTAAACCTTCTGGAGCTGAAGTGGTTAAGTGCATTTTTATATTGTTTTCTAAAGTGTCAGTTAGTGTCCGACTGTCCGCCGCAATATCACATTAGTGCCTATAAATCGCTGATCACCACAATTACTAATTTAAAAAAAATAATAATAAAAAAAATAATAATATCGTATAGTTTGTTGACGCTAAAACTTCAGCGCCGACCAATTAATATACGCTTATTGGGAATTTTTTTTACCAAAAATAGGTAGCAGAATACATATTGCAATAAGGAAAAGTTCCCCTCAAGGGGTTTTTTAGCAGTAAAAAATTGATTGAAAAAAAAGGAAGTAACTGTAAATTCTTTTTCTTGGCATATGAAATTTCAATAGCATGTATGAATTAAAATATGAGTTCTGGTTATACAATACAAAACACAATTCATCATGAATAGCGATGTTGATACAGTGGAGCAAAACATTACATTACAGAATGATGCGTTTCGACCTGTAATGTTATGGTCTTCCTCAGGGAGGTTATTTACTCTAAAAAAATAAAATGATATACATTAAGAAACTCAAAATTCAAAGCATTTCATACACATCTATGTACACGGCAATGGTATAATTACTGCTAAAAAAAGATGAAATAGCGACAGAGATCCTATGACCAGAAAATTAAAAAAAATTAAAAAGTCCTGATGGATCCATGATCAATCCTCGTCCCCCCAAGATGGAATCCAGTCCAAAGGAGCTTGCAAGAACATATATTAATTTATTATCATCATTGGGAATCATACCGCAGGTGCCATTTGTTTCTTCCTCTGGAGGTGTCAAGAGTGTGGCTTCTTGCAAGCTCCTTGGGACTGGATTCCGTCTTGGGGGTAAGAAGATTGATCATGGATGCATTGGGACTTTTCAACTTCTTTTCATTTTCTGGTTATTGGATCTCTGTCCCTATTTCATCTTTTAGCGGTAAATATACCATTGCCGTGTACATAGACGTGTGTGCACTATGAAATGCTTTGAATTTTAAGTTTCTTAATGTATATATTTTTCTTTTTTTAGAGTAAATAACCTGCCTGAGGAAGACCATAACAGTACAGGTCGAGACGCGTCGGTGTATCCATGTGGCTGGCATTCTGTAATGTAATGTTTTGCTCCACTGTATCAACATCGCTATTCGTGATGAAATGTGTTTTGTATTGTATAACCAGAGTTCATATTTTAATTCTTACATGCTATTGGAATTTCATATAGCAGTAAAAAGAATTTTACAAACAATTACTTCCTTTTTTATTTTTAAGATCAATTTTTGGCTGCTAAAAAACCCCTTGGGGGGAACTTTTCCATAATGCAATTTTTGTCGGGGTGTGCAGCCTCTTTCTAAATGTGTGATTTCTCGATGCAGAATACATATTGGCCTAAACTGATGAAGAAATTAGATTTTTTTTTTTTATTGGATGTGTTTTATAGCAGAAAGTTAAAAAATTGTTTTTTTTTTCAAAATTGTCGCTCTTTTTTGTTTATAGTGCAAAAAAATAAATAAAAACAGCAAATACCACCAAAAGAATACTCTATAAACTTTATTTCGGTACAGCGTCGCATGAACGCGTAACTGTAGGTTAAAAAGTAACGCAGTGCGGTATCGTGAAAAATTGTCTGGTCATGAAGGGGGGTAAATCTTCCGGAGGGCAAGTGGGTAATGAATAGCCTATATAGTGTTACCTCATTGACAACTTCACATCCATTAAAATCACGCTCATCCAACAAGGGGTATCCCCTTTAGTTTTTTATTGCAAACCCTTTGGTAGGTAGAGCTCTCTTATTCCTGCAGCCGTGGTATAAATATACATAAGTGGTCCCCAATCAGTGCCGGGTGGGACACAAGCTCTTTCATTGCTCTTGTAGTTGCTCTCTCCCATTCTCCTTCTAGTAAGGTCCATACCCGGGAGAACTCGCTCGGTTTGCAGGAAAAACAGATGTATCCTTTTTATACATTTCCAAAACAGGAAAACGTTGGCAGATGTGACATTGCTCTATTTCTGACAAATACTTCCTAAACCAGAGCGACTTTTACTATTCCTGGAAATGGCAAGGGCTTGGCTTGTGTAACAGTTTAGTAAAAAAAAATATAAAGATGTACTCAAAGAGGAACTGCAGTCTGCTCACATAACTTCTAACAAAAACATCTTTGCCATTCTGAAGCTTCTCTCCAACCACCTTGTATATTATTTTATATATACTGCGATTCTGTACTTGCCAAATATGCTGCAAGAAATCTCCCTCCACTGAGTCTGGCTGCGGCCATTTTAACTGTGGGCAGCTGAAGCTGCTGCCTGTTCACTTCCTGGATTTACACAGATGCACAGAGGCACGCCTCCAGCTCTGCAGCTCTCATTGCCCCTCTAATGACTCATTCCCCCCTCCCTTCCTGGCAAATTCTCACGAGAGTGAGAGAAGGAGCTGTGCATGATGTCATAAACCTAGGCTAGGCATTATAAACAAAAAAAAAGGTCGAAAATGTAAAAAAGACAAAACGATTTTTTTTACTTTCTGTGCTAAAACATATCTAATAAAAAAAAGTAAAAGCTTAATTTTTTTCATAGATTTAAGCTAAAATGTATTCTGCTACATGTCAAAAAAAAATCCCAATAAGTGTACAGCCGTGGCCAAAAGTTTTGAGAATGACACAAATATTATTAGTCACAAAGTCTGCTGCTTCAGTGTTTTTAGATCTTTTTTGTGAGATGTTACTCTGGCATACTGAAGTATAATTACAAGCATTTCAGTGTCAAAGGCTTTTATTGACAATTACATGAAGTTTATGCAAAGAGTTAATATTTTCAGTGTTGACCCTTCTTTTTCAAGACCTGTGTAATTCTCCCGGGCGTGTTGTCAATCAACTTCTGGGCCACATTCTCACTAATGGCAGTCCATTCTTCCATAATCAATGCTTGGAGTTTGTTAGAATGTGTGTGTGGGGGGGGGGGGGGGGGTTTGTTCACCCGTCTCTTGAGGATTGACCACAAGTTCTCAATGGGATTAAGGTCTGGGGAGTTTCCTGGCCATGGACCCAAAATGTTACATAGTTACATAGTAGGTGAGGTTGAAAAAAAGACACAAGTCCAACCCATGTGTGTGATTATATGTCAGTATTACATTGTATATCCCTGTATGTTGCAGTCGTTCAGGTGCTTATCCAATAGTTTCTTGAAACTATTGATGCCCCCCGCTGAGACCACTGCCTGTGGAAGGGAATTCCACATCCTTGCCGCTCTTACAATAAAGAACCCTCTACGTAGTTTAAGGTTAAACCTCTTTTCTTCTAATTTTAATGAGTGGCCATGAGTCTTGTTAACCACTAGCTGCCTGCCCACTGTCATATGACGTGATCTCCTTCCCGGGCCACTAGGGGGTGCGCGCGTGCCCGCCGCGTCACTGGGGACCCGATGCATGCCGCCATGTCCGCCGGGCACCCGCGATTGCCCAGTAACTGAGCAGGACCATGGATCTGTGTGTGTGTGATGGTGTGTCCCTTGTACATAGGGACACCGATCGGTCACCTCCCCCAGTCAGTCTCCTCACCCCCACAGTTAGAATCACTCCCAGGACACACATTTAACCCCTCGATCACCCCCCTAGTGTTAACCCCTTCCCTGCCAGTCACATTTACACAGTAATCATAGCACGGATCGCTGTATAAATGTGAATGGTCCCAAAAATGTGTCAAAAGTGTCCGATATGTCCGCCGCAATATCGCAGTCACGATAAAAATCGCAAAAAAAAATAGTAAAAAAAAAAAAAAATTCTAAAAATGCTATAAATCTATCCCCTATTTTGTAGACGCTATAACTTTTGCGCAAACCAATCAATATACGCTTATTGCGATTTTTTACCAAAAATATGCAGAAGAATACATATCGGTCTAAACTGAGGAAAAAATTTGTTTAAAAAAAAAACAAAAATTGGCTATTTATTATAGCAAAAAGTAAAAAAATATTGTGTTTTTTCAAACTTGTCCCTCTTCTTTTGTTTATAGCGCAAGAAATAAAAACCGCAGAGGTGATCAAATACCACCAAAAGAAAGCTCTATTTGTGGGGAAAAAATGATAAAAATTTCATTTGGGTACAGCGTTGTATGACCGCGCAATTGTCATTCAAAATGCGACAGCGCTGAAAGCTGAAAAATGGCCTGGGCAGGAAGGGGGTGTTCGTGCCTGGTAGGCAAGTGGTTAAATTCCCTTCTGCGAAAAAGTGTTATCCCTATTGTGGGGTCACCAGTACAGTATTTGTATATTGAAATCATATCCCCTCTCAAGCATCTCTTCTCCAGAGAGAATAAGTTTGATGTTTTATTCCCCAAGCCACTTATGCCGCGTACACACGGTCGGACTTTTCGTCTACAAAAGTCCGACGGACGCCGACGGACTAAAGCTGGCTGACAATCCGATCGTGTGTGGGCTTCTCCGGACTTTCAGCGGACTTTTCCAGCCTCAAATCTGACGGACTTTAGATTTGAAACATGCTTCAAATCTTTACGTCGTAACTACGCCGGACCCAGAAATCCGCTCGTCTGTGTGCTAGTCCGACGGACAAAAACCCACGCTAGGGCAGCTATTGGCTACTGGCTATCAACTTCCTTATTTTAGTCCGGTGTACGTCATCACGTACGAATCCGTCGGACTTTTGTGTGATCGTATGTAGGCCAGTCCATTCGTAAGAAAGTCCGCCGCAAGTCCGCCAAAAGTCCGACAAAAGTCCGTCGAAAGTCTGTCGGACAGGCTGTCGGACTTTTGTAGACGAAAAGTCCGACCGTGTGTACGCGGCATTAGTTATCACGTTTGCCTCATGGCAAGGTGCTCCATCATGCTGGAATAGGCATTGTTCCTCACCAAACTGTCCTTGGATGGTTGGGAGAAGTTGCTCTCGGAAGAGGTTTTTGTATCATTCTTTATTCATGGTTGTGTTCTTAGGCAAAATTGTGGGGGAGCCCACTCCCTTGGCTGAGAAGCAACCCCACCCATGAATGGTCTCAGGATGGTTTACTGTTGGCATGACACAGGACTGATGGTAGAGCTCACATTTTCATCTCCAGAGAAGGTTTTTTTCCAGAATCCCCAAACAATCGGAAAGGGGATTCATCAGAGAAAATGACTTTACCCCAGTCCTCAGCAGTCCAATCCCTGTACCTTTTGCAGAATATCAGTCTGTCCCTGATGTTTTTCCATTGGAGAAAAGTGGCTTCTTTGTTGCCCTTCTTGATACCAGGCTATCCTCCAAAAGTCCTCTCCTCATTGTGTGTGTAGATGTCCTCCCACCTGTCTGCTACCATTCCTGAGCAAGCTCTGCACTGGTGGTGCCCCGATCCCTCAGCTGAATCAACTGTAGGAGACGGTCCTGGCACTTGCTGGACTTTCTTTGGCCCCCTGAAGCCTTCTTCACAGATGCAGTGGAAATGTTGTTTTTTTTTATGGGATTAAAGGGGTTGTAAAGGCTCGTGTTTTTTTCACCTGTAGTGGTACCCCCGTAGGGGCTGCGAATGTGGTTACAGCAATCCGCCAATCACCCTGCTGCCAACCCCTCAGACAATAAACAGTCAGTTGCTCCTTTTTCCTGCTTTTATTTGTGAGATTAAACTTCGAGAGATATTAGGGATGTTATGAGATGCCCATAAAGATTTCAGAAGGATCAGTTATCATCCATGGCCTTGTTTATGGATTTCCCCTGTAGAGTCCTCACTGCAGACTACTGCCTCTTCTGTTATCTATCTGACTGACTCACGGCTTCCAGTTAAACAAGATGAATCACTCTGAATAATTCCCCTGTGTTAGACTGATGTGGTATTCCTGCTACAGAATAGAGAGCCAAAGGCCTATACTGCCTATCTTCCATGGCTCTATGAACTAACAGCCCCACAGTCTCTGGAAGTTGTTGCAAACATGAACTTGGCACATGATAAACGTCAGACTATTGCTCCAACCCGTCCACTTCTGTCCATACTGTTTCCCCTGGCCACACAGCATGCTACGCTACTCTCTCCAGCACTTCTGCTTCTTCAATGTTACGCTGACCTTCTCCTTTGTATACAAAGTCCTGTGTTCCCCGGTCACAGAAATCCGATAGCTGGTCTACTTCCGCTGCTTTACTCCTACTTCCTCCACTTGATCCTCTTTACAGTCAAGCACTGTGTTCCCCGGTCACAGACACCTGATGCACTCTGCAGAGATGAAGATCCTTAACTTTAGCTCCTTCCCCGTGGCTTCTCCATCCCTCCTTCGCACACACAGCACATCCTGGCCCTTGCCAGTGGCTGCCCCTTGCCAATACAAATTAATGATTGGTCAGAGCCCCCCACATGAGCTGCCTGCCACTCAGTGCAAACGAGAAGATCTGGACAGCCGCACTCCAAGAAGTAATAATCCAAGTTTCTTTATTTTAAAATCAGGAACACATCAGATACAGGAAATCATAGACAGAGTGTACAGATCATAGGCTAACGCGTTTCACACTTGTCCAAGTGCTTACTCATAGCTTACTTGGACAAGTGTGAAACGCGTTAGCCTTTGATCTGTACACTCTGTCTATGATTTCCTGTATCTGATGTGTTCCTGATTTTAAAATAAAGAAACTTGGATTATTACTTCCTGGAGTGCGGCTGTCCAGATCTTCTCGTTTGCACATAGTCTCTACTAGCATGAGCCAGCACCTGGAACCTCTCATCTCTGGAGAGCAAGATCAGCTTTACACCTGGTGAGACCTAAACTAGTGCTGGGATAACGTTTGTATTGCCTGCTACTCAGGTCTCAAGTCCAACCTTCCTTCCAGAACAATTCCACTGAAGGCAGGAGAGGATCTCTGAGCCAGAGTGCAGGTGGCCACACACCCCACTATACTGACACTCCCAAATCAAAACAACCAGGCCTAGAATAGAAACACAGACCTGGCTAAATTTACCTGCCACTAGTCCTGCAACCAGAAAAATACTAATCTAGCACCTACCTAAAAGTAGAGGGTGCTACACACCTTAATGCATCCTATGCATTAAGGTGAAAAAACACCTTGCAGTCACTGGCCCCCTAGCCCCCCCCACCCCTATTTTATTTACCTAAACCCCGAATTTCCGTTGGCGCGTCCCTGCCGTCCCTCTCTCTATGGGTTCCCGGCTCCTGATTGGATAGATTGATAGCATATTAGCCCATTATGCCTTTGTCTTGCAGGGTGTATTTTTTTTTTTTCAGAGGCTTTACTTCCTCTTTAATGACACTGATTGGGAAGGGTTTAACATCTATGAGCTACACCTTTCATCCAATTTCTAAATTGCTGCATTTGTAAATTTCAAAGGCAGTATAAAGGAATAGTAGTGGTAAAAAAAAAGCCCTTGTGGGTTCAACTAATGATTTTCTTGTATAATTTTCCTTTAACCACTTCCTGCCCGCTATATAGCAATATGACGTTGGCAAAGTGGTTGTGTTATCCTGACCGGACGTCATATGACGTGATCAGGATAACAAGCCTGCGCCTGCCCGTTTATTGGCTTTTCCTCACTTGATAGACGCGAGGAGAGGAGAGCCGATTGGCTGCTCTCCTGACAGGGGGGTCTGCGCTGATTAATTATCAATGCAGCCTCCCCAAGGATGCCCACCCAGGACCACCAGGGATGCCACCAGGACCACCAGGGATGGCCACCACTGATGACCACCAGGTATGCCACCCATGGCCACCAGGGATGCCAATGTGTGCCCACTATTGATGCCAATCAGTGCCCATCAGCAATGCCTGCCAGTGCCTCCATAGCAGTGATGCTCATCAGTGCCGTCTATCAGTGTCCATCAGTGCCACCCATCAGTGTCCATCAGTGCCACCTATCAGTGCCCATCAGTGCCACCCATAAGTACCCATCAGTGCAGCCTTTCAGATGCGCATCAGTGTCGCCTATCAGTGCCCATCTGTGCCGCCTATAGGTGCCCATCAGTGCTACATATCAGTGCCACCTATCAGTGCCCATCAGTGTCGCATATCAGTGCCCATCAGTGCCACCTCATCGGTGCCACCTCATTGGTGCCACCTCATCAGTGACCTTCAGTGCCGCCTTATCAGTGCCCATCGGTGAAGGATAAAACGCATCTATTTACAAAATTTTATAACAGAAACGAAGAAAAACTTTTTTTAATTTCAAGATTTTCGGTCTTTTTCTTATTTGTTTAGCAAAAAATAAAATCCCTAGAGGTGATCAAATACCACCAAAAGAAAGCTCTATTTGTGGGAACAAAATTATAACAAAGTTGTTTGGGTACAGTGTAGCATGACCGCGCAATTGTCATTTAAACAGCGACGGCGCTGAAAGCTGAAAATTTGCTTGGGCAGGAAGGGGGGGGGAGTGCCGGGTATTGAAGTGGTTAAGGGGGCGGGGCAGGGGGTGTAGCCTATGCCTACATACTAATAGTTTTCCCTCTTTCCCATCTCAAAAAAATTGGGTGATATGGGGGGTTAACATTTACGGGGCAATCAAAGGGTTAACCGTGTGCCTAGTAATGTTTATTGTGTGCATTGTGTGATGTTTTTGCAGGGAGAGAAAAACAAAAACAGCACATCGCCGCTGACAGTAAAGAGCTCTGGGTTGTTTACCAATTCTATTATTCGCTCAGCCGATCAGTGGATGCCGGCCATATATCATTGGCCGGGACCCGATGATCGGATTGTGCTGCAGCGAATAGCAGCACAGCCCGGGCGGCGCGTGCGCGTATGCGTGTGTGCGCCACCTATCCAGAAGATGCGGATCACGTACATGTATGTGATCCGGCTGCACTATATCTGCTGGAGGCGGTCCCCAAGTGGATATACAAATAACCTGTTTATAAACATTGATTTCACAGATACTATTGAGAAAAACACACATCTCTGAACCTACCTACCTTCTGAAAGCACGGTCATGTTTCACTGTCACAACCCCCGATGATATATTGTCGGTAATTATGCCATACTATGCAGCAATGACCTTGTTTTGTTCTTTTTCTCCTCTTGTCCTATAGGCCACTCTCTGTCCTGCATACAATGTATGAATGACACGGTAGATTCATGTACAGAACCCGCACAGACCTGCCCCAAGCCTGATCAGATCTGTAGGTCAGTGTATGTGCTCACAACAGTCGGTATGTAGAAAATCTTTCTTGGTCTATACATATAATCAGTGTGTACTACTAAATGTGTTCTTTCATCATCTGATTCCCTAAGAACCCGTTCAGACCTTGACGTCCTGATGCACTGCATTAATGCTGTGCTGGCTGTGTTAGTCTGACTTGGCATGGTGTGGTATCAGACCTCTGCATAGAGACCCCTGCTTACACAGACAGCAAGGGTCCTTCTCTGCAGCTTGCTGGCAGGCTAACGGGCTTTTCTACTCAGGCTGTGTCTGTTTTCTTAAGGAAACTAACTGCAAGAATTTGCACACCAATAGTGGAATTAAACTGAGCATTCCATTGGGCTTTACGTTTTTTCCTTTTTTGCCCTTGTTTCAGGTGGGGTACCTGAACATCAGTTGTTCATTAGAGCATGCGGGGACCGCGCTACTTGCCATATATCTGGAAGCTTCCGTTTTTCCAATGACCGAACCCAGTTCAGCGCCACCTGCTGTTACTCGGACGGATGTACGCCTGAAAAGCCGGTCTGTAAGTATCTGGACTTAGCTGTACTCAGATCATGAGCCTCTATGTTATGGAAAAGGTATGGGGGAGGTGGTTCTGTACTCCTGTCCCAGGAAGACATCCTTATTTCTATATGTGTAGCGCACCCCAAGTAGGAGCCGCTGGTGAATAGGGATCCCTCACCCTGCACAGCTAGGCACACCAGACATTCACAGGCACACTTGAATCGGGAAACAGTCCAGCATAGGGTTTCCACTTTTTCTACAAGCCAAACCCGAACATTTTAGCGGCCGCACAGTAATTTTTTTTTTTTTTTTTTCTTTAGTACACACTATAGGATTGTAACAGACCTGGGACACCTTTGGGAACTCCAAAGAGAATAGTATTCCAGCACACATAGTGCCCCCTCACTCAGGTGTTTACAGGGGGCGAGGGGGGATATGTTGCCCTCCGTTGCTTCAGCCAGCAAAGAGACGTCCCCATATAGCAAATAGATGGCCCCATCCAGCAAAGAGATGGTCCCATCCAACAAAGAGATGGCCCCATCCAACAAAGAGATGGCCCCATCCAACAAAGAGATGACCTCATCCACAAAAGAGATGGCCCCATCCAACCATCCAACAAAGAGATGGCCCCATCCAACAAAGAGATGACCCCATCCAGCAAAGAGATGGCCCCATCCAGCAAAGAGATGGCCCCATCCAACAAAAAGACAGTCTAAGCCAGCAAAGAGACAGTCCCATCCAGCAAATAGACGGCCCTATCCAGCAAAGAGATGGCCCCATCCAACAAAGAGATGGCCCCATCGAGCAAAGAGATGGCCCATCCAACAAAAAGAAAGTCCAAGCCAGCAAAGAGACAGTCCCATCCAGCAACTAGATGGCTCCATCCAGCAAACAGACATTCCCGTTCTAAACAGACATTCCCATCCAGCAAAGAGACAGTCATAGACCAATTCAACAAAGAGACAGTCACAGGCAGACTGGCAGCACAGGCCCACGTCCACACATGAAGCCCCTCAGCATCCCTATAATCCCAGTCTGCAGAAATGTCAGTTCAGGTAACAGTTATAGGAATTGTGCAGCAGTAAGCACCTAAATTCAATGGGCAGGCAGCCGGTCCACAAAAACTTCACCAGCCCCCCCTTCCTCATCACCGCCACCGCGCCACCAACCAAGCTCTGAATTAGTCAGTGACTGATCGATGCTGCCCTGTCCTTGAGTACACACTACCGCTCCGCTCTCCTCTCTGTCCTTGTCTTCTTGCCTCAGTTTGAGTGTACCGTGCTCTCTACCACCGGTCACGTGATGACCGACGCCCCCTGCTACCCGCCGGCCAAACAAGGGAAGCGGTAGGTGAGAGGAGGAGTCTGTCTATTGAGCTATGTTCTCCCTCTTAAAGAAAACACAGCGGAGCATGCGGCCTGGGCCCAGCCGGCAGGCCCCCTATATGTGTATGAGCTTCCCCCCCTGATAGCGGCCCTGGTTGTGGGCCGAGATCCACCAAGCACTTAAAGCTGAGCTTCACCCAAAAGGGGAAGCTCTGCTTGTTCGCACCCTCCCCCCCTCCACTGCCACATATGGCACTTTTTGGGGGGGAGTGGGTACCTGGTTTTGAGAGGTACCCACTCCCACTTCCAGATAAGATTGCCAATCTACGACATTTCCGCCCACCTGCTGCCTTCTGGGACACACACAGGTCCCAGAAGACAGCAGGATCATTCAGAAAGTACAGCACACTCACGCATGCGCAGTAGGAAACAATCTGTGAAGCTGTAAGGCTTCACTTCCTGTTTCCCTTACTACAGATGCCAGCACCTGCACCCGAAGTTGATTGACGAATCGGCTAGGGGTGCCGACATTGGGGACATTATCGAGCTTACTTGTAGACATGTTTGTTTCATTCCGAATTGAAATTTGGGACATTTTTTGTTACTTGGAAATTCGGATGTATCCGAACTTCCGAATTACAATAGTAACACATTTAAGCAAATCCGAAATAACAAAACAAACTTTCGGACGAAATTTGAATTTGAATGTTTTTTTTAATTGAATTTGAATAGTTTTCGAATTTGAATAGTTTTCGAATTTGAATCATTTTTGAATCTGACTCGTTTTCAAATACAAATCCTTTTCTAATTCAATTTGTTTTCGAATCGAATTCGAATTTCCAAAGATAACATAGAATAAAGAATGAAGGAATAGAATAATATAATACAGAATATATAGAAGAATATAATAGAATAAAAAAGAATAGAATATAATAGAGTAAATAAGAACAGAATAGAAAATAAAAGAATAGAAAAAAAGTGAATAGAAAATAAAGGGATAGAATAGAAAATAAAAGAATAGCTTCCAGGAAAGACTCCTCCTGTGTGGTTTAGCAGGATCCTTCCAGCACCCGAGCTCTGGCCCAAGGCAGGACCCCCCGCCCAGACAAGGGGGCACCCATGAGGGCCACCAACAGCCTTCTCAACACTGTATCTCCATCTTCCACCCGACTGCCCTGCTGGCATGGCTCATGTCTTTTCGTGGAGTGGTCTCAGCCCCCTGCCAACATACCTTTGAGGATAGAGTAAGGGAAGGTTATAACCCCCTGTCAGATTTTTTTTTACCATCTGTGTCCTATTACGGAGATTTCCCTTCACTTCCTGTCCCATAGCCAAACAGGAAGTGATAGGAAATCCCTGCAAATTAAGGCAATTTCTTGGAGACCCCAGCTCATCAGAACTAATGTCCCCATTGGAAGATTTCCCCTCTATTTCTTTTCTGGGGAGAACCCAAAATTTGGGATTTTCTTTTACTTTTACTTTCAATGATAATGGGAAACGGGACAAATAGAGAGGGGGAATCTCCCTAATGGGGGCACAGACATCCATTAAAAACTGACGGGTGTTCTAATCCCTCTGCATTCTATCCACAACTAGTTATTTAGTTATATATTTAGTTATACTTTAACCTCCACCCACTAATCCTAGAAGACTCTCCAACCTTCTAGACCAGGGGAGACACCAGAGAGCTGCCAGGATGAGTCACCCAGCCCTGAACCTTAGTAAACCCTGACCTAGATTCCATAGCTCCGGCTTAACCTTGAGCTAAACTACTTTTTCCTACTCTACTTCTAGCACACACTAGAGGTTAAAAAAGCAGGGATGGACTAAGAATATGCACACACTTTCAAAATAAGAAAAAATATTTGAACAAAACTAATACGGCATTTTGAGTAATTAATGCTCTTTTTTTAAACTTAATGTAATGAGTGTGACTTTTGTACTCTTTAAATATCCTACTCCTGCCTCACTTGAGTGACAGGGGCTATACAGTGCATCCAGAAAGTATTCACAGCGCTTCCCATTTTTCCACATTTTGTTATGTTACAGCCTTATTCCAAAATGGATTAAATTAATTATTTTCCTCAAAAGTCTACAAACAATACCCCATGATGATGTAAAATGTATTAAAAATAAAAAACGAAAAAAATCCCATGTACATAAGTATTCGCGGCTTTTGACACTTAAAACTGAGCTCAGGTGCATCACGTCTCCACTGCCCATCCTTGAGATATTTCTACAACTTGATTGGAGTCCACTTGTGGTAAATTCAGTTGATTGGTCATGATTTGGAAAGGCACACACCTGTCTATATCAGTGGTGGCTGGTGGTAATTATTTTTTTTTGGGGGGGGGGGGGCGAAAACAGTGCAACGGCCAGTACATCCCCCCACCCCCCCACGTTCGGGTCGGGTTGATCGGTCGGTCGTGCACTTACCTCATCCATTGTGGGCAATCACGGGTGGCTTCCTCGGCTCTCCTCCGTGGACATCATGAGCAGCCTCTCCTTTCCCTGCTCAGAAGCTTCCGTCTCTGGCTCTAATTGGTGGTTCAAAAAAATACCCCCGCCACTGTAATTCATGCGCCCGGCGTCCTGAAAGGGGCAAGGCACATGGATAGGGGGTGGCGGTGGCATGGACAGGGGAGGTGGCGCCCGTGCGCTCTTAATGGAGGGGCCACCCCTGGTCTATATAAGGTCCCACAATTAACAATGCATGTCAGAGCATAAACCAAGCCATGAAGTCCAGGGAATAGTCTGTAGACGCCTGAGACAGGATCATATCAAGGCACAGATCTGAGGAAGGGTACAGAAAAATGTCTGCAGCATTGAAGGTCCCAATGAGCACAGTGGCCTCCATCATCCGTAAATGGAAGCGTTTCTCTGTGGAGAGAGGAGAACCTTCCAGAAGAACAACCATCTCTGCAGCACTCCACCAATCAGGCCTGTATGGTAGAGTGGCCAGAAGGAAGCCACCCCTCAGTAAAAGGCACATGACAGCCCACCTGGAGTTTGTTAAAAGGCATCTGAAGGACTCTCAGACCATAAGAAACAAAATTCTCTGGTCTAATGAAACAAAAATTGAACTCTTTGGCTTGAATGAAAAGCATCATGTCTGGAGGAAACCAGGCACCGCTTATCATCTGGCCAATACCATGCCTACAGTGAAGTATGCTGGTGGCAGCATCATTCTGTGGGATGTTTCTCAGCGGCAGGAATTGGGAGACTAGTCCGGATCGAGGGAAAGATGAATGCAGCAATGTACAGAGACATCATTGATTGATTGAAAACTTGCTCCAGAGTGCTCTGGACCTCAGACTGTGGCGAAGGTTCATCTTCCAACAGGACAATGACCCTAGGCACACAGCCAAGGTAACAAATGAGTGGCTACGGGATAACTCTGTGAATGTCCTTGAGTGGCCCAGCCAGAGCCCAGACTTGAACATCTCTGGAGAGATCTGAAAATATCTGTGCACCAACGCTCCCCATCCAACCTGATGGAGCTTAAGAGGTTCTGCAAAGAAGTGTAGCACCCTGGGGTTTAGTCAGGGAGCTCCTCACAAATTTCCTTGCCAGGAGTAGTTATCTTGGTCGATTGATAGAGATCTATAAAAAAGGACGTCAATTTTGTTTGAGTGCCACGTCACACATCCGCGCAATTGTCAGTTAAAGCGGCGCAGTGCCGAATCGCAAAAAATGGCCCGGTCATTCAGCAGCCAAATCTTCCGGGGCTGAAGGGATTAAACAAAATTTTCACGTTGTCATTATGGGGTATTGTTTTGTAGAATTTTAAGGAGAATAATGAATTTGATCCATTTTGGAACAAGGCTGTAACATAACACAATGTGGAAAAATTGAAGCGCTGTGAATACTTCAACACTAAAACACGAAGCGCTAACTAACAGGGGAGACCTTTTAATGAGTTTTATACTTTTTTTTTTTCCTTCTTTTTTTTTTTGTTGCTATAAGTGCTGCCGATAACATATGAGAAGAATAACGTCACCTGCCAATCCTGTAGGAGCGGCACGGAGGGGTCGTGTCAGTCATCTGACTACATACAATGCGAAGGAGAAGAAGTGAAATGCTTCAAACAGAGTCAAACCATTAAAGGTGATCCATTTAAATATTTCAAAATGATGAAGATGCATACGTCGCAATAGTCACCTTAGCCAACCACAGCCCATCTCTATCTACTGATATGAGAATTAACAAGAAGGCAACCCCATTTCTGAAGGCATTTTGGGTGGAAAAGTGGGGGGGGGGGGGGGTGGTTAGGGGTTTGAATCTCTGCCAAGCATACACTGCTAGGAGAATATAACCTCTCCTCCAGCTCCTGGTACGACCCTGATGAGGTGAGTGAAATTAAGGACTGTGTGTGTCCTAAAGGGAACATATAATGGTTTGGGGTCAAGTTTATTCCAGATGTTTTGAAATTTTTGAATTCCAGGATGAACACTTTTTCTGCTTCCAAAGTTCCCCATCCTATGTGCAATAAAAATACAGAACGAAAAAAGTTATTTTCGTTTTGATTTGTTATTTACATAAAATTATTTTGGGCTCAAAACGGTATCGGTACAACCCTAGCGATAACACCGGTCGCCCTGTTTTTTCCAGGCACTTTGGCTTTGGTTGATGGTTTCTCTTTTCTCCTAATAAAGGGTTTGTAACCCCCAAAACGTCATATTCCTGATATGGGCCTGATGTACCATGTACTTGTATGAGAAAGTCTCCTGTTCTCTTTGTATTGCTTCCTTTGTGTGAAATCCCTGGTGATCCTGCCAGTCCCTCTGCTTTCCTATTAAAAACTGACCGCACCAAGCAGGAGAACTCATTGTGGTCAGTTTTCTAGCTATGCTGGGAACTCAGCTTGCTCTCCTCCACTGATCAGACTTGTCCTGACACGGGTCAGGGTCATCTGGCCCCCTAATCTACATACAGGGCGCCAGACTATGGATTCCAATGGGGGGGTCGGTTTTCTGAAGCACGTGATTAGAGCCAGGGACTCTAATAGGCTTCAAAAAAGGGTGGGCTCGAGGCGCAGAGCAGTGTGCCCAGATCCCACCCAGTTGTGTGCCGATAGCAAAAGAATATTTGCTTATTTTCACACCAAATCTCCTCCCCACCAATCAGGAAGCGGGTCATGAGACGAGTATCCCGATTGGCCAAGTCAGGTGATCCTATTGGATGCCTAGTGCCTCGGAAGAGGAGAGAGGGGATGGAGAGGACACCGGAGCCGCTGCCCGCAGCCTGCCACCCACAACCCAGCCATGCTGGAGGACACCAGAGCCGCAGGAGGAGAGGAGGAGATGGAGAGGAGCCGCAGCCTGCCACCGTCCGCCACGCTGGATGACACCGGAGCCGCAGAGGGAGAGGACATCGGAGACGTAGAGGATACCACAGCCTGCCACACGCCACCTAGATGGGGGGGTAGTGCTGTCGGCCGCCCGGGGGGTGGTTGTTTGCTGCCCCCCCCAAAAAAAAAATCAACTACCGCCACTGGTGGTGCTGCTTCTCCTCCCCCAGCTCTTGTGCAGCTGAGAACAGAGGGAATGTGATCACTTATAAAAAAAAGGGGAAAAAAAGGTATTTAGAATGTTTTTTATATCTAAAGAAAAATGTTTTGCATTTCATTTCTATTTTAAACTGAATTGGTTGTTTTACAAGATGATCGTTTACAATCACTTTAAGTTTGAGTTGTCCTGTTATAATGCTGTGCTTTTCCCCGCAGAAAAGAAAGAGACAAAAAAATCCTCCATGCGCGGCTGCACTACCAAAACAATGTGCAACGTTTTCCATATGGAGGAATCGATGACAGATATGACAATTATAACAGATATCACCTGCTCCGACCGATGTACCGGTCTCCACTACAGTCTCTCTCCGCTCCTCCTTACCATAGGCCTCATTATAAAGGTCTTACATTAGGATATCACATTACACAGTTCCATATCTGAGGCTGAATTTTTAATTTTTTTTTTAAATCACAGCACTGAAAAGAAAAGACGATTAAAATGTCAGTATTGAACACTGGTATACTTTTGTATGTAACAAGGTGTAGTGCACTGTTTTGACATTTTTATTAAAGAAGGCGTAAATCTTTTATTTGAAAGTGATATTAAACCCTCAATTTATTTTTTTAAGGACTTTCAGCAGCTGATTTAATGACTTAGTGTTTTATGTAATTTTATACATAATTTTATAGTTTTGTGGGGCAGAGGTGAGAAACATCCACACAATCAGGGCGAAAATTGCTGTAGTTCTTCTATTTTGTGTGGTTCCTATTATTAGCTCCATCTAGTGGGCACAATACGTATTTATTTTTCCTGATTGAGGTATTTCTGGGGGAAAAAAAGTGCTATATGGCCCCTAGATGGCGCTGGTGATATGGGAACTACTCAGATTACAGAAACTACGGCAATTTTTCTCCTGGTTTTGTGAATGTTTGTCCTATCTGCACAGCAAACTTTTTTTCCATAGACCGCTTACTGAGTATGCAGCTTCTTTATCTTTTTAATCCTTGCCTGTGTTCCAGTTTAACCGCTTCAGCCCCGGAAGATTCTACCCCCATCCTGACCAGAGCACTTTTTGCTATTCGGCACTGCGTCGCTTTAATTGACAATTGCGCGGTCGTGCGATGCTGCACCCAAACAAAATTGACGCCCTTTTTTTCCCATAAATAGAACTTTCTTTTGGTGGTATTTGATCACCTCTGCGGTTTTTATTTTTTGCGCTATCAACAAAAAAAGAGCGACAATTTTGAAAAAAAACGCATTATTTTTTACTTTTTGCTATAATAAATATCCCCCAAAAATATATAAAAAAACATTTTTTTTCCTCAGTTTAGGCCGATACGTATTCTTCTACATATTTTTGGTAAAAAAAAAAGTACAACTGCGGCGGCTGGTCGGCAAGTGGTTAAAGTGGTTGTAAAGTCAGAAGGTTTTTTCATCCTAATGCATTCTATGCATTGAAAGGATTGTAAAGCCTGATTCTATGCATTCAAGTGAAAAACCTTCCATGCTGCGGCTTCCCCCCCCCCACTTTTTCTTACCTGAGCCCATCCATTGCAGTGACGTCCACAAGCCCAGCAGCTCCAGCCACTGTCTCTGTCCTCATTGGATAGATTGATAGCAGTGGGAGCCATTGGTTACACCAGAGGGGGGAGGTGGACTGGAAAATCGGAAAGTACCATTTTTTCCAGTTCCCGTTTTTGGGTGGAACTCCCCTTTAACTCATTCCTGTGTAGACCAGAAGTTCAGGGAAGCAGCACTGAGAGAACAGGAGCCAGCAGCATTGAAAGTTGTAAATTGTAAATGCCGGGGTAAGAATTGTAACAAATAGTTTACTGGGCAATATCTATTTTATTGCGCTTTTCGCTTAAAGCAGATGAAAACCTTTGCTGAAAGATATTAAGTTTGCCCTGTCTATCATTAAAAAAAATGCTATTCGTTTTAAATAAAATACTTGTTTTCTGCTTTTTATTTACTTGATTGTTGCCTCCAAGTTCTTCTGATCTCCTGCAGCCTCTTTGCAGTTCCTCCAATGATGGCTCCAGGGCATTTCCCTTGATGACGCGTTTCCCAATGGTGGCCATGGGCTTGAATCCTTTATTCTACTCAGCACAAAGCCCCATAATATCGCAAATTTAACATAACGAGTGCATAATGCGTGTGTTGGTATTGCAGTGATTCCTTTAACCTTGTCATGACCAGAGGTCACTAAAGCATGGTTTCCAAAAATATCCAAAGTCACAAGACAAATATCTCTCCAGATGAGCTCCTTCCACACAATCAGGTGCTGGTCCGATCCGTGATCGTGGCACTCCACATATACAGAAATTGTAGTTTGACCGCACTCCGACGTGATGGAAAGTATAATCTTTATTGAATAAAATCCCCACAAATCCATACACAGAAAAAGCACAGATCCCAGGCATAGGATAACAGCAGATAAATGTTAACAGGTTTCATGCAGGAAGCGCTTAGTCATAACATAACAATGTCATGACTAAGAGCTTCCTGCGTGAAACACGTTAACATTTATCTGCTGCTATCCTATGCCTGGGATCTGTGCTTGTTCTGTTTATGAATTCTATTCAATAAAGTTTATACTTTCAATCACGTCAGAGTCAGTTAACTTGACCATAACGCTATGACTCATTGTTCATTTTTTTTTGTCTTAAGCCCTTAAAAAAAAATTAAAGCAGTTCTAAAGTCTGAGTTTTTTTTTAATCTTAATGCATTCTTTTTATTATGATAAAAAGCCTTCTGTGTGTAGCAGCCTCCCCCGCACCCTCTAATACACACCAGAGCCCCATTTCTGTCCAGCGATGTCCACGAGTCCCTCAGCCGTCCGGGACTCTTCCCTCCTGATTGGCTGAGACACAGCAGTTGGCGCCATTGGCTGCCGCGGCTGTCAATCAAAGTCAGTTAGCCAATCAGGAGAGAGAGGGGCCGGGGCGAACAGCAGCTCCCTGTCTGAATGGACACAGGGAGCTGCAGTTCGGCTCGGGTGCCTCCATAGCGAGCTGCTTGCTGTGGGGGGCACTCGGCAGGGGGGGAGGGGCCAGGAGCACCAAAGAGGGACCCGAGAAGAGGAGGATCCGGGCTGCTCTGTGCAAAACCAGAACAGGTAAGTATAACATGTTTGTTATTTAAAAAAAAAAAAATAGACTTTACAATCACTTTGATTTTTTCCCTTTAAAGTGTAACTCCACTTTCGTGGGGGAAAAAAAATAGCAAATAAATAAATAATAATATGGCGTATATAATTGCAACACAAGTCATATTGTAATTGAACATTATTAAAAATGACCTTTCCTTTTCAATCTGCAGCTCTATAATTTTTTAAAAATGCAATGTGGCTACCTGGAGGTGTTCTGTATACAGAATGCCCCCCAGAAACATCATTTCCTGCTTGTGTGATTGGCTCACTGATTTTCCCGGAAATCTGCACAAAGGTCCCTTTACCGCCGACGCACCCACCGCCCCAGTGTGAAAGGGGCCTAAGATACAAGTCAGATTTCAGGCATCCCCTGCGTCAAAAATTTAACTTTTGGTGAGATACTTCCAATAGGAACACATTTAAAGGGATGTAGGCCCAATAGATTTCCTCATTAGTGCCCTGCAGGTGACCAGCTGATTGATAATTATGAAACCATTCCCATTAGATTCACTTTCACACATGGATACAGACAAACACACAGGGATTTCTTCAAAATAACAAAAGGTAGGAATCTGTAACAAAGTTTGTTATAATCTTTGCAATGTGCACAGATCACCCAGAGGAAAATGTTTTTGTTTTTTTCAACAAAAGTGGAGTTACGTTTTAAGGATAGCTGTCACGCGGCAGCCATCTTTATGACGCAACGTTAATGCAGCAGGCCCGCATGGAGGAGCACCAAGCTCGGCGACATGCCGACTTAAATCTGTTGACCCAATAAGAGTACCAGGAGCCTGTTATGGGAAGTGCCACCTTAACAGCATCATGGGCTCCTGGGTAAGGCAATGCACTGGGGCCCCTATCAAGGAGATGATGACCGGGTGGCATCGCCCCCTTGTGACATCACCATCCGAGAGCATGCTGGGTCAGTGAGGTCACATGGGGGCGGTGCCACCCGGTGTTGTCACTGGTGACCCCGGCCCTTAGTTATCTAAGAGCTATCACAGGGCGGAGCAGGCCTTCTTCAGAGTTGGAGTGGTTTTGGGTTTTCTTTCGGGTCAGTGGAGGTGGCGGGCAGTATGACTGATGATGGATCTACAGCGGGGGACATTTTTTTATTTTTTAATAAAGGACGTGAAAAACTTGTGTTGCGTCTTTACTCATTCACATGGGGGGGCTTGTTAAAGGGGGCTTCCAGATTCCTATAAGCCCCCCACCCACAGACCCTGACAACCACTGGCCAGGGTTGTGGGGAAGAGGCCCTTGTGTCCATCAACATGAGGACAAGGTGCTTTGGGTGGGGGGGGGGCAAAAGCACTCCCTGTTTTCTATTTTGAGGGCATGTGGCCTGGTATGGTTCAGGAGGGGGGGGGCGCTGGCTCGTCCCCCCCCCCCCCCCCCAACCTGCCGGGCTGCTGCTTAAGAGAGTCTGGTATGGATTTTAGGGATGACCCCCACTCCTTTTTTTAAAAAATGTTGGCGTGGGGTTCCCCGTACAATCTTTACCAGACCCAAAAGGCCTGGTATACATTGAAGGGGGGACCCCATGCCATTTTTCTTTTCATTTATTTTTTATTACTGGCATTTTTTTCTTTCCAATCAGCTGTCAATAGGGAAACCCACGAAAATAAAGAAACCAAACGAAACAAAGTTTTCTGTTCTGCAAATCGTAACAAAGTTTTACTCATCCAAAGTTCAGTGTCGCCTATCAGTGCCCATCAGTGCTGCTTCATCCGTGTCCATCAGTGCTGCATATCAGTGCCGCCTCATCCGTGTCCATCAGTGCTGCATATCAGTGCCGCCTCATCCGTGTCCATCAGTGCTGCATATCAGTGCCGCCTCATCCGTGCCCATCAGTGTCCATCAGCGACGGAGAAAGCAAAATTTTATAACAGAAACCAAGAAAAACTTTGTCATTCAAAGTGTGAGAGCGCTGAAAGCTGAAGATTGTCCTGGGCAGGAAGGGGGGAAGGTGCCCGGTAAGCAAGGGGTTAAAGTTGGGGTTGAGCCACATTGTAAAACGTGCTGCCATACTAGGAGTTACCTTGTGGAACTACACCCACCGTCCACTTTATTAGGTACATCTATTCAATTTCTGATAAATTGCTTGGTAAAACAAAATCTTAATCAGCCAATCACATGGCAGCAACTCAATGCATTTAGGCATCTAGACGTGGTGAAGACGATTTGCTGAAGTTCAAACCAAGCATCAGAATGGGGAAGAAAAGGGGATTTAAGTGACTTTGAAGGTGGCATGGTTGTTGGTGCCAGACGGGCTGGTCTGAGTATTTCAAAAACTGATCTACTGGGATCTATTGGGATTTTCATGCACAACCAGCTCTCCAGGTTAACAGAGAATGGTCCAAAAAAGAGAAAATATCCAGTGAGCGGCAGTTGTGTGGAGGAAAATGCCTTGTTGAGGTCAGAGGAGAATGAGCAGACTGGATCCAGATGAGAGAAAGACAACAGTACCTCAAATAACCACTCGTTACACCCAAGGTATGCAGAATACCATCTCTGAATGTACAACACATTGAACCTTGAAGCAGATGGGCTACAGCAGCAGAAGGCCACACCAGGTGCCGTTCCTGTCAGCTAAGAACAGGAGACTGAGGCCACAATTCGCACAGGCTCACCAAAATTGGACAATCGCCGGTTCAGGCTGGTGGTGGTGGTGTAATGGTGTGGGGGGGGGATATTTTCTTGGCACACTTTTAGCCCCTTAGTACCAAATGAGCAGCTAAACGGCCTACCTGAGTATTGTTGCTGACCATGTCCATCCCTTTATGACTACAGTGTCCCCATCTTATGATGGCTCCTCACAAATCTCCAATCATCTCACCACTGGACAGTGAGGTCCCTGTACTCCAATGGCCTCCACACTCACCACAGAGCTTCCCCTTATTTCAGATCTACCACTCAGATCTACAGCAACTGCACTTCCAAGTACACTTTCAGTGCACTTATAGTGCAAAGTGGATTTGCCGTTAGTAAATAACCCCCTTAGTGTCCGATTTGTCAGCCGCAATATCGCAGTCCCGCTATGAGTAGCTGATATTGGATGTCCTTCAGCCAAGAATGAGGTAGGCTCTGACTTTTAACGCATACTGTTATGCTCCGTACACACGATCGGACTTTCCGACAACAAAACCGTGGAATTTTGTGCGAAGGGCGATGGCTCAAACTTGTCTTGCATACACACGGCCACACAATTGTCGGCCAACAATTACGAACGTAGCGACGTACTAGACGTACTACGTGGTTTTTCATCTCTTTAGCGCCACCCTTTGGGCTCCTTCTGCTAATTTCGTCTTAGTAGAAGTTTAGTGAGTGTTGTTTCGCGCTTTTCTTTTTGCGTTTTTAATTTAGCGCTTTTCAGTTCGCATTTTTCAGTTCATTTCTGAACGGCCGTTCGTCAATCAGACATGTTGCGGAATCGGAGGAGATAACGTGTTATTTATTATTGGCCTTGAAGTTATTGCTTTGACATTATTTTTTTGGTTGAATAATAATGATTTGATTTGGTATATTTTCTATATTTTTGGATGCATAGAATGCACTTTTTGGTTAATTTCTATTGGCAGATAGCATGTCTAATTTTTTTTTTTTTTTTTTAATTCACAACAATAAAAATTGTGTAGAATAATACTTGGCTATGTGTTTTACTTCAAATGATAGTTTGGGAGTCGGCAGTTACATTTTATAAAATACAATGTAAAATTGACAAGGGACACCAACATTTGTATCTTTGATCTTAAAAACTACAGGATAATGTTATTGTGGTAACTTGACCAAATAAAAAAAAAAAAACATAATAATATTATTCTTGATATCACTAGAAAAAAAAAAAGCCTTTGAAAATTAGTTTGCAATAACTCCATCAGTATCACCAGCAAAGCAGCTTCATTATTATCCCATTAAAGAAGAAGAGAATTGTGCGCTGCATTTGGAGATTTCATAATTTGCCGCGTCACGAATGTTAATTACGAACGCTAGTTTACAAGACCGACCGCTTCTGCTTCCGAGCATGCGTGTTTGTACTTTGAACTTTTGTCCGGCGGACTTGTGTACACAGGCTCGGAAAATCCGACAACACACATTTGTTGGCGGAAAATTTGAAGACATGCTAGCCAACGAAAGTCCGACAACAATTGTCCGATGGAGCGTACACATGGTCGGATATTCCGCCAACAGCCTATCATTGAACATTTCCCATCGGAAAATCCGATCGTGTGTACGGGGCTTTAGAATCTGTGAACTATAGTAAAAGGTTTTTTTTCTCTTTTTAGCCTATATATGCACTTTGAACCGGTTCAATTTTTACTACTTCTAGGACAGTCATTTTCAACCGGGGTTCCTCCAGAGGTTGCTAGGGGTTCCTCCAGAGGTTGCTAGGGGTTCCTCCAGAGGTTGCTAGGGGTTCCTCCAGAGGTTGCTAGGGGTTCCTCCGGGGGTTGCTAGGAGTTCCTTGAGCTGTGGCTGATAAACTGTGGCCACCTATTTGATGATGTCTACAGAGTTCAAGGTTCAGCACCACTTGGCAAAGCCAGCAGCACGACACCAAATATCTTTTTGGCTGTCTTTAAGGGTGGCATTCTGAGCACCACTTTAAGGGGGACATTCTTCCTATTGACCACCAATGTAAGGAGCATTGTTCCTATTGAGCCCTGATGATTTGGTTTTAGGAAGGGTTCCTCGAGACATGAAAATTATTTTTTAGGTTCCTCTAGGGTTAAAAGGTTGAGAAAGCCTGTTCTAGGAGCTGCAAGCAAAGCTGAAAAGTAAAAGAAAGTCTAAGGCCGCGTAGACATGGGCGGACTTTTCGAGCGGACTGGTCCGACAGACTTTCCAGCGGACTTCCGACTGACTTTTTAATGAACGGACTTGCCTACACACAATCACACCAAAGTCCGACGGATTCATACGTGATGACGTACACCGGACTAAAATAAGGAAGTCGATAGCCAGTAGCCAATAGCTGCCCGAGCGTCGGTTTTTGTCCGTCGGACTACCATACAGACGAGCGGATTTCTAGGTCTGGCGGAGTTACGACGTAAAGATTTGAAACATGTTCCAAATCTAAAGTCCGTCAGATTTGCGACTGGAAAAGCCCGCTGAAGGTCCGGTGAAGCCCACACACGATCGGATTGTCCACCGGATTTGGTCCTTCGGCGTCCGTCGGACAAGTCCGGTCGAAAAGTCCGACCGTGTGTACGCTGAATAAGAACTTCCGAATTTCAACATGGAATTTTACTGAATTTAAACCAATTGCAACAAATTCCCTGATGGTATGTAGATATTCACCAGCACACCAAGGATCATCAATGCCTGACGAAGGGGTCTTGCGCGGCTCCGAAACGTTGCACTTCACCGTTTTGCGATGTGATCTTTCTGGAATAAAAACCGTTTGGACAAAATTGATGATCCTTGGTGTTCTGGCGAATGTCTACATATTGTATAGGTTCCAGTATCCAGCTGGATGTCGCTACAGCACCCTGTACTGTAATGCCCCGTACACACGGTCGGATTTTCCAACGGAAAATGTTCGATGGGAGCTTGTTGTCGGAAATTCCGATTGTGTGTAGGCTCCATCGGACATTTTGCATCGGAATTTCCATCACACAAAATTTGAGAGCTGGATCTCAAATTTTCCGATACCGTTGTGGTAAATTCTGATCGTGTGTGCACAATTCCGACGCACAAAGTTCCACGCATGCTCGAAATCAAGCGGAAGAGCCGCACTGGCTGTTGAACTTCATTTTTCACGGCTCGACGTACGTGTTGATGCGTTCTTGGCGATCGGAATTTCCGACAAGATTTGTGTGACCGTGTGCATGCAAGACAAGTTTGAGCCAACATCCGTCGGAAAAAAATCCATGGATTTAGTTGTCGGAAAGTCCGATCAATGTCCGATCGTGTGTACAGGGCATAAGAGTTTATACCAGGAACGCGTGTGATGGGAATATGGACTGTGGACTTTCCCCGATGGGGGCTCCTTTGTGTCATTTTTTTCTCAACATTCCTTTTATTGAATGCAAATTTTTTAGACAATTTCAAGGGCCAGTTCACCACTTTAAGCACACACCAAAATTCAAATGCAGGCACGTTGTTCTGGAGACACAAGGGTTAACATTTTCTCATTTTTCCTCAGAACTCCTGCATCTGATTGTAACCAACCCAGGTGCTGTAAAAAGGAAATCACATGTGAGTTTTTTTCTGAGCGCCCCTTTATATCCTGTGTGCAAATGTGGCAAGCAGTTTCTCAGGAAAAAACAGAAGTGAAAGTTGTGTATGTGTATTCAATCTATCTGCCCAGTAAAAGAGCATGTGCATTTATTCATTATAAATGGAGGCTTTAAAAAACAAAAGCTATACAGTTATGCCGCGTACACACGAGCGGACTTTACGGCGGACTTTGCCCGGCGGATTTTTCGACGTACTTTACGACGGACTTTCTGAATGAACGGACTTGCCTACACACAATCCACCAAAGTCCGTCGAATTCGTACGTGATGACGTACGACCGGACTAAAACAAGGAAGTTCATAGCCAGTAGCCAATAGCTGCCCAACGTGGCTTTTTAGTCCGTCGAACTAGCATACAGACGGCGGACTTTTCGACCGGACTCGATTTCAACGGATAAATTTTAAACAAGTTTCAAATCTAAGTCCGTCCAACTTTTGAGAAAACAAAGTCCGCTGGAGCCCACACACATCGAATTGTCCGACGAAATCCCGTCCGCCGGGCAAAGTCCGCCGTAAAGTCCGCACGTGTGTACGCGGCATTATTTTTAGGGCTGGATAAATGTTTTTTCATTGATTTAAAATAGAAAGTACTGCATCTGGCCACTAGATGGTGCTAACTATCATAAGAATTTCCTATTGCTCTAAGCACCATCTAGTGGCCAGATGTGGGACGTTCAGTTTTAAATCAAGGAAAAATAGTTGAATGTATGTCTACTTTAACCAAGCAGGTTTTTTTCTTCTTTTTTCTTCTTTTTTTTTAAATACCCCCCGTGTTTATAGACACAGAGCGTGGCTTGGCTCCGCCCCCTCCTCACTGGCTGTGATTGACAGCAGTGAGAGCCAATGGATCCCACTGCTGTGCCTAAGCCTATAAGGAGGAAGAGAGCCAAGCAAGCGGCTGCTGTCATGGACATCGCTGGATCAAGATCGGGCTTAGGTAAGTATAGTAGGGGGGGGGGTCTGCACGCTGAGGTTTTTTTACCTTAATGCAAACCCCCACTATATGTCTGTTGTTTGTTTCCATTCCCACAGCATACCTAAGAATACTTTTTTAAAAAATGTTTTTCTTACCTTTTTAATTGTTTACCAGGAGTCGGCCTTGGGCATGGAGTATTGTGTTGTGTTTGTGTGCATAATTTAAATGTATATAGGTACACACAGTATATACAATATTTATAAATGTATATTATTTATATATATATATATATATATATATATATATATATATATACGGTATATATATATATATATATATATATATATACATATATATATATATATATACATATATATATATATATATATATATATATATATATATATATATATATATATATATATATATATATATATATATAATCCTTTGTGCTGCAGTGCTCACAAGCTAATGACATAAAAAAAATATATGAACTGTATATTAAACATACATTTATATGTCGGTGGGACCTCCATTTGTAGCGGTACCCTCGTAAAGGCTGCTGATTTGGTTACTTAGCAATCCGCCAATCACCCTGCGGCCAGACTCCCCACGATCAATTAAGACAATGAACACTCACCTGACAATGAACAACTATTCAGTGGCCTTGGCCTTGCAAAACTGGATACACTCCTCGCACCCCAGTCTCCTTCATTTGAACAACTTTGACGCAGATTGTTGCTTCTTCTTTGCTTGTACAAATCCTTTACTGCAAAACTACTGACACTCTATTTCTTCACATTAAAGAATCACTCTGAATAATTCCTCCTTGCAGACCATAATGGTATTGTCTATGCGATCCAAGAGCCAGAAGCACACACACACAGCCTCTCCCCAATGGCCCAAAGAATCAGACAGCCACACAGTCTTTGGAAGGTATTACCATTGCATAGTTGCCAACATTGAAAAAAAAATGTGGGACACTTTTTTGGCTGTAGGCGGGGCCGATCAATAATTAGGAGGCGGGGCATTCGTCTGTAGGCATGGTCTAGTAAAGAAAGAATAGTTGCGGCGCGCTTCGTGCTCCGCGGCGAAAAGTGGGCGTGGCTTACGTGGAAAGTGAGCGTGGCTTACACTGAAAGTGGGCGTGGCTTGTGTGGAAAGTGGGCGTGGCTTGCATGAAAAGTGGGTGTGGCTTGCATGGAAGTGGACGTGGCTTAAATTGGCGTGGCTCAAGAGGGTGTGGTTAGAGTCTGAGATGAATGAGGGATGGAAAGGGAGAGGGAAAGGGAGAGGGAAAGGGGGAGAGGGAGAGGGGGAGAGGGAGAGGGGGAGAGAGGAATGACGGGACAGCAGCCCCAGGTCCTACACAACAATAGAAATATGTGTATTCTAGAAAGTTTAACAATCAGCAGATAAAGATACTCCAAACACCAGGTGTTAACGCTTCAATCATCCTGGCACCATGGTTGTTATGGTGTCAGGATGATTGAAGCGCATTATTTCTATTATTACATTGTAATATAAAATTAAATCATTCAACTCACCATAATGCTGAATCAGTGGGATCCCTGAGCGTGTCACTAGCCACATCGCCTGCCACCAGCAGAGTCTGTCCTTGCATCAGGTGCCCCCGGCAGAGTCTGTCCTTGCATCAGGTGCCCCCGCCAGAGTCTGTCCTTGCATCAGGTGCCCCCGCCAGAGTCTGTCCTTGCATCAGGTGCCCCCGCCAGTGCAGCCCCCCCCCCCCTCAGTTAGTGCAGCCCCCCCTCAGTTAGTGCAGCCCCCCCTCAGTGCAGCCCCCCCTCAGTTAGTGCAGCCCCCCCTCAGTTAATGCAGCCCCCCCTCAGTGCAGCCCCCCTTCAGTTAGTGCAGCCCCCCTCAGTGCAGCCCCCCTCAGTTAGTGCAGCCTCCCCCCAGTTAGTGCAGCCTCCCCCCAGTTAGTGCAGCCCCCCCCTCAGTTAGTGCACCCTCCCCTCACTTAGTGCAGCCCGTCTCAGTGCAGCCTCCCCTCAGTGCAGCCCCCCTCAGTTAGTGCAGCCTCCCCCCGCTCAGTGCAGCCCCCCTCAGTGCAGCCTCCCCTCAGTTAGTGCAGCCTCCCCCCTCAATGCAGCCCGGCCCCCGCTCAGTGCAGGAGCGGCCGGTGTTCTGCCGAGAAAGTTCCCCTCGGCAATGGCGGACCCCCTGTACTGCGCAGGCGCAGCGCTTGCGCAGTACGGGGCTGGGGAACTTTCAGGAAGACACGGTGCCGTGTCTTCTGCTCGCTTCAGTGGAAAGAGGAGGGGCCGTGCAGCCAAAGAAGCCGCTTCATTGGCTGCACGGATCGAGCCCCCTTCCCCTCTCCACTCAACACTAGAGGCAGCTAGAGCGGCGGCGCGCGGCCGCCATTTTGCTGGAGCCCGCTGCTCCAAAAAAAAACAAAAACAAAAAAAAAAACAACATTCTCGATTTTCCTCAACGAAAATCCCGATTCGGGACACTCTCCAATCGGGACGAGGGTCCCAAAATCGGGATTGTCCCGGGAAAATCGGGACTGTTGGCAAGTATGCCATTGTGCTAACCAGGCCAGAGATAACTCGGTACCTCTACACGACGGCCTGACACATGGTAACGGGCGGACTACTGCTTTCAGCCAGTCCATGACTATGAATGCTGCGTTCCCCGGCCACAGCATTCTGCACTGACCTTTAAGTGGAATAATAGTTCTATGTCCCCGGTCACAGAACACTGCTCTACTCTCCTCCTCTTGACAGCTACTTCCTTTATCCAGATCTCCTCCAGCATGCAAGTCCTGTGTTCCCCGGTCACAGCAGCTTGATGCTTCTTTAAGGATGAAGATCTTTATCTAGGACTCCCTCCTAGCGGTTCCTCCATCCCTCTGCATCCCCTCGTGGGGACGCCTGGAACAGCAACTCAATACTACATTCTGTCTGTTAGTACTTTCCAGAACTCCTCCCTGGCAGCATGTGACCCTAGCTTATATGGGAGGCCTATCCCCTGCCAATACCAAAGGGTAATTGGTCAGAGCTCCTCACATGAGCTGCCTGCCACTCAAACCTCAGCTCCAACCTCTCTTCCAGAACAATCCTTCTGAAAGCAGGGGAGGCACCTCCGAGTCAGAGCACAGGTGGCCACACCCACCACTGCACTGAACACTCCCAGTCCCAGAAACAAAACAACCAGGCCCAGCCCAAAGCACAGACCTGGCTAAATTTACCTGCACTTGGGCCCTGAGCTAAAGAAAATACTATTCTAGCACCTACCTTTAGGTAGAGGGTGCTACATTCACCCCCCACTAAAATCACAACTGTCCTCAGTTGTAGGAAAAATGAATTGGCAAAATACCTCCTTAATTAAGGAGGAAAGGCATCTCATATCAAATTAGTTGGATGGGGAAAAGGGAAACAAACTTGAAAAAAGGGTAACACTTGTATAAAAGTACAAAATGACACATATACATTTGTACAGTCCATACATCCTATAAAAAATATATACTAAACTATAAACTCGCGCTAATTGAATCAAAAAACAAAAGCAGCTGCCACACACAAAGTGCTAATCACTTGAAAAAATGTAAAAATATGTAGATATGGCGCTCGCAGATAGTAATATAGGTACAAACAAGTGTAAATATATCATAGATAGTAATATAGGTACAAACAAGTGTAAATATATCATAGATAGTAATATAGGTACAAACAAGTGTAAATATATCATATAAAATATAGTGATCAAAACAAAGTCCAAATAAAGTGACCAAAAGTGTTTAAATCCACAGTGAACAGAAACAACAATTGCTCCAAAACTATTCAGGTGTAAATCAACATCCCCTCATGTTTCCCCACTCACCAGATCACGATGACCCCCAGCTTTGCAGTCTGGGGGTAACTTCAGGCTTAATAATGATATCCAAAGATGTCCAGGAGTGGTGATTTGGACGTCAGTTCATCAAAATAAAAGATTCTTTGTGAAGGTTCTCAGCAGAATACCCAGAGAGATAAAAGATACCTATTTGAAAAGATTTATTTCACAACCGTTAAGGGCCTGCGTTCCACAGAACCGGAAATGCGTTCCACGAGGCTGGAAGTGACGTCTGTGCCGCCGGAAATTGCGTCAACCCACCACTGCACTGAACACTCCCAGTCCCAAATCAAACAACCAGGCCCAGCCTAAAGCACAGGCCTGGCTAAATGTGGGCCCTGAGCTAAAGAAAATACTATTCTAGCACCTATCTTTAGGTAGAGGGTGCTACATACAATTAGATATATATATATATACTATATTGCAAAACTATTGGGACGGCTGCACATGAACTTTAATGGCATCCCAGTCTTAGTCCGTAGGGTCCAATATTGAGTTGGCCCACCGTTTGCAGCTATAACAGCTTTAACTCTTCTGGGAAGGCTGTCCACAAGGTTTAGGAGGGTGTCTATGGGAATGTTTCACCATTCTTCCAGAAGCTCATATGTGAGGTCAGGCACTGATGTTGGACGAGAAGGCCTGGCTCACAGTCTCTGCTCTAATTCATCCCAAAGGTGTTCTATCGGGTTGAGGTCAGGACTCTGTGCGGGCCAGTCAAGTTCCTCCACCCCAAACTTGCTCATCCAAACTATATTGCCAAAAGTATTGGGTCCCCACTGCAAATCATTTGGTGGTGGAGGGGGGATTATGATGTGGGGTTGTTTTCCAGGGGTTGGGCTTGGCCCCTTAGTCCAGTGAAGGGAACTCTTAAAGTGTTACTAAACCTACAACAGTAAAATCAGTCTGTATATACAGCATAGCATGCTTGTTATACTCACTGTGGAACCTAAGGGGTTAATCCTCTGAATTGTGTGAAAAGGCTGTTTTATCCTGTATCCAGAGATCCTTCTATTCTTGCAATGTCTATCTTCGGAACACACAGGCAGGGTAACCAACCTGCACATGCTCAGTTGTGTCTTTTATGCTGGAGAGAACAGTTATTTGTTCTCAGAGCTAGCCAGGTCACATGATATTGACATCACACATGTGGGCGTGTATACAGGCTGCAGTGGAAATCTCATCCCACCTGAACTCTCAGCACTGGAGAAACTGTGCAGTTTATCACTGACCGTGGTATACAGATCATCCAAAAAGGTAAATAGTGGCAGGATTTTTTAATGTAAAAAGAAGATTTATAAGCTGTGGGCACTGTGGGGGGGGGGGGGGGGGGGCAGATGAACTATATTTATATTACTGGGTTTAGCAACACTTTAACTACTTAAGGACCAGCCGCTGTCATTATATGTCACTAATTTGATGTTAAATACCATTGTTTTGGCAGCAGATCGCGCTGCCATAACCCCGGTATTTTTAAAAACGGCGGACTGTCCTCTTTAGGATAAAAGTGGTCACTGCGGTGGATTCACCGCAAGATCATTTCTATCAGGAGCGGGAGAGGGCCCCCCTCCTACTGCGCTCCAGTCACCTCCGCCGCTTACCTGAGCCGTTGGTAGCGGCGGAGCCAATCGGTTCCTCTCCCCTCATTGCTTGGATGCCGAGTGAAGAAATGATGGCCCCCCGCTCGGCCCCATAACATTGGAGGGTGGAAGCGACTTCAAAGGGCACTTCCGCCCAATGCTCTTAAAGGGGAATTTTTTTTTATTGCACTTTAGTGTAAATATGAGATGTGAGGTCTTTTTGACCCCCCCCCCCCCCCCCCCCCCCCCCAGATCTCATATTTAAGAGGACCTGTCATGCTTTTTTTCTATTACAAGGGATGTTTACATTAATATGTAGTAGGAATAAAAGTGACCCAAATTTTTTTTGTTTAAAAGGACAGTGTCAAAATAAAAAATAAAAAGTAAAATAAATAAGAAAAAAATAAAATAAAAATTAAAGCGCACCGCATTAATCATCCCCTGTAATAGAAATAAGCATTATTATGAGATCTGGGGTCAGAAAGACTTCAGATCTTACATTTACACTTAGAAGCAAAAGAAAAAAAAAATTAGGCGGAAGTGACATCTGACGTCGCTCTCGTCCTCCAAGGGCGTAGAGTCAAGTGGGAGTCATCTTGCCCTCACTTGACTTACTGCCCATCGCTCTCGAGAATCAAATTGTTTCCCCCTTTACCGACAGCACCGGTAAGCAGGGAAACTAACAGGAAGCAGCCAGAAGGGGGGGGGGGGGGGGGGGCACTCCTTCCACTGCCTATAAAAAGTGATCCCGTGGCGAATCTGTCGCCAGGACCACTTTTATTGGACGTTGAATCGTCCGTTGTATAAAAGAGATGAACTTCCATCTGCAGATAAAGTCAGTTTAAAGCAACCTGTCAAGTAAAAAACTATATATATATTTTATTATTATTAAATGTTCTTCTGTTTAACCCCTTATTAACCCTTAATTGACTCTAATCAGCCTTAATCAACGTCCTATTCTCCTCCACTTAATTATTATTTTCCTGCTTTTTTTTTTTGGTCACCTCTATTTTATAAACAATAAACAATTAAAACTTTTTTTCCTGTTTGCTGTGTTTGTTAATATTTTTACACATTTAACATATATTTACAGATTTCACATTGAAAAAGCGCAACATTTAAAAAAAAAATCTATTTACTTTATTTGTAAATAACTTTTCAATGGTTTGTTCCATTGCTGACAGCCAAAGTGAAAACAAAACAGTTGCGGTAGGTATCGGTGATTGGTATCGGCGCGTACTAAAAAAAAAATTATCGGTACTCGTACTGGTTGTACAAAAAATGGTATCCGTGCCTCCCTAGTATACAGGGGGGACGGAAAGTATTCAGACCCCCTTAACCACTTAAGGACCGCCTCACGCCGATGTACGTCGGCAAGGCGGCACGGGCAGGCAAAATCACGTACATGTACGTGATTTGCCTCCCGCGGGTGGGGGGTCCGATCGGACCCCCCCCCCCGGTGCCCGAGGCGGTCCCGTTTTGTTCCCCGGCGATCGGAGTGGAGGGGGAGGCCATCCGTTCATGGCCCCCCCCCCTCGCGATCGCCGCCTGCCAATGGGAACACTCCTTTGCTGCTGTATGCTAAACAGCAGCAAAGGAAGTGATGTCATCTCTCCTCGGCTCGGTAGTTTCTGTTCCGGCCCGAGGAGAGAAGACAAGTATGTGAGTGCACCAACACACACACACACAGTAGAACATGCCAGGCATACAAAACACCCCGATCCCCCCCCCTGATCGCCCCCCGATCCCCCCCCAATCACCCCCCCCCCCCCCCCTCTCACAAACTGACACCAGCAGTTTTTTTTTTTTGTTTTTTTTTCTGATTACTGCATTGGTGTCAGTTTGTGACAGTTACAGTGTTAGCACAGTTACTGTTACCCCCCTGTAGGTCTAGGGTACCCCCCTAACCCCCCCTAATAAAGTTTTAACCCCTTGATCACCCCCCATCACCAGTGTCGCTAAGCGATCATTTTTCTGATCGCTGTATTAGTGTCGCTGGTGACGCTAGTTAGGGAGGTAAATATTTAGGTTCACCGTCAGCGTTTTATAGCGTCACTTACCTGTCCCAGGGTCCAGCAATGTCGGCAGGCGACGCTGAGAACCCGCTCGGTTCTCGGCAGCTGCCGCCGCCATCCTAGGTGAGGGAATCAGGAAGTGAAGCTTTGCGGCACCCCATATTGTACACACAGCACCCCATATTGACAGAAAAACACAGAATTGTTGACATTTTTGCACATTTATTAAAAAAGAAAAACTGAAATATCAAAACATGGTCCTAAGTATTCAGACCCTTTGCTCAGTATTTAGTAGAAGGACCCTTTTGATCTAATACAGCCATGAGTCTTTTTGGGAAAGATGCAACAAGTTTTTCACACCTGGATTTGGGGATCCTCTGCCATTCCTCCTTGCAGATCCTCTCCAGTTCTGTCAGGATGGATGGTAAACGTTGGTGGACGGCCATTTTTAGGTCTCTCCAGAGATGCTCAATTGGGTTTAAGTCAGGGCTCTGGCTGGGCCATTCAAGAACAGTCATGGAGTTGTTGTGAAGCCACTCCTTCGTTATTTTAGCTGTGTGCTTAGGGTCATTGTCTTGTTGGAAGGTAAACCTTCGGCCCAGTCTGAGGTCCTGAGCACTCTGGAGAAGGTTTTCGTCCAGGATATCCCTGTACTTGGCCGCATTCATCTTTCCCTCGATTGCAACCAGTCGTCCTGTCCCTGTAGCTGAAAAACACCCCCACAGCATGATGCTGCCACCACCATGCTTCACTGTTGGGACTGTATTGGACAGGTGATGAGCAGTGCCTGGTTTTCCCCACACATACCGCTTAGAATTAAGGCCAAAAAGTTCTATCTTTGTCTCATCAGACCAGAGAATCTTATTTCTCACCATCTTGGAGTCCTTCAGGTGTTTTTTTAGCAAACTCCATGTGGGCTTTCATGTGTCTTGCACTGAGGAGAGGCTTCCGTTGGGCCACTCTGCCATAAAGCCCCGACTGGTGGAGGGCTGCAGTAATGGTTGACTTTCTACAACTTTCTCCCATCTCCCGACTGCATCTCTGGAGCTCAGCCACAGTGATCTTTGGGTTCTTCTTTACCTCTCTCACCAAGGCTCTTCTCCCCCGATAGCTCAGTTTGGCCTGACAGCCAGGTCTAGGAAGGGTTCTGGTCATTCCAAATGTCTTCCATTTAAGGATTATGGAGGCCACTGTGCTCTTAGGAACCTTAAGTGCAGCAGAAATTTTTTTGTAACCTTGGCCAGATCTGTGCCTTGCCACAATTCTGTCTCTGAGCTCTTCAGGCAGTTCCTTTGACCTCATGTATCTCATTTGCTCTGACATGCACTGTGAGCTGTAAGGTCTTATATAGACAGGTGTGTGGCTTTCCTAATCAAGTCCAATCAGTATAATCAAACACAGCTGGACTCAAATGAAGGTGTAGAACCATCTCAAGGATGATCAGAAGAAATGGACAGCACCTGAGTTAAATATATGAGTGTCACAGCAAAGGGTCTGAATACTTAGGACCATGTGATATTTCAGTTTTTCTTTTTTAATAAATCTGCAAAAATGTCAACAATTCTGTGTTTTTCTGTCAATATGGGGTGCTGTGTGTACATTAATGAGGAAAAAAAAAAGAACTTAAATCATTTTAGCAAATGGCTGCAATATAACAAAGAGTGAAAAATGTAAGGGGGTCTGAATACTTTCCGTCCCCACTGTATATAGACTCATTTTTTGGGTTGTGAGGTGCTTTGGACCTGGTTGCACCTCCAGTACATTCTTTCCTTTCCTGTTTTGTATCGCAATCTTCAACTGCTTTTCTATGGTAATAATTTCTGTTCACATAACTAGCCCCCCTCCCCCCCACGCGCTTTCTGTATACTCTGCTTCTGCTTACTCTCTCTGCATTCAGAAACACAACCCCAAGAGAGCAACACACTCTCCCATCCTCTCCTCTCATCCCATTCCCAGCTTCTCCATCCAGCAAGTCACCATCATGACCAGATATCTTCTTCTCTTTACTGGGATACTTTCAGCGCTTTCCCGGCATAGTAAGTCAATTCTTTCTGGTATTGTACTTATTTATTAGTTTATTAATTAACTGTTACAAAATCCCAACGGCAAATCTAATATTTGTGGGATTTGGAAAAATTATTATTATTTTTTTTTTAAAGTATAATTTCTTAACAGATGTGTATTACTTAGGCTGCCCATAAATGGGTAGGAAACACAGGTGTGCGCAGCCTATTACATTAGGGTGTGCACCCCAAAGCACATGCATGTGTGTATGTGTGTGTATATATATATACAGCAGTAGAACAGTGGCCAATGTCAGTAGGGCAGATGTTTGTGTCAGTAGAGCAGGGCACGGTGTCAGTAGTTTATTTTTTAGATTTTTCTTTATTATTACTTTTTTACAGTTTTATTATTTCTTACAATATTTTTTCACAATATTGTTTTTACAATTTTTTTTAGGAGCCCCATTGGGGGACTTTGGTGAGATATCAGGGGTCTAAGCAGCCAAGCAGCAGGGGGGATTTGCCCAGCACTGGGTGATTAGGGTGTGCCCAGGCACACCTGGCACACCCTGTATGCACGCCTATGGTTGGGAAAGATTGAACGTTTGCATTTAGGAAGATTCTACTTGTTTCTTACTGTCTGTCCGTACTGAGAGTATATCCACATTGACTGCCCGTGAATGAACTGCTCCGATATTCTGGGTTACTATACTATATAATATACTATATACTTTACTATACTATACTATACAATATACTAGACTATATACTATATACTGTACTATACTATACAATATACTATATACAATACTATATACTATACTATATACTGTACTATACTATACAATATACTAGACTATATACTATATACTGTACTATTACAGACTAGATGTAAAAATTAAAAACTCTGATGAGCAACAATTAAAACATCAAAGCGGCGCTCCCCTCAGTCAATTCATATCAAACTGACAGGCTAGTACAAAATCACTCCTGTGTACATAAAGATTTTTGAGGCCAACTCAACTAGAAATAAAAGAAGAGTCTCTAGTGGATATATGGGATACAGACAGTTTCGGCTGCAGGTTGTACGGAGGTAGCCTGCAGTGTGACAGCTGACAGCAGACTATGTGGAGTCTCTCTAATTACATGCATGTGGATTTCGGAGATGATTTTTGAGCTACCCTATGAGGATATCCAGATTTACAGACCATAGGATGTTGACTGGGGCATGACAACCTCCAGGTTTTGGTGAGTTTGAACCCCTTGTGGGTGTGTGGAGCACGCGGTGGAAAAGTGTTTTTGTGAACGGTGCACTCATCAATTATCTGCTGTTTATATCCTATATATCCACTAGAGACTCTTCTTTTATTTCTAGTTGAGTTTGGCTCAAAAATCTTTATGTACACAGGAGTGATTTTGTACTAGCCTGTCAGTTTGATATGAATTGGCTGATGGGAGCGCCGCTTTGATGTTTTTAATTGTTACTCATCAGAGTTTTTAATTTTTACATCTAGTCTGTAATTACAACCTATTTTAAGTGGCTGCTGAGGGAAACCTCTTTTCTAATTGCATGTATTTACATATTATTCCATTCACTTATCTACAGAAACTTTGCGCTTATTTTTTACCGATTAGCATCTTTGTCTTGAGTGTTTAAAGACCTGTTTTTACATAGCGCTGAGATTGGAGGAGTGTGGCAGGACAAGTTTTTTTCCCCCTTTTTTTCTATATACTATACTATACACTATACTATATACTATACAATACTATATGCTATACAATACTATACTATACTTTACTATATACTATATACTGTACTATACTATACTATACTATACTATATTATACTATACTATACTATACTATACTTTACTATATACTATACAATACTATATGCTATACAATACTATATGCTATACAATACTATACTATACTTTACTATATACTATATACTGTACTATACTATACTATACTATACTATACTTTACTATATACTATACAATACTATATGCTATACAATACTATACTGTACTTTTCTATATACTATATACTGTACTATACTATACTATACAATATACTATACTATTCAGTATACTATACTATATACTGTATTATACTATATACTGTACTATACTATACATTATACTATATACTATACTTTACTATAAACTATATACTGTACTATACTATACACTATACTATATACTATACAGTATACTATACTATATGCTATACAATACTATACTATACTATATACAGGTACTATATTCTATATACTGTACTATACTATACAATATACTATATTATATACTATACATTAAACTATACTATACAGTATACTATACAATATACTGTACTATACTATACAATATACTATACTATATAATATACATTAAACTATACTATACAATATAATATACTATACTATATACTATACATTAGACTATACTATACAATATACTATACTATACTATATACTATACTAGTATACTATATACCAGGGCTTTTTTTCAGCAGGAACTAGGGGGGAACTCAGTTCCACCACCTCTGGCTCAGGTCTTCTGCTCCCTACTCACCACTATCACTTGGTATCACTGAAGTCCAGCTTCTGCATGATAGCTCATCTCCAGGTAGCTCCCACAGGTCAGATCCCACTGAGTGCCGGACAGGGACAAGGGAGATACAGAACAGGTGCCCAGGGTACAGTGCAGTCATGGGTAGGAGAGGGTGTGTGGTAGGCTGCACCCTCTGTGGTCTCCATTTTTTCCCTGGTGACCAGTTGTTGATGCTCCTACTGCATGATCTCCCTTGCAAGTAGATCTACTGAGGAAGGCCTGTGATTGGCCGATACGCGTCTAGAAGGGTGGAGCTGATAGTCACGTCCAGCCAGGCACTGTGTATGTGGACACGGCGGTGCTACTCTGGAGGTTTTTATGTGATTTTAAAAGTTTTTACCTTGTAAGTGCAACTTGTCTGTTTGGGGGCTTTGAATAAATTTGTATACAGAGAACACTATGGTCTCTATACTTATTATTTACATGTCCTGAACTCATTGAACCTTGAGCCAAGCTGGGAGATGATCCGCTTCTTTGGATATTAATGAGCTGAGTTACCATTAAGAAAAGAGCCATCTGGATTACCCACCATTGATTGGGAAGAGGAAGTGAGAGCAAAGAGCTCGTGGGGAGATCCGCATATGAGTTTTGACTCATCTGGGAGGTGAGCGCGCATTTTTACTGGTGGTGGTGTGCACTCCTTTTGAGGACGAACAATCACTGTGGTGGAATTGTGTGGATACACTGATCACAAGAAGAGTTTTGTTATGTTTTATTTCTTCATTTTTTCAATTTATGGACTATTCATTTATATGTGAGATGTATTTATTTTAGAGATTTGCACTTTACATTTATAATTTTACACACAGCGCTACATTTATTTATTTACTATCCATTTTGAAATGAGTGTGGTGTACCACTTGGAATGTTTAGTAGCTGTGCACGTTGATTGTTTGGCTCTGATTGTTTCATCTTATAAAGGTAGGAAATATAACAGATGGTGGAGAAGATGAGGGCAGTGGAGGGAGGGGTTGTATGCAGAGGGAGGAGCTACTATTTCATGCCATTTGGCAGGTATGTGTGTGTGGCGGGCATGGGTGAGATCCTGCACCTATTCTTTGAGAAAAAAAATCCCTGCTATATACTATATACTATACTATACTATATACCATATTCTACACTATACTTTAGTAGACTATTTTCTATGCTATACTATACAGTATACTATACTATATACTATGTACTATACTATATACTATGTACTATACTATATACTATGTACTATACCATACTATATACTATATACTATACACTATACAATATACTATATACTATACTATACGATATACCATATTCTACACTATACTTCATTATATACTATATACTATGTACTATACCATACTATATACTATATACTATTCACTATACAATATACAATATACTATACTATATACTATATGCTATACAATACTTTACTATATACTATACTATACTATACGATACTATAATATACTATATTATATTATACACTAGGGATATGCAATTATTGGACCTCCAGCTGTTGCAAAACTACAAGTCCCATCATGCCTCTGCCTCTGGGTGTCATGCTTGTGGCTGTCAGAGTCTTGCTATGCCTCATGGGTAATTCTGCAACAGCTGGAGGTCCGCTAATTGCATATCCCTGCTATACTATACTAAACCATGCTATATACTGTATACTATACTATATACTATGCTATACTATTCTATATAATATATTATACTATATACTATACTATATTTTTTATACCGCTAATGGCAGCAATCTGGGCTACATACACTTTACAATCTGGAGAAATACACTCACCGGACACTTTATTAGGTACACCTGTTCAATTGCCTGGTAACATAAATTGCTAATCGGCCAATCACAGGGCAGCAACTCAATGCATTAAGGCATCTAGACGCGGTGAAGACGACTTGCTGAGGTTCACACCGAGCATCAGAATGGGGAAGAAAGGGAATTGAAGTGGCTTTGAACGTGGCGTGGTTGTTGGTGGCAGACGGGCTGGTTTGAGTTATTCTCAGATTTTCACACACAGCCATCTCTCTGGGATTACAGAGAATGGTGGGAAAAAGAGAAAATATCCAGTGAGCGGCAGTTGTGTGGAGGAAAATGCCTTGTTGATGTCAGAGGAGAATGGGCAGACTGGTTCCAGATAATAGAAAAGCAACAGTAACTCAAATAACCACTCGTTACATCCAAGGTATGCAGAATACCATGTTTGAATGCACAACACGGCGGAACCTTGAAGCACATGGGCTACAGCAGCAGAAGACCACACCGGGTGCCACTCCTGTCGGCTAAGAACAGGAAACTGAGGCTACAATTCGCACAGGATCACCAAAATTGGACAATAGAAGATTGGAAAACGTTGCCTGGTCTGATGAGTCTGGATTTCAGCTGCAACATTCAGATGGTGGGGTCAGAATTTGGCGCATGGATCCATCGCCTTGTATCACCGGTTCAGACTGGTGGTGGTGGTGTAATGGTGTGGGGGGGAGATTTTCTTGCCATACTTTGGGCCCCTTAGTATCAATTGAGCATCATTTAACTACTTGCCGACCTGCCGCCGTCATTATACGGCGGCAGGTCGCCACGACCCCGCAAACCGTCCTAGCTGTACGTCGGTCCCTTTAAGCGGGATAGCAGGCGCGCGCCCGCTGCACTGTGGGGGTGCCGATGCGTGTGGCTGCCGGACGCGGGCACAAGAGCCAGAACAGGGACATGTGTGTGTAAACACAGAAATCCCTGTTCTGTGAAGAGAGGAGAGGCAGATCGTGAGTTCCTACAAGCTGGGAAACACGATCTGCCAATTCCTCCAGTCAGTCCCCTCCCCCAAACAGTTAGAAACACCTCCCAGGGAACACACTTAACCCCTTGATCGCCCCTTAGTGTTAACCCCTTCCCTGCCAGTGACATTTACACAGTAATCAGTGCATTTTTATAACTCTGAATAAATATAAATGTCACTGGTTCCAAAATGGTGTCAAAAGTGTCCGATGTGTCCTCCATAATGTCGCAGCCCCGATAAAAATCGCAGAACGCCGCCATTACTAGTAAAAAAAAAATAATAATAATAAAAATGCGACAAAGCTATCCGCCTATTTTGTAGACGCCAAAACTTTTGCGCAAACCAATCAATATACGCTTATTGCGATTTTTATTACCAAAAATATGTATGAGAATACGTATCGGGCCTAAACTGAGAAAGAAATTCGCTTTTTTTAAAAAAGAAATGGGAATTATTTATTTTATATTTTATATATTATATTTTATTTTCAAAATTGTCGCTCTTTTTTTGCTTAAAACGCAAAAAATAAAAACCGCAGAGGTGATCAAATACCACCAAAAGAAAGCCCTATTTGTGGGAAAAAACGGACGTCAATTTTGTTTGGGTACAGCATTGCACGACCGCGCAATTGTCAGTTAAAGTGACGCAGTGGATTTTGGGGGGACCCCCACGCCGATTTTTCGGCGTAGGGGGTTTCCCTTACAATCCATACCAGACCTAAGGGCCTGGTATGCCACTGGGGTGAACCCACGCCAGTTTTTTTATTTGAAACTTGGCGTGGAGTTCCCCCTTATGATTCATACCAACTACTGTATGTTTTCATTTGTTAATGCCAAAAATGTGGCAAAGTCGTACAAAGCAGTACTGCTCCCAAATCGCATTAAAATCGCGGCAAATCGCGGTAAAATCGTGGCAAAATCGTGGCCGCAAAATCGCGCAACTTTGAAGTCGTATTAGTGTGAAAGGGGCCTAACTGACACTGACATCACCAGTGACACTAACACAGTTACCAGTGCTAGTACTATACACTGTCACTGTATTAATGACACTGATTGGGAAGGGTTTAACATCTATGAGCGATGAAAGGGGTGAACTGTGTGCCTAACAATGTGTAATGTGTGCTGCTTTTACTAGTAGATGTGTCTGATTTTTCTCCCTGCTTTGCAGAGATGAGAATGAGGGACGCCTATTAGCAAAATCATGTAGGCATAGGACACGCCCCCTTAAAGGAGAATAAAAGACAATTGTTAGGAAAACCCACAAGTGTTTGTTTTTTTTTTTCACCACTACTTTTTATTTATATTGGCTTTTGAAATTTACCAATGCAGCAAATTCAAATGGGAAACACTTTTTCGAAGATAAATAGTGCATTTTATAAACAATTATATAGATCAGACCAAAGTGAGGGACAAATGAGGAGGAAAGAGGGACAGAGGGACATTGCTCCAAATCAGGGACAGTTGGGAGCTATAGTATTGCGATTCGCAGGTCCCGGCCATAAATTATTGGCCGGGACCTGCTGCTAAACCGACTTGTGCTGTAGCGAATCACAACACAGATGGGGCTGTGCGCACGTGTGCGCCCCCTACCTGGGAGTGCCGGGTGGGTGATCAGTGCTAATAATGCACACTGTCACTGTACTAAGGACACTGGCTGGGAAGGGGTTAACTGCAGCTTTTGTCCCTCATTTTGGTCTGATCTATATAGTTGTATATAAAATGCACTTTTTATCTTTCAAAAAGTGTTCCCAGTGCTAAACCTTTCATCCAAATTCTAAATGACCGCATTTGTAAATCTCGGAAAGCCAATATATAGGGATTGTAGTGGTAAAAAAAAAAGCACTTGTGGGTTCAACTAATCATTTTTTTTGTATAATTTTCCTTTAACCACTTCCTGCGCGCTATATAGCAATATGACGTCGGCAAAGTGGTTCTGTTATCCTGACCGGACCTCATATGACATGGTCAGGATAACAAGCCTGCGCCTGCCCGTTTATTGGCTTTTCCTCACTTGATAGACATGAGGAGAGGAGAGCCGATTGGCTGCTCTCCTGACAGGGGGGTCTGCGCTGATTGATTATCAACGCAGCCTCCCCAAGGATGCCCACCCGGGACCACCAGGGATGCCACCAGGACCACCAGGGATGGCCACCACTGATGACCACCAGGTATACCACCCATGGCCACCAGGGATGCCAATGTGTGCCCACAATTTATGCCAATCAGTGCCCATCAGCAATGCCTGCCAGTGCCTCCATAGCAGTGATGCCCATCAGTGCCATCTATCAGTGTCCATCAGTGCCACCCATCAGTGTCCATCAGTGCCACGATCAGTGCCCACCCATGCCCATCAGAGCCACCTATCAGTGCCCATCAGTGCCGCCCATCAGTGCCACCCATAAGTACCCATCAATGCAGCTTTTCAGATGCCCATCAGTTTTGCCATTAAGTGCCCATCTGTGCTGCCTATAAGTGCCCTTCAGTGCCTCTATAGCAGTGATGCCCATCAGTGCCATCTATCAGTGTCCATCAGTGCCACCCATCAGTGTCCATCAGTGCCACTATCAGTGCCCATCCATGCCCATCAGTGCCACCCATAAGTACCATCAATGCAGCTTTTCAGATGCCCATCAGTGTTGCCATTAAGTGCCCATCTGTGCCGCCTATAAGTGCCCTTCAGTGCTGCATATCAGTGCCACCTATCAGTGCCCATCAGTGCCACCTTATCGGTGCCACCTCATTGGTGCCACCTATTAGTGCCCATCAGTTTTGCCTATCAGTGCCCATCAGTGTCGCATATCAGTGCCCTTCAGTGCCACTTCATTGATGCCACCTCATCAGTCCCCATCAGTGCAGCCTCATCAGTGCCCATCAGTGAAGGATAAAACGTATTTATTTACAAAATTTTATAACAGAAACGAAGAAAAACTTTTTTTAATTTCAAGATTTTCGGTCTTTTTTTACTTGTTTAGCAACAAATAAAAACCACAGAGATGATCAAATACCACTAAAAGAAAGCTCTATTTGTGGGAACAAAATTATAACAACATTGTTTTGGTACAGCGTAGCATGACCGCGCAGTTGTCATTTAAACAGCGACAGCGCTGAAAGCTGAAAATGTGCTTGGGCAGGAAGGGGGGGAAGTGCCCGGTATTGAAGTGGTTAAGGGGGCGGGGCAGGGGGTGTAGCCTATACCTACATACATTTTTTAATAGTTTTACCTCTTTCCCATCTGAAAAAATTGGGTGATATGGGGGGTTAACATTTAAGGGGCAATCAAAGGGTTAACCGCGTGCCTAGCAATGTTTACTGTGCGCATTGTGTGATGTTTTCACTAAGCGATGTGCCGGTTTTTTTACCTCCCTGCTTTGCAGGGAGAAGAAACTAAAACAGAACATCGCCGCTGACAGTAAAGAGCTCTGTGTTTTTAACAAATTTGGTCATTCGCTCAGCCGATCAGTGGGTGCCGGCCATATATCATTGGCCGGGACCCGATGATCGGATTGTGCTGCAGCGAATGGCAGCACAGCCCGGGCGGCACGTGTGCGCCGCCTACCCAGAAGATGCGGATCACGTCACGTACATGTATGTGATCCGGCTGCACTATATCTGCTGGAGGCGGTCCCCAAGTGGATTAACAAATAACCTGTTTATAAACATTGATTTCACAGATACTGTTGAGAAAAACACACATCTCTGAACCTACCTACCTTCTGAAAGCACGGTCATGTTTCACTGTCACAACCCCCGATGATATATTGTCGATAACTATGCCATACTATGCAGCAATGACCTTGTTTTGCTCTCTTCTCCTCTTGTCCTATAGGTCACTCTCTGTCCTGCATACAATGTATGAATGACACGGCAGATTCATGTACAGTACCTGCACAGACCTGCCCCAAGCCCGATCAGATCTGTATTACGGTGTATATGCTCACAACAGTCGGTATGTAGAAAATCTTTCTTGGTCTATACATATAATCAGTGTGTACTAATAAATGCGTTCTTTCATCATCTGATTCCGTAAGAACCCGTTCAGACCTTGACGTCCTGATGCACTGCATTAAGGCTGTGCTGGCTGTGTTAGTCTGACTTGGCATGGTGTGGTATCAGACCTCTGCATAGAGACCCCTGCTTACACAGACAGCAAGGGTCCTTCTCTGCAGCTTGCTGGCAGGCTAACGGGCTTTTCTACTCAGGCTGTGTCTGTTTTCTTAAGGAAACTAACTGCAAGAATTTGCACACCAATAGTGGAATTAAACTGAGCATTCCATTGGGCTTTACGTTTTTTCCTTTTTTGCCCTTGTTTCAGGTGGGGTACCTGAACATCAGTTGTTCATTAGAGCATGCGGGGACCGCGCTACTTGCCATCTATCTGGAAGCTTCAGTTTTTCCAATGACCGAACCCAGTTCAGCTCCACCTGCTGTTACTCGGACGGATGTACCCCTGAAAAGCCGGTCTGTAAGTATCTGGACTTAGATCATGAGCCTCTATGTTATGGAAAAGGTATGGGGGAGGGGGTTCTGTACTCCTGTCCCAGGAAAACATCCTTATTTCTATATGTGTAGCGCACCCCACGTAGGAGCCGCTGGTGAATAGGGATCCCTCACCCTGCAAAGCCAGGCACACCAGACATCCACAGGCACACTTGAGTCAGGAGACAGTCCAGCATAGGGTTTCCACTTTTTCTACAAGCCAATCCCGAATATTTTAGTGGCCGCACAGTAATTTTGTTTTTTCTTTTTTCTTTAGTACACACTATAGGATTGTAACAGACCTGGGACACCAGAGACTAGTAATCCAGCACACATAGTGCCCCCTCACTCAGGTTTTTACAGGGGGCGGGAGGGGATGTGTTGCCCTCTGTTGCTTCAGCCAGCAAAGAGACGTCCCCATATAGCAAATAGATGGCCCCATCCAGCAAAGAGATGGTCCCATCCAACAAAGAGATGGCCCCATCCAACAAAGAGATGGCCCCATTCAACAAAGAGATTTCCCCATCCAGCAAAGAGATGGCCCCATCCAACAAAAAGACAGTCTAAGCCAGCAAAGAGACAGTCCCATCCAGCAAATAGACGGCCCTATCCAGCAAAGAGATGGCCCCATCCAACAAAGAGATGGCCCCATCCAGCAAAGAGATGGCCCATCCAACAAAGAGATGGCCCCATCCAACAAAAAGAAAGTCCAAGCCAGCAAAGAGACAGTCCCATCCAGCAAATAGATGGCTCCATCCAGCAAACAGACATTCCCATCCAGCAGCAAAGAGACAGTCATAGACCAACAAAGAGACAGTCACAGGCAGGCTGGCAGCACAGGCCCACGTCCACACATGAAGCCCCTCAGCATCCCTATAATCCCAGTCTGCAGAAATGTCAGCTCAGGTCACAGTTATAGGAATTGTGCAGCAGTAAGCACCTAAATTCAATGGGCAGACAGCCGGTCCACAAAAACTTCACCAGACCCCCCTTCCTCATCACCGCCACCGCGCCACCAACCAAGCTCTGAATTAGTCAGTGACTGATCGATGCTGCCCTGTCCTTGAGTACACACTACCGCTCCGCTCACCTCTCCGTCCTTGTCTTCTGGCCTCAGTTTGAGTGTACTGTGCTCTCGACCACTGGTCACGTGATGACCGACGCCCCCTGCTACCCGCCGGCCAAACAAGGGAAGCGGTAGGTGAGAGGAGGAGTCTGTCTATTGAGCTATGCTCTCCCTCTTAAAGAAAACACAGCGGAGCGTGTGGCATGGGCCCAGCCGGCACGCCCCCTATATGTGTATGAGCTTCCCCCCCTGATAGCAGCCCTGGTTGTGGGCATAGATCCACCAAGCACTTAAAGGGGAAGCTCCGCTTGTTCTCCCCCCCCTCCACTGCCACATATGGTTTTTTGGGGGGGAGTGGGTACCTGGTTTTGAGAGGTACCCACTCCCACTTCCAGATAAGATTGCCAATCTACGACATTTCCGCCCACCTGCTGCCTTCTGGGACACACAAAGGTCCCAGAAGACAGCAGGATCATTCAGAAAGTACAGCACACTCACGCATGCGCAGTAGGAAACAATCTGTGAAGCTGTAAGGCTTCACTTCCTGTTTCCCTTACTACAGATGCCAGCATCTGCACCCGAAGCTGATTGACGAATCGGCTAGGGGTGCCGACATTGGGGACATTACCGAGCTTACTTGTAGACATGTTTGTTTCATTCCGAATTGAAATTTGGGACATTTTTTGTTATTTGGAAATTCGGATGTATCTGAACTTCCGAATTAAAATAGTAACACATTTAAGCAAATCCGAAATAACAAAACAAACTTTCAGACGAAATTTGAATTTGAATAGTTTTTTTAATTGAATTTGAATAGTTTTTGAATTTGAATAGTTTTCGAATTTGAATCATTTTCGAATCTGACTCGTTTTCAAATACAAATCCTTTTCTAATTCAATTTGTTTTCGAATCGAATTCGAATTTCCGAAGATAATAACATAGAATAAAGAATAAAGGAATAGAATAATATAATACAGAATATATAGAAGAATATAATAGAATAAAAAAAGAATAGAATATAATAGAGTAAATAAGAACAGAATAGAAAATAAAAGAATAGAAAAAAGTGAATAGAAAATACAGGGATAGAATAGAAAATAAAAGAATAGCTTCCAGGAAAGACTCCTCCTGTGTGGTTTAGCAGGATCCTTCTAGCACCCGAGCTCTGGCCCAAGGCAGGACCCCCCGCCCAGACAAGGGGGCACCCATGAGGGCCACCAACAGCCTTCTCAACACTGTATCTCCATCTTCCACCCGACTGCCCTGCTGGCATGGCTCATGTCTTTTCGTGCAGTGGTCTCAGCCCCCTGCCAACATACCTTTGAGGATTGGCTAAGGCTGCATAAATATTCAAGGCAGCTCCTCTTAAGGTAGAACCATGGGCAAAACTTTTTTTTTTCATTTTGGATAGAGTAAGGGAAGGTTATAACCCCCTGTCAGATTTTTTTTACCATCTGTGTCCTATTACGGAGATTTCCCTTCACTTCCTGTCCCATAGCCAAACAGGAAGTGATAGGAAATCCCTGCAAATTAAGGCCATTTCTTGGGGACCCCAGCTCATTAGAACTAATGTCCCCATTGGAAGATTTCCCCTCTATTTCTTTTCTGGGAGAACCCAAAATTTGGGATTTTCTTTTACTTTCACTTTCAATGATAATGGGAAACAGGACAAATAGAGAGGGGGAATCTCCCTAATGGGGGCACAGACATCAATAAAAACTGATGGGTGTTCTAATCCCTCTGCACTCTATCCACAACTAGTTATTTAGTTATATATTTAGTTATACTTTAACCTCCACCCACTAATCCTAGAAGACTCTCCAACTTTCTAGACCAGGGGAGACACCAGAGAGCTGCCAGGGTGAGTCACCCAGCCCTGAACCTTAGTAAACCCTGACCTAGATTCCATAGCTCCGGCTTAACCTTGAGCTAAACTACTTTTTCCTACTCTACTTCTAGCACACACTAGAGGTTAAAAAAGCAGGGATGGACTAAGAATATGCACACACTTTCAAAATAAGAAAAAATATTTGAACAAAACTAATACGGCATTTTGAGTAATTAATGCTCTTTTTTTAAACTTAATGTAATGAGTGTGACTTTTGTACTCTTTAAATATCCTACTCCTGCCTCACTTGAGTGACAGGGGCTATACAGTGCATCCAGAAAGTATTCACAGCGCTTCCCATTTTTCCACATTTTGTTATGTTACAGCCTTATTCCAAAATGGATTAAATTAATTATTTTCCTCAAAAGTCTACAAACAATACCCCATGATGATGTAAAATGTATTAAAAATAAAAAACGAAAAAAATCCCATGTACATAAGTATTCGCGGCTTTTGACACTCAAAACTGAGCTCAGGTGCATCACGTCTCCACTGCCCATCCTTGAGATATTTCTACAACTTGATTGGAGTCCACTTGTGGTAAATTCAGTTGATTGGTCATGATTTGGAAAGGCACACACCTGTCTATATCAGTGGTGGCTGGTGGTAATTATTTTTTTTTGGGGGGGGGGGGGCGAAAACAGTGCAACGGCCAGTACATCCCCCCACCCCCCCACGTTCGGGTCGGGTTGATCGGTCGGTCGTGCACTTACCTCATCCATTGTGGGCAATCACGGATGGCTTCCTCGGCTCTCCTCCGTGGACATCATGAGCAGCCTCTCCTTTCCCTGCTCAGAAGCTTCCGTCTCTGGCTCTAATTGGTGGTTCAAAAAAATACCCCCGCCACTGTAATTCATGCGCCCGGCGTCCTGAAAGGGGCAAGGCACATGGATAGGGGGTGGCGGTGGCATGGACAGGGGAGGTGGCGCCCGTGCGCTCTTAATGGAGGGGCCACCCCTGGTCTATATAAGGTCCCACAATTAACAATGCATGTCAGAGCATAAACCAAGCCATGAAGTCCAGGGAATAGTCTGTAGACGCCTGAGACAGGATCATATCAAGGCACAGATCTGAGGAAGGGTACAGAAAAATGTCTGCAGCATTGAAGGTCCCAATGAGCACAGTGGCCTCCATTATCCGTAAATGGAAGCGTTTCTCTGTGGAGAGAGGAGAACCTTCCAGAAGAACAACCATCTCTGCAGCACTCCACCAATCAGGCCTGTATGGTAGAGTGGCCAGAAGGAAGCCACCCCTCAGTAAAAGGCACATGACAGCCCACCTGGAGTTTGTTAAAAGGCATCTGAAGGACTCTCAGACCATAAGAAACAAAATTCTCTGGTCTAATGAAACAAAAATTGAACTCTTTGGCTTGAATGAAAAGCATCATGTCTGGAGGAAACCAGGCACCGCTTATCATCTGGCCAATACCATGCCTACAGTGAAGTATGCTGGTGGCAGCATCATTCTGTGGGATGTTTCTCAGCGGCAGGAATTGGGAGACTAGTCCGGATCGAGGGAAAGATGAATGCAGCAATGTACAGAGACATCATTGATTGATTGAAAACTTGCTCCAGAGTGCTCTGGACCTCAGACTGTGGCGAAGGTTCATCTTCCAACAGGACAATGACCCTAGGCACACAGCCAAGGTAACAAATGAGTGGCTACGGGATAACTCTGTGAATGTCCTTGAGTGGCCCAGCCAGAGCCCAGACTTGAACATCTCTGGAGAGATCTGAAAATATCTGTGCACCAACGCTCCCCATCCAACCTGATGGAGCTTAAGAGGTTCTGCAAAGAAGTGTAGCACCCTGGGGTTTAGTCAGGGAGCTCCTCACAAATTTCCTTGCCAGGAGCAGTTATCTTGGTCGATTGATAGAGATCTATAAAAAAGGACGTCAATTTTGTTTGAGTGCCACGTCACACATCCGCGCAATTGTCAGTTAAAGCGGCGCAGTGCCGAATCGCAAAAAATGGCCCGGTCATTCAGCAGCCAAATCTTCCGGGGCTGAAGGGATTAAACAAAATTTTCACGTTGTCATTATGGGGTATTGTTTTGTAGAATTTTAAGGAGAATAATGAATTTGATCCATTTTGGAACAAGGCTGTAACATAACACAATGTGGAAAAATTGAAGCGCTGTGAATACTTCAACACTAAAACACGAAGCGCTAACTAACAGGGGAGACCTTTTAATGAGTTTTATACTTTTTTTTTTTCCTTCTTTTTTTTTTTGTTGCTATAAGTGCTGCCGATAACATATGAGAAGAATAACGTCACCTGCCAATCCTGTAGGAGCGGCACGGAGGGGTCGTGTCAGTCATCTGACTACATACAATGCGAAGGAGAAGAAGTGAAATGCTTCAAACAGAGTCAAACCATTAAAGGTGATCCATTTAAATATTTCAAAATGATGAAGATGCATACGTCGCAATAGTCACCTTAGCCAACCACAGCCCATCTCTATCTACTGATATGAGAATTAACAAGAAGGCAACCCCATTTCTGAAGGCATTTTGGGTGGAAAAGTGGGGGGGGGGGGGGGGGGGGTGGTTAGGGGTTTGAATCTCTGCCAAGCATACACTGCTAGGAGAATATAACCTCTCCTCCAGCTCCTGGTACGACCCTGATGAGGTGAGTGAAATTAAGGACTGTGTGTGTCCTAAAGGGAACATATAATGGTTTGGGGTCAAGTTTATTCCAGATGTTTTGAAATTTTTGAATTCCAGGATGAACACTTTTTCTGCTTCCAAAGTTCCCCATCCTATGTGCAATAAAAATACAGAACGAAAAAAGTTATTTTCGTTTTGATTTGTTATTTACATAAAATTATTTTGGGCTCAAAACGGTATCGGTACAACCCTAGCGATAACACCGGTCGCCCTGTTTTTTCCAGGCACTTTGGCTTTGGTTGATGGTTTCTCTTTTCTCCTAATAAAGGGTTTGTAACCCCCAAAACGTCATATTCCTGATATGGGCCTGATGTACCATGTACTTGTATGAGAAAGTCTCCTGTTCTCTTTGTATTGCTTCCTTTGTGTGAAATCCCTGGTGATCCTGCCAGTCCCTCTGCTTTCCTATTAAAAACTGACCGCACCAAGCAGGAGAACTCATTGTGGTCAGTTTTCTAGCTATGCTGGGAACTCAGCTTGCTCTCCTCCACTGATCAGACTTGTCCTGACACGGGTCAGGGTCATCTGGCCCCCTAATCTACATACAGGGCGCCAGACTATGGATTCCAATGGGGGGGTCGGTTTTCTGAAGCACGTGATTAGAGCCAGGGACTCTAATAGGCTTCAAAAAAGGGTGGGCTCGAGGCGCAGAGCAGTGTGCCCAGATCCCACCCAGTTGTGTGCCGATAGCAAAAGAATATTTGCTTATTTTCACACCAAATCTCCTCCCCACCAATCAGGAAGCGGGTCATGAGACGAGTATCCCGATTGGCCAAGTCAGGTGATCCTATTGGATGCCTAGTGCCTCGGAAGAGGAGAGAGGGGATGGAGAGGACACCGGAGCCGCTGCCCGCAGCCTGCCACCCACAACCCAGCCATGCTGGAGGACACCAGAGCCGCAGGAGGAGAGGAGGAGATGGAGAGGAGCCGCAGCCTGCCACCGTCCGCCACGCTGGATGACACCGGAGCCGCAGAGGGAGAGGACATCGGAGACGTAGAGGATACCACAGCCTGCCACACGCCACCTAGATGGGGGGGTAGTGCTGTCGGCCGCCCGGGGGGTGGTTGTTTGCTGCCCCCCCCCAAAAAAAAAATCAACTACCGCCACTGGTGATGCTGCTTCTCCTCCCTCAGCTCTTGTGCAGCTGAGAACAGAGGGAATGTGATCACTTATAAAAAAAAGGGGAAAAAAAGGTATTTAGAATGTTTTTTATATCTAAAGAAAAATGTTTTGCATTTCATTTCTATTTTAAACTGAATTGGTTGTTTTACAAGATGATCGTTTACAATCACTTTAAGTTTGAGTTGTCCTGTTATAATGCTGTGCTTTTCCCCGCAGAAAAGAAAGAGACAAAAAAATCCTCCATGCGCGGCTGCACTACCAAAACAATGTGCAACGTTTTCCATATGGAGGAATCGATGACAGATATGACAAGTATAACAGATATCACCTGCTCCGACCGATGTACCGGTCTCCACTACAGTCTCTCTCCGCTCCTCCTTACCATAGGCCTCATTATAAAGGTCTTACATTAGGATATCACATTACCCAGTTCCATATCTGAGGCTGAATTTTTAATTTTTTTTTTTAAATCACAGCACTGAAAAGAAAAGACGATTAAAATGTCAGTATTGAACACTGGTATACTTTTGTATGTAACAAGGTGTAGTGCACTGTTTTGACATTTTTATTAAAGAAGGCGTAAATCTTTTATTTGAAAGTGATATTAAACCCTCAATTTATTTTTTTAAGGACTTTCAGCAGCTGATTTAATGACTTAGTGTTTTATGTAATTTTATACATAATTTTATAGTTTTGTGGGGCAGAGGTGAGAAACATCCACACAATCAGGGCGAAAATTGCTGTAGTTCTTCTATTTTGTGTGGTTCCTATTATTAGCTCCATCTAGTGGGCACAATACGTATTTATTTTTCCTGATTGAGGTATTTCTGGGGGAAAAAAAGTGCTATATGGCCCCTAGATGGCGCTGGTGATATGGGAACTACTCAGATTACAGAAACTACGGCAATTTTTCTCCTGATTTTGTGAATGTTTGTCCTATCTGCACAGCAAACTTTTTTTCCATAGACCGCTTACTGAGTATGCAGCTTCTTTATCTTTTTAATCCTTGCCTGTGTTCCAGTTTAACCGCTTCAGCCCCGGAAGATTCTACCCCCATCCTGACCAGAGCACTTTTTGCTATTCGGCACTGCGTCGCTTTAATTGACAATTGCGCGGTCGTGCGATGCTGCACCCAAACAAAATTGACGCCCTTTTTTTCCCATAAATAGAACTTTCTTTTGGTGGTATTTGATCACCTCTGCGGTTTTTATTTTTTGCGCTATAACAAAAAAAGAGCGACAATTTTGAAAAAAAACGCATTTTTTTTTACTTTTTGCTATAATAAATATCCCCCAAAAATATATAAAAAAACATTTTTTTTCCTCAGTTTAGGCCGATACGTATTCTTCTACATATTTTTGGTAAAAAAAAAAGTACAACTGCGGCGGCTGGTCGGCAAGTGGTTAAAGTGGTTGTAAAGTCAGAAGGTTTTTTCATCCTAATGCATTCTATGCATTGAAAGGATTGTAAAGCCTGATTCTATGCATTCAAGTGAAAAACCTTCCATGCTGCGGCTTCCCCCCCCCCACTTTTTCTTACCTGAGCCCATCCATTGCAGTGACGTCCACGAGCCCAGCAGCTCCAGCCACTGTCTCTGTCCTCATTGGATAGATTGATAGCAGTGGGAGCCATTGGTTACACCAGAGGGGGGAGGTGGACTGGAAAATCGGAAAGTAACATTTTTTCCAGTTCCCGTTTTTGGGTGGAACTCCCCTTTAACTCATTCCTGTGTAGACCAGAAGTTCAGGGAAGCAGCACTGAGAGAACAGGAGCCAGCAGCATTGAAAGTTGTAAATGCCGGGGTAAGAATTGTAACAAATAGTTTACTGGGCAATATCTATTTTATTGCGCTTTTCGCTTAAAGCAGATGAAAACCTTTGCTGAAAGATATTAAGTTTGCCCTGTCTATCATTAAAAAAAATGCTATTCGTTTTAAATAAAATACTTGTTTTCTGCTTTTTATTTGCTTGATTGTTGCCTCCAAGTTCTTCTGATCTCCTGCAGCCTCTTTGCAGTTCCTCCAATGATGGCTCCAGGGCATTTCCCTTGATGACGCGTTTCCCAATGGTGGCCATGGGCTTGAATCCTTTATTCTACTCAGCACAAAGCCCCATAATATCGCAAATTTAACATAACGAGTGTATAATGCGTGTGTTGGTATTGCAGTGATTCCTTTAACCCTGTCATGACCAGAGGTCACTAAAGCATGGTTTCCAAAAATATCCAAAGTCACAAGACAAATATCTCTCCAGATGAGCTCCTTCCACACAATCAGGTGCTGGTCCGATCCGTGATCGTGGCACTCCACATATACAGAAATTGTAGTTTGACCGCACTCCGACGTGATGGAAAGTATAATCTTTATTGAATAAAATCCCCACAAATCCATACACAGAAAAAGCACAGATCCCAGACATAGGATAACAGCAGATAAATGTTAACAGGTTTCATGCAGGAAGCGCTTAGTCATAACATAACAATGTCATGACTAAGAGCTTCCTGCGTGAAACACGTTAACATTTATCTGCTGCTATCCTATGCCTGGGATCTGTGCTTGTTCTGTTTATGAATTCTATTCAATAAAGTTTATACTTTCAATCACGTCAGAGTCAGTTAACTTGACCATAACGCTATGACTCATTGTTCATTTTTTTTTGTCTTAAGCCCTTAAAAAAAAAATAAAGCAGTTCTAAAGTCTGAGTTTTTTTTTAATCTTAATGCATTCTTTTTATTATGATAAAAAGCCTTCTGTTTGTAGCAGCCTCCCCCGCACCCCCTAATACACACCGGAGCCCCATCTCTGTCCAGCGATGTCCACGAGTCCCTCAGCCGTCCGGGACTCTTCCCTCCTGATTGGCTGAGACACAGCAGTTGGCGCCATTGGTTGCCGCGGCTGTCAATCAGAGTCAGTTAGCAAATCAGGAGAGAGAGGGGCCGGGGCGAACAGCAGCTCCCTGTCTGAATGGACACAGGGAGCTGCAGTTCGGCTCGGGTGCCTCCATAGCGAGCTGCTTGCTGTGGGGGGCACTCGGCAGGGGGGGGAGGGGCCAGGAGCACCAAAGAGGGACCCGAGAAGAGGAGGATCCGGGTTGCTCTGTGCAAAACCATTACACAGAACAGGTAAGTATAACATGTTTGTTATTTAAAAAAAAAAAATAGACTTTACAATCACTTTGATTTTTTCCCTTTAAAGTGTAACTCCACTTTCGTGGGGGGAAAAAGATAGCAAATAAATAAATAATAATATGGCGTATATAATTGCGACACAAGTCATATTGTAATTGAACATTATTAAAAATGACCTTTCCTTTTCAATCTGCAGCTCTATAATTTTTTAAAAATGCAATGTGGCTACCTGGAGGTGTTCTGTATACAGAATGCCCCCCAGAAACATAATTTCCTGCTTGTGTGATTGGCTCACTGATTTTCCCAGAAGTCTGCACAAAGGTCCCTTTACCGCCGACGCACCCACCGCCCCAGTGTGAAAGGGGCCTAAGATACAAGTCAGATTTCAGGCATCCCCTGCATCAAAAATGTAATTTTTGGTGAGATACTTCCAATAGGAACACATCTAAAGGGATGTAGGCCCAATAGATTTCCTCATTAGTGCCCTGCAGGTGACCAGCTGATTGATAATTATGAAACCATTCCCATTAGATTCACTTTCACACATGGATACAGACAAACACACAGGGATTTCTTCAAAATAACAAAAGGCAGGAATCTGTAACAAAGTTTGTTATAATCTTTGCAATGTGCACAGATCACCCAGAGGAAAATGTTTTTGTTTTTTTCAACAAAAGTGGAGTTACGTTTTAAGGATAGCTGTCACGCGGCAGCCATCTTTATGACGCAACGTTAATGCAGCAGGCCCGCATGGAGGAGCACCAAGCTCAGCGACATGCCGACTTAAATCTGTTGACCCAATAAGAGTACCAGGAGCCTGTTATGGGAAGTGCCACCTTAACAGCATCATGGGCTCCTGGGTAAGGCAATGCACTGGGGCCCCTATCAAGGAGATGATGACCGGGTGGCATCGCCCCCTTGTGACATCACCATCCGAGAGCATGCTGGGTCAGTGAGTTCACATGGGGGCGGTGCCACCCGGTGTTGTCACTGGTGACCCCGGCCCTTAGTTATCTAAGAGCTATCACAGGGCGGAGCAGGCCTTCTTCAGAGTTGGAGTGGTTTTGGGTTTTCTTTCGGGTCAGTGGAGGTGGCGGGCAGTATGACTGATGATGGATCTACAGCGGGGGACATTTTTTTATTTTTTAATAAAAGACGTGAAAAACTTGTGTTGTGTCCTTTACTCATTCACATGGGGGGGCTTGTTAAAGGGGGCTTCCAGATTACTATAAGCCCCCCACCCACAGACCCTGATAACCACTGGCCAGGGTTGTGGGAAGAGGCCCTTGTGTACATCAACATGAGGACAAGGTGCTTTGGGTGGGGGGGGGCAAAAGCACTCCCTGTTTTCTATTTTGAGGGCATGTGGCCTGGTATGGTTCAGGAGGGGGGGGGGGGCGCTGGCTCGCCCCCCCCCCCCCCCCCCCAACCTGCCGGGCTGCTGCTTAAGAGAGTCTGGTATGGATTTTAGGGAGGACCCCCACTCCTTTTTTAAAAAAATGTTGGCGTGGGGTTCCCCTTACAATCTTCAGTTCAGTGTCGCCTATCAGTGCCCATCAGTGCTGCATATCAGTGCTGCCTCATCCGTGCCGCCTCATCCGTGCCCATCAGTGTCCATCAGCGATGGAGAAAGCAAAATTTTATAACAGAAACCAAAAAAAAACTATTTTTTTTTTTTTTTTAATTCGCTCTTTTTTAGTTTGTTTAGCAAAAAATAAAAACCACAGAGGTAATTAAATACCACTAAAATAAAGCTCTATTTGTCAGAAGAAAATGTAGTATGGGTACAGTGTTGCATTGCCGCGCAATTGTCATTCAAAGTGCGACAGCGCTGAAAGCTGAAGATTGTCCTGGGCAGGAAGGGGGGAAGGTGCCCGGTAAGCAAGGGGTTAAAGTTGGGGTTGAGCCACATTGTAAAACGTGCTGCCATACTATGTGATACCTTGTGGAACTACACTCACCGTCCACTTCATTAGGTACATCTATTCAATTTCTGATAAATTGCTTGGTAAAACAAAATCTTAATCAGCCAATCACATGGCAGCAACTCAATGCATTTAGGCATCTAGACGTGGTGAAGACGACTTGCTGAAGTTCAAACCGAGCATCAGAATGGGGAAGAAAAGGGGATTTAAGTGACTCTGAACATGGCATGGTTGTTGGTGCCAGACGGGCTGGTCTGAGTATTTCAAAAACTGATCTACTGGGATCTATTGGGATTTTCATGCGCAACCAGCTCTCCAGGTTAACAGAGAATGGTCCGAAAAAGAGAAAATATCCAGTGAGCGGCAGTTGTGTGCAGGAAAATGCCTTGTTGAGGTCAGAGGAGAATGAGCAGACTGGTTCCAGATGATAGAAAGGCAACAGTAACTCAAATAACCACTCGTTACACCCAAGGTATGCAGAATGCCATTTCTGAACGTACAACACATTGAACCTTGAAGCAGATGGGCTACAGCAGCAAAAGGCCACACCGGGTGCCGTTCCTGTCAGCTAAGAACAGGAGACTGAGGCCACAATTCGCACAGGCTCACCAAAATTGGACAATCGCTGGTTCAGGCTGGTGGTGGTGGTGTAATGGTGTGGGGGGGGGGGATATTTTCTTGGCACACTTTTAGCCCCTTAGTACCAAAGGAGCAGCTAAACGGCCTACCTGAGTATTGTTGCTGACCATGTCCATCCCTTTATGACTACAGTGTCCCCATCTTCTGATGGCTCCTCACAAATCTCCAATCATCTCACCACTGGACAGTGAGGTCCCTGTACTCCAATGGCCTCCACACTCACCGCAGAGCTTCCCCTTATTTCAGATCTACCACTCAGATCTACAGCAACTGCACTTCCAAGTACACTTTCAGTACACTACTACTTTTTGGTTGAATAATAATGATTTGATTTGGTATATTTTCTATATTTTTGGATACATAGAATGCACTTTTTGGTTAAGTTCTATTGGCAGATAGCATGTCTAATTTTATTTTATTTTTTTTAATGCACAATTAAAACATAGTGTAGAATAATACTTGGCTATGTGTTTTACTTCAAATGACAGTTTGGGAGTCGGCAGTTACATTTTATTAAATACAATGTAAAATTGACAAGGGACACCAACATAGTTGTATCTTTGATCTTAAAAACTACGGGACAATAGTGTTGTGATAACTTGCCCAAATAAAAAAAAAAACATAATAATATTATTCTTGACATCACTAGAAAAAAAAAAGCCTTTGAAAATTAGTTTGCAATAACTCCATCAGTATCACCAGCAAAGCAGCTTCATTATTATCCCATTAAGAGAATTGTGCGCTGCATTTGGAGATTTCATAATTTGCCGCGTCACGAATGTTAATTATGAACGCTAGTTTACAAGACCGACCGCTTCTGCTTCCGAGCATGCGTGTTTGTACTTTGGACTTTTGTCCGGCGGACTTGTGTACACAGGCTCGGAAAATCCGACAACACACATTTGTTGGCGGAAAATTTGAAGACATGCTAGCCAACGAAAGTCCGACAACAATTGTCCGATGGAGCGTACACACGGTCGGATATTCCGCCAACAGCCTGACAGCGAACATTTCCCGTCGGAAAATCCGATCGTGTGTACGGGGCTTTAGAATCTGTGAGCTATAGTGAAAGTTTTTTTTTCTCTTTTTAGCCTATATATGCACTTTAAACCGGTTCAATTTTTACTAATTCTAGGACAGCCATTTTCACCCGGGGTTCCTCCAGAGGTTGCTAGGGGTTCCTCCAGAGGTTGCTAGGGGTTCCTCCAGAGGTTGCTAGGGGTTCCTTGAGCTGTGGCTGATAAACCACCTATTTGGTGATGTCTACAGAGTTCAAGGTTCAGCACCACTTGGCAAAGCCAGCAGCACGACACCTAATATATTTTTAGCTGTCTTTAAGGGTGGCATTCTGAACACCACTTTAAGGGGACCTTCTTCCTATTGACCACCAATGTAAGGAGCATTGTTCCTATTGAGCCCTGATGATGTGGTTTTAGGAAGGGTTCCTCGAGACATGAAAATTATTTTTGGGGTTCCTCTAGGATAAAAAGGTTGAGAAAGCTAGGAGCTGCAAGCAAAGCTGAAAAGTAAAAGGAAGACTAAGAACTTCCAAATTTCAACGTGGAATTTTACTGAATTTAAATCAATTGCAACAAATTCCCTGATGGTATGTAGATATTCACCAGCACACCAAGGATCATCAATGCCTGACGAAGTGGTCTTGCGTGGCTCCGAAACGTTGCACTTCACCTTTTTGCGATGTAATTATTCTGTAATAAAAACCGTTTGTACAAAATTGATGATCCTTGGTAGGGATGGGCCGAACACCCCCCGGTTCGGTTCGCACCAGAACCTGTGAACGGACCAAAAGTTCGCACGAACGTTAGAACCCCATTGACGTCTATGGGACTCGAACGTTCGAAATCAAAAGTGCTCATTTTAAAGGCTAATTTGCATGGTATTGTCCTAAAAAGGGTTTGGGGACCCGGGTCCTACCCCAGGGGACATGTATCAATGCAAAAAAAACTTTTAAAAACGTCCGTTTTATTGGGAGCAGTGATTTTTAAGATGCTTAAAGTAAAAAAAAAAAGTGAAATATTCCTTTAAATATCGTACCTGGGGGGTGTCTATAGTATGCCTGTAAAGTGACGCGTGTTTCCCGTGTTTAGACCAGTCCCTGCACCAAATGTCATTTTTAAAGGAAAAAATCTCATTTAAAAACTGCTTGCAGCTTTAATGTAATGTCGGGTCCTGGCAATATGGATGAAAATGAGTGAGACAAACGGCATGGGTACCCCGCAGTCCATTACCAGGCCCTTTGGGTCTTGTATGGATATTAAGGGGAACCCTGCACCCAAATTAAAATAAGGAAAGGTGTGGGGCCACCAGGCCCTATATACTCTGAACAGCAGTATACAGGCGGTGCAAACAAGACAGGGACTGTAGGTTTGTTGTTAAGTAGAATCGGTTTGTAATTTTGAACGGGTACATTTTTAACGAGTTTAGCTCCAGCCAAAAAATCTTTTTTAAGCTTTTTGGAAAACATAGGGAAGGGTTATCACCCCTGTGACATTTGTTTTGCTGTCTTTCCTCCTCTTTAGAAGATTTCCCCTCACTTTTTGTCCCAATGACAAATGCTTTTTGAGAATTTGGGGTTTTTTGTGGAACAAGGATTGGAAAGCATCAGTGGAAAGGAGAAATGTTTTTCCCATATTAACTCTTACAGGAGAAAATTTCCCTTCCTAGGGGTAGATTTCATCTCACTTCCTGTTGTCTCCTTCCGTTTGCAAGTAGGAGTCGTTTGTAAGTTAGATGTTTGAAAGTAGGGTCCTGCCCTATATACTCAGCAGAAATTTGGGCCTTAGGTGTTGTTGTGGCCACAACAACGTAAGCCCCCACAGGGCCCTGCTGTGAAATATTAGATCAAGAATTGTAATTGCATGCCCCTGTTAAACAGGGGCAGAAAAACTGGGCCTTTGGTGGTGGTGGTGCTGGTGCCACAACACTGTAAGTCTTCACTCGCTCTTGGTGGGTGCAGAAATGGGCCCTGCTGTGAAATATTAGATCAAGAGTTGTAATTACATGCCCCTGTTGAACAGGGGCAGAAAAATTGGGCCTTTGGTGGTGGTGGTGGTGGTGCTGGTGCCACAACACTGCAACCCCTCACAGACACTCTAGTTGGAACGCAGGAACGAGCCCTGCTGCAAAGTATTGCATCAAAAATTGTAATTACACGCCCCTGTTAAACAGGGGCAGAAAAATTGGGCCTTAGGCACTGGTGCTGGTGCCACAACACTGCAAACCCTCACAGACACTCTAGTTGGAACGCAGGAACGAGCCCTGCTGCAAAGTATTGCATCAAAAATTGTAATTACACGCCCCTGTTAAACAGGGGCTGAAAAATTGTGCCTTAGGCACTGGTGGTGGCGCCCAGAACCAAAAATGTTCTTACAAGCTATCAGCGTGATGATTGAGGAGGAAGAGGATAATTACTCAGGGATAGTCACTCAGCATCAGCATAGGCAGTCTTTGAAGGGATCTGAGATTTCAAAAAAAATTATTCGGTTACATCAGCATCAGGTGCTTGGTAGCTGGTGGTGATCCAAGACTGATTCATTTTTATGAAGGTCAGTCGATCGACCGAGTCGGTGGACAGACGCACCCTGTGATCGGTTACCACGCCTCCAGCAGCACTGAATGTGCGTTCCGAAAGAACGCTGGATGCAGGACAGGCCAGTAGCTCAATTGCATACTGTGCAAGCTCTGGCCAGTGATCCATCCTCAAGACCCAGTAACCCAGAGGATTTTCGGTGGGAAAGGTGTCCAAGTCAGATCTTGCCCCTAGGTATTCCTGCACCATGTAAAACAGACGCTGGCGATGGTTGCTGGAACCGATCATACCTTGGGGCTGCGGACCAAAAAATTTTTCTGAACGCATCGGTCAGACGGCCACCTTCTCCACCGCTCCTTCTTTGACTGACCGAAGCCTCAGCAACACGTTGTCCAGAAACAGGAGTTTGTAACCTCCCAGTCTCTGGGAACGCATTGCACAGACCTTTCTGCAAGGCCTCCGAAGATGTTTCATCCTCTGCTCCCTCTGCGATGGCAAGATAAGGTCCGCAACCTTACCCTTGTAACGTGGATCAAGGAGGGTTGCCAGCCAGTATTGGTCCTTCTCCTTGATACCACGAATACAAGGATCCTTACGCAGGCTTTGCAGGATCAGGGAGGCCATGCAGCGTAGGTTTGCTGAGGCATTCAGTCCGGAGTCCTCTGGGTCACTAAGGACGACATGGTCCGCAGCCACCTCCTCCCAGCCACGTACAAGTCCATGTGTTTCTTGGGACTGATCCCTTAAAGACTGCTGCTGATGCTGAGTGCCAGGCTCCACCTCCATACTGACACAATCCTCCTCCTCCTCTTCCTGTGTGATCGGTGGGCACGCAGGAACACTGTCTGGATAAAGGGGGCCTTGAGAGCTAAGGAAGTCCTCCTCTTCCTGCCTCTGTTCTGCCTCAAGTGCCCTGTCCATTATTCCACGCAGCGTGTGCTCCAACAGGTAGACAAGGGGGGCAGTGTCACTGATGCATGCACTGTCACTGCTCACCATCCTCGTGGCCTCCTCAAATGGTGACAGGACAGTGCATGCATCCCTGATCATGTCATGGTGCCAAAGTCGCACAGGTACTCATTGATGGCCCTCTGCTGCGTGTGCAGCCGCTGCAGCATGGCCAACGTTGAGTTCCACCTGGTGGGAATGTCACAGATTAGGCGGTTCTTGGGCAGGTTAAACTCCTTTTGGAGGTCCGTCAGCCGAGCACTGGCATTATATGACCGGCGGAAATGCACACAGACTTTCCTGGCCTGCCTCAGGACATCCTGTAAGCCCGGGTACCTGCCCAAGAACCGCTGCACCACCAAGTTAAGGACGTGAGCCAAACAGGGCACATGGGTCATTTGTCCCTGTCGGAGGGCAGAGAGGAGGTTGGTGCCATTGTCGCAAACCACCATTCCTGCCTTAAGTTGGCGTGGCGTCAACCACCTCTGAACCTGCCCCTGCAGAGCTGACAGAACCTCTGCCCCAGTGTGGCTCCTGTCCCCCAAGCACACCAGCTCAAGCACCGCATGGCATCTTTTGGCCTGCGTACTTGCGTAGCCCCTTGAACGGCTACGGAGCACCGCTGGTTCCGAGGACAAAGCACAGGAAGAGGCCATGGAGGAAGAAGAAGAGGAGGGGGTGGAGGAGAGAGGTGTGTCACAATCATTAGCATTTTGGAGGCGTGGTGGCGGAACAACCTCCAACACTACTGCACCTTGTCCTGCATCCTTCCCAGCTGCCAGCAGAGTCACCCAATGCGCCGTGAAACTTAGGTAACGTCCCTGTCCATGCCTGCTGGACCATGAGTCAGCGGTAATATGCACCTTACCGCTGACCGCCCTGTCCAGCGAGGCATGGACATTGCCTTCCACATGCCGATAGAGAGCCGGAATCGCCTTCCGTGAGAAAAAGTGGCGTTTGGGTACCTGCCACTGAGGAACCGCACATTCCACAAACTCACGGAAGGGGGCAGAGTCTACCAACTGAAAAGGCAGCAGTTGAAGTGCTAGCAATTTTGCCAAGCTAGCATTCAACCGCTGGGCATGTGGATGGCTGGGAGCAAACTTCTTTCGGCGGTGCAGCAGCTGGGGCAGGGAAATTCGCCTGGTACAATCTGACGTCGGTGTACCAAAAGCAGATTGCCCACAAGTACTTGGCTGTGACACACTTAATTCTACACCTTCATTCCTCTCAGTGCAGGTCTCAGAGAGGACTGAAAGTATAGTGGGGTTGGAAATCTCAGCTGATGAGGAGCAAGAAGAGGTCCTCTTTGTTCTTTGGTGTGGGTCTTTTAGATACGCTTGCCAACGAACTGCATGGCAGGTCAATATATGTCTGGTCAAGCATGTGGCACCCAAGCGGGAGATGTTTTGGCCACGCGAGATACACTTGAGACATATGTTGCAAATAGCAGCGATGCGATCTGATGCACTCGTCTCAAAAAAGGCCCACACCAAAGAACTTTTTGAATAACGCGCAGAGACTGCAGCGCCCTGCACATGTGGAGCTTTGGGGTGTGATGCAGTCAATGTGCTGCCCTTAGGCTGGCCCCTGGAGGGCATCCTGCCTCGTTGGTGATGTGCCGCCTCCTCCTCCTCTCTCCTATCAGGCACCCACGTTGAGTCAGTGACCTCATCATCCCCTCCCTCCTCATCACTGGAGCAAACCTGGCAGTATGCTGCAGCAGGGGGAGCATGACTGCCAGATTGCTGTCCTTCTTGGGCACCCCCTCTGTTCGTGCTCATGTTACTGCCTTCATCGAGCTCAGTATCATTATCAGAGCCTTCCAAACGCTGGGCATCCTCCTAGGGCATGTACCCAACACTGTGGTCAAACAGTTCGAGGGACTCCTCAGGAGGACATGGTGGGGCTAGGTAAGGAGTCACTGATGACATTGAGCCGAGGGAAGAGGCCGCTGCGTTGCCAGACAAAGTACCCTGGGCATGGGTGAGAGAGGATGAGGAGGATGAGGACGGCTTGGTCATCCACTCGACCAAGTCTTCCACATGTTGCAGCTCAACACGGCCAGCTGTCGAAAAAAAGGCCAAGCGTGTCCCACGGCCACGTGCTGATGAGGATGCACCGTCTCCACGACCAGCACTAGACACAGAACCTGCTTGCCCTCTCTTATTGGCTTGTGACTGTCTGCCTCTCCTTCTTGGCCTTCCAGACATACTAATGGCCTGTAGCTGCACTAAGCTGGGATATATATATATATATATATATATATATATATATATATATATATATGCTCTGATACTGCAGCTAGCAAAATCAACTGCCTGCCTGTAGTATGAGAACACCACCAACCTTCTACAGGTAGCTTTAGCTGAACACTGTGCAGAGCTCGCAAAAAATAACTTGTAGGTTTAGCTGAACACTGTGAGGTGGACGCACCACACTAACTTGTAGTTTTAGCTGAACACTGTGAGCAGGACGCACTGCACTAACTGTAAATAGTCTAGCTGCCTGACTGTGGTACTAATAGGATCAAAATAACACCAGCAATTTTCTTCAGGTAGCTGTAAATACTGTAACAAGACAAGCCTGCCTGTCAGTAAGAAGATAACAGGAACGGATCTAGCTGAACACTGTGAGCAGGACGCACTGCACTAACTTGTAGCTTTAGATGAACACTGTGCAGAGGTCTCACTACACCAACTTGTAGGTTTAGCTGAACACTGTGAGCAGGACGCACAGCACTAACTTGTAGTTTTAGCTGAACACTGTGAGCAGGACGCACAGCACTAACTTATAGTTTTATTTAAACACTGTGAGCAGGACGCACTGCACTAACTTGTAGCTTGAGATGAACACTGTGCAGAGGTCTCACTACGCCAACTTGTAGTTTTAGCTGAACACTGTGAGCAGGACGCACAGCACTAACTTGTAGTTTTAGCTGAACACTGTGAGCAAAACGCACTGCACTAACTTGTAGCTTGAGATGAACACTGTGCAGAGGTCTCACTACACCAACTTGTAGGTTGTTGTAGAATCTCATATTAGCCAATGTATTTCATATTATTCATATTGATTTGCATGTATTTTATTGATAATTATTATTATTATTATTATTATTATTATTCATATTATTATATAGTATTGGTTTTATCAATATTATTATTCAATAAGTAAAGCAACAATTATTAATCTTTAATAATGTATACTGTATTTTCTAGATTTAGAAAGTCTTCATTTTTAAGTGTTGAACTTTAAATGACCTCTGCTTTATGACAAGTACTTGTACACAGGTGTTCTCGAAAATGTATTAAGATAGTCTACTCTGTGAAAGTTCATTAGGATAGATTCAAGTAATATAGAATTGTCTCAAGTCTGAAATGCATATAAATCAGACAGATAAAGATAAGAAAACAGGTGGCTTAGAAATAATTAAAGTTATGTACAGTACATTAAATTAAGTTTGACAGGGTCAAGCAAAGTTCTGCTTGTGCCCTCATTAAAACTGTTAAAATACATACATATAGTGAAACATATAAAACATCTGGTGGGGTTATTGAAAGTTAATTGTCTCAAAGTTGTAAATCTGCAAATCCTTGAAGCTAGTTAAATCTTATCAAGATAAGGAGAGTTTGATAACACAGCTGGGTGCCAGACTGTCTCTATACAGGTGTTTTTAATTGGACAAAAACAGTTATAAATCACTTTAATGAACATATTGGGAATAATTAAGTTTATCTGGTTGTAGAACAAGTGTCAGATTTATGGTTGGTTACTTTGACGTAGATCTTAGCGACCAATCATATGTAAGAGAGATGGTTCAGATAAGACTTGCAAAATGGTATATAAATGCAAGCTCTGCAATTGTTAGACAGACAAGTCAGATAGGAGCTCATAAGGCTGAACTCTATGTATGCTGCCCTATTGCATGGGTCATAGAGGTCAGAACCAATGGGCAAGTATCTTTCCATAACTTGTCTCCTCGTACGAGTCAGAGAAGACTTCTTAACTTGTTCCAGAATGTAGTCTCAGGTGAATTTCCCTCAAGAACTTGGTCGAGCTGGAACCCAGAACTCTGTGAGGGGACCAGACCACCGGCAGATTGACTGGTCCCTATCAGGTGACGGGTTCCCAAGAATTGTCAGAAAAGATCCATTCTGGTTCAAGGTGAGAACAATTCACAATTGTTTCAATTTGGTTAGAGGATAAGAATACCTATATCTAATATGCATGCATTGTAAGAAACTGTATAAATTAGACCTGTATATTGTAATATTTTGAACATGAACCTGTATGTTATCAGCTGTTAATAAACCTGCATTGCTGAAGTTCTGCCTGGTTCGATACTTTACTATTCTACTTCAAGGTTTAGCTGAACACTGTGAGCAGGACGCACAGCACTAACTTGTAGTTTTAGCTGAACACTGTGAGGAGGACACACTACACTAACTGTAAATAGTCTAGCTGCCTAACTGTGGTACTAATAGGATCAAAAGAACACCAGCAATTTTCTTCAGGTAGCTGTAAATACTGTAACAAGACAAGCCTGCCTGTCAGTAGGAAGATAACAGGAACGGATCTAGCTGAACTGAATACAGTGTATATATATATATGCAACACCTGGGATGCATATATATATATACACAATACACTGTAAGTGCAGCTAACTGACTGACTGTTCTGCCTAATCTATCTAACTCAAATCAAATGACACTGTCTGTCTCTCTCTCTCTCTGAATGAACGCCGGAACACACACTACACAGGGCCGCCGTGCAGGCGGCCTTATATAGTGTGGGGCGTGTACTAAATCCCCTGAGCCATAATTGGCCAAAGCCTCCTTGGCTTTGGCCAATTACGGCTCTCTGTTCAGACGGCGCTGTGATTGGCCAAGCATGCGGGTCATAGTGCATGCTTGGCCAATCATCAGCCAGCAATGCACTGCAATGCCGCAGTGAATTATGGGCCGTGACGCGCCACACAAATTTTGCGCGAATGGCCCATATCGTTCGCAATTCGGCGAACGACCGAACAGCCGATGTTCGAGTCGAACATGGGTTCGACTCGAACACGAAGCTCATCCCTAATCCTTGGTGTGCTGGCGAATATCTACATATTGTATAGGTTCCAGTATCCAGCTGGATGTCGCTACAGCCCCTGTACTCTAATGCCCCGTACACACGATTGAACTTTTGATGGGAGCTAGTTGTTTGAAATTCCGACCGTGTGTAGGCTCCATCGGACATTTTCCATCAGAATTTCCATCACACAAAATTTGAGATCTGGATCTCAAATTTTCCGATACCGTTGTCGTAAATTCCGATCGTGTGTGCACAATTCCGACGCACAAAGTTCCACGCATGCTCAGAATCAAGCGGAAGAGCCGCACTGGCTGTTGAACTTCGTTTTTCTCAGCTCGTCGTACGTGTTGATGCGTTCTTGGCGATCGGAATTTCCGACAAGATTTGTGTGACCGTGTATATGCAAGACAAGTTTGAGCCAACATCCGTCGGAAAAAATCCATGGATTTTGTTGTCGGAAAGTCCGATCAATGTCCGATCGTGTGTACAGGGCATAAGGGTTTATACCAGGAACGTGTGCGATGGGAATATGGACTGTGGAATTTCCCTGATGGGGCTCCTTTGTGTCCTTTTTTTTCTCAACATTCCTTTTATTAAATGCAGTTTTTTTAGACAATTTCAAGGGCCAGTTCACCACTTTAAGCACACACCGAAATTCAAATGCAGGCACGTTGTTCTGGAGATACAAGGGTTAACTTTCTCTAATTTTTCCTCAGATTGTAACCAACGCAGGCGCTGTAAAAAGGAAATCACATGTGAATTTTTATCTGAGCGCCCCTTTACATCCTGTGTGTAAATGTGGCAAGCAGTCTCTCAGGAAAAAAACAGAAGTGAAAGTGGTGTATCTGTATTCAATTCGCATAGCTATCTGCCCAGTAAAAGAGCATGTGCATTTATTCGTTATAAATGGAGGCTTTAAAAAACAAAAGCTATACAGTTAATTTTAGGGCTGGATGAATGTTTTTTCATTGATTTAAAATAGAAAGTACCGCATCTGGCCACTAGATGCTGCTAACTATCATAAGAATTTCCTATTGAAGCACCATCTAGTGGCCAGATGAGGTACATTCAGTTTTAAATCAAGGAAAAATAGTTGAATGTATGTGTACTTTTACCAAGCAGGTTTTTTTCTTTTTTTTTTCTTTATTTTAAATACCCCCGTGTTTATAGACACAGAGCGTGGCTTGGCTCCGCCCCCTCCTCACTGGCTGTGATTGACAGCAGTGAGAGCCAATGGATCCCACTGCTGTGCCTAAGCCTTTGAAGAGGAAGAGAGCCAAGCAAGCGGCTGCTGTCATGGACATCGCTGGATCAGGATCGGGCTTAGGTAAGTATAGGGGGGGGTCTGCACGCTAAGGTTTTTTCACCTTAATGCAAACCCCCACTATATGTCTGTTGTTTGTTTCCATTCCCACAGCATACCTAAGAATAATTTAAAAAATGTTTTTCTTACCTTTTTAATTGTTTGCCAGGAGTCGGCCTTGGGCATTTAATCGTGTTGCAATCAAGCTAGTTAGATGCTGCCCTGAACGAGAGGGTAAGGGTTAAAAGAGAAGTATGGGTATTTTTTTTTTCCCATTCATACTTGCCTAGGTGGATTCAGCATCGGTCTATAAATACATTTACGTTTTTGGTTGTAACATGACAAAATGTCAAACTTCAAGGGGTGTTAATACTTCTTCCAGGCACTGTATGTATATGGTGTTTGCAACACACATGTGAGGTATTGCTGCGAAAGTTATAGCAAGAGCCATGATTCTATCACTGGACCAGTGTTGCCAACCGCCCGTAGATTTACGGGCAGCCCATAAAATTAACCCCTTTTTCAGGGCGCCCGTGAAAGTCCGTTACGGGCACCGGTGCCCGTAAAAATGATGGCCGCGAGCCGACCACGCAACTGCGCATGTGCCGTTCCGAAGCCAGCCGGGCTCGGGAAAGCTTGTACACGCTTGGCCGGGCGGTGCATGCGCAGTAACGTAATAGTGCCGCCCGGCGCCATTTTCCCGCGCCATTTTCCAATCGATCGAGAGAGAGCACGGCAGCCAGCTGAGCCAGGCAACTCTGTTCTGTCATGCAGTGCATGACTGCACACACAGGCCGCGGAGGTATGGAGAGTGAAGCTGTGGGGGAGATAATATTCTTAGTAAAAGGAGGACATTACTGGGACTGGAGCCGGGAGAAGTAATATGATGGTGAATAGCAGGGGCGTTGCTAGGGGGTGGCTTTTATAGCCCCGAATCTGAGGCCAATAGCCCCGAGTCTCTGCAGGGGTTCCCAAGGGGAGGGGAGACTCTCTGGGGACCCTTATGTAAGTGGGGGAGCTCTCTGGGGACCCTGATGTAAGGGAGAGGCTCTCTGAGGACCCTGATTTTAAGGCCTAGGCTCTCTAGGGACCCAGATTTAAGGGGGAGGCTCTCTGGGGACCCTAATGTAAGGGGGCCTCTCTGGGAACCCTGATGCAAGTGGGGGGGCCCTCTGGGTACCCTGATGGAAGGGGGAGCCTCTCTGAGGACTCTGATGTAAGGAGGAGGCTCTCTGGGGACCCTGATGTAAGGTGATGTAAGGGGGGGCTCTCTGGGGACCCTGATGTAAGCGGGGGGCTCTCTGAGGATATATATACACCCACACGTATATTACTGTATATACATGTGTATGCCCGCCCAAGTGTATGACTTTCTTTACTACGCTGCTATGGGCTCTAGCCCCAGATCTTTTGTAGACCTAGCAATGCCCCTGGTGAATAGAGCACATCAGTCTCTGTCCCTGGGCCCTGGCTGCATGGCATATGCAGGGGACAGAGACTGATATGCTCTATTCACCATCATATTACTTCTCCAGTCTACATCATCAGTGTGCTGTGTGTCCTCCCCCTGTGCCCCCTTTCCCTTTCATCTCTCCACAGGACAGGTCAGGGCAGCACTGTGCTGCCCTGACCTGTGGAGAGGTGAAAGGGGTACATGAGGACAAACACCACTGATAATGTGGAGAAGTAATATGATGGTGGGTACTGGGCAGAGGAGGAGGCTACTGTGAGGATGTATCATGTCCGCAGTCTCTGTACACCTCCTGTAGTATGTCCGCAGCCTCTGTCCCCCTCCTGTAGTATGTCTGCAGCCTCTATCCACCTCCTGTAGTATGTCCGCAGCCTCTATTCACCTCGTGTAGTATGTCCGCAGCCTCTATCCACCTCCTGTAGTATGTCCGCAGCCTCTATCCACCTCCTGTAGTATGTCCGCAGCCTCTATCCACCTCCTGAAGTATGTCCGCAGCCTCTATCCACCCCCTGTAATATGTCTGCAGTCTCTGTCCCCCTCCTGTAGTATGTCCGCAGCCTCTGTCCCCCTCCTGTAGTATGTCCGCAGTCTCTGTCCACCTCCTGTAGTATGTCCGCAGCCTCTATCCACCTCCTGTAGTATGTCCGCAGCCTCTATCCACCTCCGGTAGTATGTCCGCAGCCTCTATCCACCTCCTGTAGTATGTCCGCAGCCTCTATCCACCTCCTGTAGAATGTCCGCAGCCTCTATCCACCTCCTGTAGTATGTCCGCAGCCTTTATCCACCTCCTGTAGTATGTCCACAGCCTCAATCCACCCCCTGTAGTATGTTCGCAGTCTCTGTCCCCCTCCTGTAGTATGTCCGCAGCCTCTGTCCCCCTCCTGTAGTATGTCTGCAGTCTCTGTCCCCCTCCTGTAGTATGTCCGCAGTCTCTGTCCACCCCCTGTAGTATGTCCGCAGTCTCTGTCCCCCTCCTGTAGTATGTCCGCAGTCTCTGTCCACCTCCTGTAGTATGTCCGCAGCCTCTGTCCCCCTCCTGTAGTATGTCCGCAGTCTCTGTCCACCTCCTGTAGTATGTCCGCAGCCTCTGTCCACCTCCTGTAGTATGTCCACAGTCTCTATCCACCTCCTGTAGTATGTCCGCAGTCTCTGCCCCCCTCCTGTAGTATGTCCGCAGCCTCTGTCCCCCTCCTGTAGTATGTCCACAGTTTCTGTCCACCTCCTGTAGTATGTCCGCAGCCTCTATCCACCTCCTGTAGTATGTCCGCAGTCTCTATCCACCTCCTGTAGTATATCCGCAGCCTCTATCCTCCTCCTGTAGTATATCCGCAGTCTCTGACCATCTCTTGTCTTTTATCATGTCTGCAGTCTCTGAGGGGATCCTAAAAAGGAGTCAAGAGTGGGAGCGCTGCCAGGATGGGGGTTACGGGAAGAGACAGACACGTGTTGACTGTAGAGAGGAGACTATAGGATAGCTGCCAATGCTGGAGCTATCTGACTGAGCATTGCTGGGTGCACCTGAGAGGAGGTCAGTGACAGCACCGCCAGGCCAGTCTGGGGGGGTCACTGATGTAAGGCGGGAGTGAATACAATAATGTAAGGGGGCACTGATATAAAGGTTCCCCCCTATATTAGTAATCCCCCCCTTACCTTAGTGTATTCACTCTGCGGTAGGTGGTCTCTGGTCACCATCCTGCAGACTCTGATGTAAGGGGGAACTCTCTGCTGGCCGGGTTATAGTAACCTGACCTTCATGTAAATTGAGAAATATGTTTTTTGACTTTTGTTTAACCTAAACACATTGCTAATAGCACTAGCTATGTGTTTATAGTTCAAATATTGATATTTGCACTGTTTAGCACTAAAAACAGTAATTTCAGGTACTTTTTTGCAGTGCCAGTAAAGAATGTGGATCTGCCAGTAAATTTCATGATTTGTTGCCAGTAAAAAATTGGCGCCGTTTGTAAATTTTGGCGTTCTGCCAGTAAATTTCACTTCGGGGGGTTGGCAATGGCAACACTGCATCGGACCTCTTATGTAAATCTAAACTGGTAACCTGTAAAAGCTTATAAAGTGCCGCCTATGGAGATTTTTAAGTACCCTAGTTTGGCGCCATTCCACAAGCATCCGGGATTGTAAAGCGTGACGCGTTAGGTTACTTTTTTTTCGGCTTAACATCATCTTTTACATTATACCAAAAAGGGGTCTTATGTTATGTCTTCTTTGCAGAATATCTCAAGCTCTGTCAGATAGGATGGAGAGTGTCTGTGAACAGTAATTTTAAAGTCTTGCCACAGATTCTCAATTGGATTTAGGTCTGGACTGTGACTGGGCCATTCTAACACATGAATATGCTTTGATCTAATCCATTCTATTGTAGCTCTGGCTGTATGTTTCGGGTCGTTGTCCTGCTGGAAGGTGAACCTCCTCCCCAGTCTCAAGTCTTTTGCAGACTCTAACAGGTTTTCTTCTAAGATTGCCCTGTATTTGGCTCCATCCATCTTCCCATGAACTCTAACCAGCTTCCCTGTGTCTGCTGAAGAAAAGCATCCCCACCACATGATGCTGCCACCACCATGTTTCACGGTGGGGATGGTGTGTTCAGGGTGATGTGAAGTGGTAGTTTTCTGCCACATATAGCATTTTGCTTTTTGGGACAAAAAGTAAAATTTTGTTCTCATCTGACCAGAGCATCTTCCACAAGTTGGCTTCTCGAAAAATGCAAACAGGACTTCTTATGACTTTCTTTCACCAATGTCTTTCTTCTTGCCACGCTTCCATAAAGTTCAGATTTGTGGAGAACACGACTAATAGTTGTCCTGTGGACAGATTCTCCCACCTGAGCTGTGGATCTCTGCAGATCCTCCAGAGTTACCATGGACCTCTTGGCTCTTCTCTGATGAATGCTCTCCTTGCCCGGCCGGTCAGTTTAGGTGGACGGCCATGTCTTGGTAGGTTTGCAGTTGTGCCATACTCTTTCCATTTTCGGATGATGGATTGAACAGAGCTCCATGAGATGCTCAAAGCTTGGGAGATTTTGTTATAACCCAACCCTGCTTTAAACTTCTCCACAACTTTATCCCTGACCTGTCCGGTGTGTTCCTTGGCCTTTGTGATGCTGTTTGTTTACTAAGGTTCTCTAACAAACCTCTGAGGGCTTCACAGAACAGCTGTATTTATTCTGAGATTAAATTACACACAGGTGGACTCTATTTACTAATTATATGACTTCTGAAGGCAATTGGTTCCACTAGATTCTAGTTAGGGGTATCAGAGTAAAGGGGGCTGAATACAAATACCCCCCCCCCCCCCCACACACACACACACACTTTTCATATATTTATTTGTAAAAAATGTTGAAAACCATTTATCATTTTCCTTCCACTTCACAATTATGTGTCACTTTGTGTTGGTCTATCACATAAAATACCAATAAAATACATTTACGTTTTTTAGTTTCAAGGGGTATGAATACTTTTTCAAGGCACAGTATATATAAAATGCAGAAATGCAAACCATGTATAGTAAACGACTGTTCGCCTGGAGTTCAGGTTTTCTATGAATGCTCAACAAAAAGGATAAATTGCATAATCAACGAAAAGCTTGTTTCTAGCATGGGCCTCCCGGGACTTCTTGTAGTTGTAAAAAAAAAAGAGCTTCGATTGTGATAACAATCAGAATAAAGCCTTGTCATTCTCTGTAAGAACTACACTATATTACCACAAGTATTGGGACGCCTGCCTTTACACGCACATGAACTTTAATGTCATCCCAGTCTTATGCCCTGTACACACGGTCGGACTTTGTTCGGACATTCCGACAACGAAATCCTAGGATTTTTTCCGACGGATGTTGGCTCAAACTTGTCTTGCATACACACGGTCACACAAAGTTGTCGAAAAATCCGATCGTTCTGAACGCGGTGACGTAAAACACGTACGTCGGGACTGTAAACGGGGCAGTAGCCAATAGCTTTCATCTCTTTATTTATTCTGAGCATGCGTGGCACTTTGTCCGTCGGATTTGTGTACACACGATCGGAAATTCCGACAACGGATTTTGTTGTCGGAAAATTTTATAGCCTGCTCTCAAACTTTGTGTGTCGGAAAATCCGATGGAAAATGTCCGATGGAGCCCACACACGGTCGGAATTTCCGACAACACGCTCCGATCGGACATTTTCCATCGGAAAATCCGACCGTGTGTACGGGGCATTAGTCCGTAGGGTTCAATATTGAGTTGGCCCACCCTTTGCAGCTATAACAGCTTCAACTCTTCTGGGAAGGCCGTCCACAAGGTTTAGGAGTGTGTCTATGGGAATGTTTGACCATTCTTCCAGAAGCGCATTTGTGAGGTCAGGCACTGATGTTGGGCGAGAAGGCCTGGCTCACAGTCTCCGCTCTAATTCATCCCAAAGGTGTTCTATCGGGTTGAGGTCAGGACCTCAAGTTCAGGTCAAGATCAGGTCAGTCAAGTTCCTCCACCCCAAACTTGCTCATCCAAACTATATTGCCAAAAGTATTGGGTCACCACTCCAAAACATTTGGTGGTGGAGGGGGGATTATGGTGTGGGATTGTTTTTCAGGGGTTGGGCTTGGCCCCTTAGTCCAGTGAAGGGAACTCTTAAAGTGTTACTAAACCCACAACAGTATAATCAGTCTGTATATGCAATAAAGTATGCTTGTTATACTCACTGTGGAACTTAAGGGGTTAATCCTCTGCATTGTGTGAAAAGGCTGTTTGATCCTGTATGCACAGTTCCTTCCCTTCTTGCAATGTCTATCTTGGGAGCACACAGGCAGGGTAGCCAACCTGCACATGCTCAGTTGTGCCTTTTATGCTGGAGAGAACAGTTATTTGTTCTCAGAGCTAGCCAGGTCACATGATATTGACATCACACATGTGGGCGTGTATACAGGCTGCAGTGGAAATCTCCTCCCACCTGAACTCTCAGCACTGGAGAAACTGTGCAGTTTATCACTGACCGTGGTATACAGATCATCCAAAAAGGTAAATAGTAGCAGTATTTTTTAATGTAAAAAGAAGATTTATAAGCTGTGGGGGGAGGGGGGGCAGATGAACTATTTTTAAATTACTGGTTTTAGCAACACTTTAACTACTTAAGGACCAGCCGCCATCGTTATATGTCACTAACTTGATGTTAACTACCATTGTTATGGCTGCAGATCGCTGCCATAACCCCGGTATTTTTAAAAGCAGCGGGCTGTCCTCTTTGAGATAAAAGTGGTCACTGCGGCGGATTCATCGCGAGATCATTTTTATCAGGGGCGGGAGAGGGCCCCCCTCCTGCCGCGCTCCGGTCGCCTTCACCGATTACCGGAGCCATTGGTAGCAGCGTAGCCGATCGGTTCCTCTCCCCTCACTGCCTGGATGCCGAGTGAGGAAATGATGGCCCCCCCGCTCTGCCCCATAACATTGCGATGTCAAACGTCACTTCCGCCCAATGCTCTTAAAGGGGAACTTTTTTTTTTTTCAAATGACATTGAATTTTTTTTTTTTTTTTTTTATTGCATTTTAGTGTAAATATGAGATGTGAGGTCTTTTTGACTCCAGATCTCACATTTAAGAGGTCCTGTCATGCTTTTTTTCTTTTACAATGTGATGTTTACATTCCTTGTAATAGGAATAAAAGTGACCCAATTTTTATTTTTTTTTTAAAAGCACAGTGTCAAATTAAAAAATAAAAAGTAAAATAAATAAGAAAAAAAATAAATTAAAGAATTAAAGCGCACCGTCCCGCCGAGCTCGCACGCAGAAGCGTTCGCATACGTAAGTCGCGCCCGCATCTGAAAATTGTGTTTTAACCACACATGTGAGGTATCGCCGCGACCATTAGAGCGAGAGCAATAATTCTATTACCTCCTCTGTAACTCAAAACTGGTAACCTGTAGAGTTTTTTAAACGTCGCCTTTGGAGATTTTTTAAGGGTAAAAGTTTGCCGCCATTCCACGAGCGGGCGCAATTTTGAAGCGTGACATGTTGGGTATCAATTTACTCGGCATAACATTATCTTTCACAATATGAAAAAAAGAAATTGGGCTAACTTTACTGTTGTCTTATTTTTAATTCAAAAAAGTGTATTTTTTCCCCCAAAAAAGTGCGCTTGTAAGGCCGCTGCGCATATACAGTGTGACAGAAAGTATTGCAACGGCCGCCATTTTATTCTCTAGGGTGTTAGAATAAAAATATAGAATGTTTGGGGGTTCTAAGTAATTTTCTAGCAAAAAAAAAAAAATGATTTTAACTTGTAAACAACAAGTTTGAAAAATAGGCAAAATTTTTTTTGCACTCTTTCTCTGCATTCTGGAACAACGCCCCAAAGGAGCACAGACTCTTATCATTCCATGTCCAGCTGGCACCTCCGTTCAGCAAGTCACCCTCATGGCCAGCTATCTTCTACTCTTAACTTCTGTCCTTTCAGCACTTTCCCGTTCTACTCAATTCAAGTCAATACTTTCTTTTTTTGCACTTATTTATTTGTTTATTAATTAACTGTTACAAAGTATCAAAGAACAATCACTATGCTGCCCATAGATGGGTAGAATTGAAATGAAATTCTTGGAGAAAGAAGATTCTAAGAAAGTTTGCAGTAGAAGGAGAGGAAGTGATATAGAGCATGTGACCCCTTCCAGCCACATCCACCATATACGTTCAATTATTTCCATACAACTACTATACACATTGTACGAAAAAATGCATTGCCTTAACCGCTTCCGGACCGCCGCACGACTATATACGTCCTCACTTTGAGGACGGATATCATTGTTATGGCAGCAGCTAGTTGCCATAACCCCGGTATCACCGTGTTCGACCGGTGGTCCGGAACAAGATAAAAGTGGTCTCTGCGGTGGATTCGCCGCAGGATCACTTTTATCAGTGGCGGGAGAGGAGGTCCCCCCACCCTCCCGCCGCGATCCGGTCTCCTACGCCGCTTCCCGGAGCTGCCGGCAGCGGCGGAGGCGATCGGATCCTTCCCGTGGCTGTGCATGGAGACGAGTGAGGGGAAGATGGCCCTCCATGACACTGCAGGGCGGAAGTGACGTCAAAAAGTCACTTCCACCCATAGCTCTTAAAGGGACATTTTTTTTTTTTTCATTTTTTTAATTGACAATTTTTTATTTTTTTTTAATTGCATTTTAGTGTAAATATGAGATGTGAGGTCTTTTTGACCCCCCCCAGATCTCATATTTAAGAGGTCCTGTCATGCTTGTTTTTCTATTACAAGGGATGAATAAAAGTGACACAATTTTTTTTTTAAACAGTGTAAAAATAAAAAATAAAAGGTAAAATAGCAGCGGTCTTTCAAACGCAATTTTTTTTTGAAACAATACACATTTTTGAATTTAAAAAAAAGAAAATGTTAAAGTTAGCCCAATTTTTTTTTTTCTATAATCTGAAAGATGATGTTACGCCCTTAAAATAGATACCTAACGTGTCATGCTTTTAAAATGTGCATGCACGTGGAATGGAGACAAACTACGGTACTTCAAAATCTCCACTATTACCATTTTTACAGGTTTCCTGTTTTAGCGTTACAGAGGAGGTCACAGCGATACCTCACATGCGTGATTTGAACACCGTTTAGATATGTGGGCGTGACTTATGTATGAGCTCACTTCTGCACGTGAGCAGGGAGGCACAGGGAGTTTTCATGTTACTAATTTTTTTCTTATTTATTTTACTTTTTTATATTTTATTTTGACACTATCCCTTTAAAGAATTAAAAAAAAAAAAATTTTTGGATCACTTTTATTCCTATTACAAGGAACGTAAACATCCCCTGTAATAGAAATAAGCATGACAGGTCCTCTTTATTGTGAGATCAGGGGTCGGAAAGATTTCAGATCTCACATTTATATATATTATATATATATTTATATATATACACAGAATATATTAGGGTTGGTGCTGATACCTAGTATTTACACGCATATCGGTACTAGTTCAAATGCACCGATACCTAAAACAGATACTTTCAGGCTCGGTTCTTTGAGCTGTCAGTGGGTTTCCCCCACTGACAGCTGGAATGTTAAAAAAAAAAACGGCAATTATCTGTTGTTAAGGAGCGGGGCCTCCACATCCTTAACAACCGATGACTCATTCAGCTGTCAGTGGGATTATCCTGTTGACATCTGAAGTGTCAAAGAAGTCCGGCAATTGGAGCTGTCAAAAGAAAAAAAAAAGCACCCGGCAATTTTTATCAACAACATTGCTCAGGCGTTGAAACATTGTTTCTTTTTGTATCTTTCTGTTTCTTCATCTGCAGATCAAAGAGATGAACTTCCATCTGCAGATAAAGTCAGTTTAAAGCAAACTGTCAATTAAAAAAAATATATATATATATTTTATTATTATTAAATGTTCTTCTGTTTAACCCCTTATTAACCCTTAATTTACTCTAATCAGCCTTAATTACCGCCCTATTCTCTGCCATTTATTATTTTCCTGCTTTTTTTTTTTTGGTTACGTGTTTTTTATAAACAATAAACAATTAAAACTTTTTTTTCTGTTTGCTTTGTTCATTAATATTTTTACACAATTAACATATATTTACACATTTCACATTGAAAAATCGCAAAATTATTAAAAAAAAATCTATTTATTTTATTTGTAAATAACTTTTCAATGCTTTGTTCCATTGCTGACAGCCAAAGTGAAAACGGTAGGTATCGGTAATTGGTATCGGCGCGTACTAAAAAAAAAAAAAAGTATCGGTACTCATACTGGTTGTAAAAAAAATGGTATCGGTGCCTCCCTAGTATATATATATATATATATATATATATATATATATATATAGAGACTCATTTTTTGGGTTGTGAGGTGCTTTGGACCTGGTTGTGCCTCCAGTACATTCTTCCCTTCCTTGTTTTGTTTCGCAATCTTCAAGTCTTCAACTGCTTTGCTGTGATAATCATTTCCCCTCACATATCCCCCCCCCCCCCCCCTCCCATCACTCTCTCTGCATTCTGGAATACAACCCAGAGAGAGCAGAACACAAAAAACTCCCATCCACTCCTCTCATCCCATTCCCAGCTTCTCCATCCAGCAAGTCACCATCATGACCAGATATCTTCTTCTCTTTACTGGGATACTTTCAGCGCTTTCCCGGCATAGTAAGTCAATTCTTTCTGTTATTGTACTTATTTATTAGTTTATTCATTAACTGTTACAAAGTCTCAAAGACAAATCTAATGCCCCGTACACACGGTCGGATTTTCCGATGGACAATGTCCGATCGGAGCGTGTTGTCGGAAATTCCGACCGTGTGTGGGCTCCATCGGACATTTTCCATCGGATTTTCTGACACACAAAGTTGGAGAGCAGCAGATAAAATTTTCCGACAACAAAATCCGATCGCGTCAATTCCGACCGTGTGTGGCCTGTTCAGACGCACAAAGTGCCACACATGCTCAGAAGAAATTCCGACACGGGACAGCTCGTTCTGGTAAACTTAGCGTTCGCAATGGATACAGCACTTTCGTCACGCTGCAATGTTAAAAATGGTTTAATACAGCGCACTCTCTTCTTCTTTATAATGTGACAAGAATTAAGTAGTTTTGCTGCTCATATTCACACACACTTCTCACAAAGTTTTATTTGTGTTTTTTTATTGGGATTCCCTCAATATATTGTTATTAGTTGTCACATCTGACAGTTTTTTTTTTATATATTTTTTTGTTTTTTATTTGACGCCTTTTTTTTTCTGTAATGTTTGGATTTTTTCCAAGGCTGATCTTTGTTCAATGTTATTTTTATTTTTACTCCAGAATATTTTTGTGTGTTCTTTGTGTGTCAAGTTACCCCAACACCATTGATATCTTTTATTATTTAATCTCAAGGAGATTGTTTGTTGTTGGTGTCCCTTGTTCATTTCACATTGTATATTTGAAATGTACCTGAATCCTTACAAACAAACCATCATTTTTGAAGTAAAACACATAGGAGAGTATAATTCAAAACAAAAATCCTTTATTAAGGGATCAGAACCAAACAAGGAGGAAGGCAACACTGGATCAACAGCAGAAATTAGTGAAGCCTGGGACCCCCAGGGCAGACATCAATTCTTCAACATCAAAATTGGTGGCCTGAGGAGTCCATATATAAGGGAGGGCAGTCTGGTCCGGGATTCACAGAGATCCGGATAGCAGCAGATGACATCTGTGTCCCCAGGCTGTGGTACCACAAGAGGCTGCATTTTTTGGCCGACCAGACTGAACCCAGGGCAATCACTGTCTGGTCTTCCTTTAACGCTTCCTTCCGGGCTGTGGCTGTGCAGTTGGAGATGTGGCAGGAGGAGGAGTAGGACCTGGAGGAGGAGGAGGACTGGGAGGACCTGGAGGAGGACTGGGGGGACCTGGAGGAGAGGGAGGAGGAGGAGGAGGACCTGCAGGAGGAGGAGGAGGACAATCACAAAGGTGTGTCTGAGGTGTCATTTGGCCCCTCATACCTTTCTCAAGAGCCTCCAATATGAGCGCCTCACACATTACTTGTTGGCCCTCCTCCATCCTCTGCATTTTATATGCAATGATGGCAGCAATGTCCTCCTCCACGGTCTGTCGTGCTCCCAGGACCTCTGTAACCCTCCAAAAGACTCCTCCGGTAGCCTCCTCTAGGGCACTCCTCTTCCTGCCACTTTCTCTTTTCAGAAGGGGTGGAGGGACCTTGATATCAGCCAGCCGGCTCGACCCGGCCACCTCCTGGCTGAGACTTCCCTGTGTATGAAAAAGGGACATGGTTGTAATGTTTTGCATCATCAATCACAATCCTAAATTAGTACTCCCAACTAACATCTAGTTAACATCATTGATTGGACAAGCAGAAATATTTAGAAGAATGCTATACCTGGCTCAATCTGGGCTCCTCCACATGCGGCCTGGAAGGCCCAGGTTGGGCCCAGGTTGGGCGTCAGAAGCCTCAGCCGGGGGGGAAGGAAGCGTGGAAGGAAGACTGGAGAGGGATGGCCTGGGTTCAGTCTGGCCTGCCAGAAAGTGCAGCCTGTCATAGTACAACATCCTGGGGACATAGATGTCATCTGCTGCTCCGGATCTCCGTGAATCCAGGACTTTCTTGCGCTCCCTTAGATATGTACTCCTCAGGCCACCAATTAAGATCTTTAAATAAGTGATGTCTGCCGTGGGGATCACCTGCTTCACAATTACCAACAATTGCACCAGTGCTGCCTTCCTCTTTGCTTGGTTCTTGAAATGGGAGTGTTTAATCTCCCACAGACATGGCAGCTCCCTTAGCATATCTATGAATACTGACATGAAGTCATTATCTTTGAGTACCATATCCATGTTCACTGCAAGACACAGCACAAGACAAAGCCTAATGTCAGACAAAACTCTCCTAATCTTGTTACAATATAGGCCTCAATGTAGAAGCAGTATAGGCACAAGTTTGTCTCTTACCTTCGTTCTTAAGATCGGCGCCTCCAATGCTCCTTCCTCCGCTCACAGGTCGTACGTAATACGCACGCGTGTTACGCTTTATATACACTGCGCATGCGTGTAACTCCGCCCCCCCTGATGTTCTTTTTAGTCTATCCCCCCCCCTTTTCGTTCGGCGCAGTGGGGGAAGAGCACATGGCGGAGTCACAGCAGGTGCATGCTAATTGCAGGAACGAGGAGGAGGAGGAGGAGGAAAGACTGGATCCGGACACGTCCCGATCCAGAAGGAGACGTTTTAAGGCCACAAATATGTCCTTTGGGGAGATGCTGGAGATGGTCGACATCATGAAGAAGTCCGACTATGACGGGAAGTATGGGCCTTACCCCAACCCGAACATCCGAAAGGCCAAGATCATGGCGAAAGTGGTCAAGAGTCTTGAGAGGAATTTCGGGGTCCGAAGATCAAAAGATCAGCTCCGGAAGCGGTGGTCGGACCTGAAATTAAGAGAGCCAGAGCAATACCGAAAGATCCGGAGAGTGCTGCAAAAAAGTAAGTAGTTGTGCTGTGTTCCTATTCTTTCTGTCTTTATTCCGTTCGTTCTGCTCCATATGCTTTTAGTAATTGGAACGTTTAAAAGGGCAACTTTAATGTTCATGGGCCCATTATTCGTTCGTATCAAACATTTTTCTTTGGGCCTCTAAAACACCATTGTTTAGGCCATATGCTGATCGGGGAGATCATGGGGTGTAATCTCGAATTGCACAACATACAGCAAAAAATCAGTGATGTTATTAAAAAAAACTATAACATCATTGATGTTTTGGGGCGAATTTAAAAGCCCACAAAATCACTTTTTGGATTGTGGTCCAATCTTTTAAATATTTTTGCAATGTTTTGAAAAGCCAAATTTGGAGGATGCACACAGTGTGCCAACATGTGCTGTCTGCCATCACGGGAGATCAATGGACACGTTTTGGGGGTGCAACACCTTCCTCAATTATAAAGTAGCGGTGAGGAAGGGCTTGCTCCCCCAAAACACATCCCTTGATCCCCCCTGATGGCAGATAGCACATGTTGACATTCTGAACTTGGTGTGCATCTTCCAAATTTGGCTTTTCCAGGGGTGATTTCCCCCCATCTGAACGCTATATCAAACACAGTTCCTAAATACTCATGTCTGATATAGCCTTCAGGTTTTACCTAATGTGAACTTTGTAAGTTCAAGTTTTTTGGCTTTCTTGTTGGTTTTACACAGGCCTGTTTTATCTGAAATGGATATTTCGATTTTTGATTATGCTACAGCAAAAATTGTTATACAACAAACATGTTGGTTTGTTTTAAAAACCTTTGGTAAATGCACATGTGATTGTGCAGCTATAAAAAAGTTGCTTACTCAAGAATGTGTGGATTATTGTCTCAACACTACAACACTTTTGGGGTGATGTAATTGCTGTTTTATGCAAACATGGGGGTTATTTCCTAAGGGAAAATACACTTTGCACTACAAGTGCAGTTTCAGTGCAGTTGCAAGTGCACTTGTAGTGAAATGTGTTTTTGCATTTAGGAAGTACCAGCCAACAGTGTTTTTTATAAGGAAGGTTACCCAATCACGACATTTTCTGCACTCAACACATTTCTGTCAGGGTCAGCTAAAACAAACACAAGCAGTAAATGTCCACAAAGAATTTCTTTTGGTTGTTTTTTATTTGAAAAAGGTTTCACATATTGTCTGGCATATTGATAGCCCCCCTACCCGCAAAGAACTCCAGGTATCGTAACGGGCATTTAGGGAGGGCAAGCCAGGACGGCCACTTTCAAGCGCCGTCAGTGTTGATGGATTTTGGATTCCGGCCTCAGGCCCAACTGAGCCAGCATAGTTGGCTGAATGTTTTCCTAAAAAATTATGGAGAACACAGCAGGCAAGTATTATATGGTTCAGTTTATACTCCGCCATATGGATGGGTGTCAGAAATAGTCGGAACCGGCTGGCCAGGATTCCAAATGTGTTCTCCACCACTCTTCGGGCTCTGGCCAGCCGGTAATTAAAAACCCTCTGTTCCGGGGTGAGGGTCCTCATCGGGAATGGCCGCATCAGGTGGTCCCCCAGCGCAAACGCTTCATCAGCAACGAACACAAATGGGAGACCTTCAACATTGTCCTCTGGAGGTGGCAAGTCCAAGCTGCCATTCTGGAGACGCCTGTAGAACTCCGTCTGGGCGATGACTTCACCATCGGACATCCGGCCATTCTTCCCCACGTCCACATACAGGAACTCGTAATTAGCCGACACCACCGCCAACATCACTATACTATTAAACCCCTTGTAATTATAATACTACGACCCCGAGTTGTGTGGTGGGACGATGTGGCTGTGTTTCCCATCAATTGCCCCTCCGCAGTTAGGAAAGTCCCACCGCTGGGCAAAGTGGGAGGCCACAGTCTGCCATTCCTGTGGCGTGGAAGGAAACTGTTGAGGAAAAAACAATAAACATTACTATTTTTTCACAGAAACATGGCAAGCAGATTAGACACAAACATTATGAGGCAACCTCCAGATAGCATTTATTAAGGGGAATTTAACAACACCAAAGTATAAGGTACACCTATCATATTCCCCCTCCCCCCCCTCTCATGGGCCATTTCTAACATTATAGGGGGGGGACTCTTGGACAGGTAACCCTCTTCACTTCATTGAGAGATGAATGCCTAAATAATGGGTATTACTTGGAACAGCCCCTCCTTAGTTACACTATTGGCAAACCACTGGACAGGTAAGAAGTGTCATAATACAAAGATATAAATACACATTGTACACATTTGAGGGCATTTGGACATTCTGCTATTACCTGTCAAGATAATAATAGGATACAAAAACTTTAAACAGTACCATTGAAAAGTATACAGGCAGGCCCTTGCACTACATGCTTTGGGGAATTCATCCATAAATCTGACCAGTAAAGAGGTGGGTATAGTGTGTATGGGATTGGCAAAGTCAGCAGATAGATGATTGAGGATAGAGAATTGGGATCAGCTGACTTAGCAGTTGGGGGGAGGGAGGGTTACAAAAAATTTGGGGACACCACAAAAAAAAGCCTCTGGCACTCTGCCTGAATTTAAATCAAAAATAACATTACCAAACATTTTAGGGGGTGTTTGGGGTAAAGCACTACTATGGAGCAGATAAAATACATTGTTAAGTGACTACATGAGGTGAATATAGGGCACTAGACACCATGCTGGGGAGGTTATTGAAGGGCAAATATGTATGAAGGACATAAAATAATAATTACATAAAAATCCAGCATGCATGAGGACAAAGGGGACATTCACAGCATATTCCAATCATGGTAATTAGGGAATGAGGAAAGAAATACAATACTGTATATTAGCAAACATTCAATACAATAAAATGTGATATAAAAGGATAAATCTTACCTTCATATACTCCTTCTGCAGGACCTGTATGATGGCAGAACAGGTCTCTGGGATAATGATCCCCAGAGCCTGGGGGGGAGATGCCTGTCGAGAACTTGAGGTCCTGCAGGCTTCTCCCTGTGGCCAAATACCGCAAGGTAGCGACCAACCTCTGCTCCGGAGTGATGGCTTGCCTCATGCAGGTATCCTGCCTGCTAATATAAGGGGTCAGCGAAGCCAACAGACGGTGAAACACGGGGTCCGATTATTCTCACGGATCAAACGGAGCAAAGGCATATGAGAGAACTTGTCACGCTGAAGCAACCAATTCTTTGTCCATGAACTCCTCCCCACCCTGTTCATGGACTGGACTTGTGTCAAGGTCAGGACCCCAACACCAAGCCCCCGCACAGCACGAACTCTACGAGGAGTACGCATACGAAACATGGCTAGAAAACGGTCGGCTGCTCAGAACGAAGTAACAGAACGCACTGAAGAACAGCAAGGCCTGTGAAGAGCGACCTGAAAACCAGTAACGAACGAACAAGAATACAATGACTACCTAAAGTCACGCAGAACTTGCACGCACTGAAGAGCAGATACAAACCCACAAGCACAAACTGAACGGCAGAAAACGATCTGAAAGCCACGAGTTTGAAAAAGCGTGAATCGTCTCTCACCAAACTTTTACTAACACGAGATTAGCAAAAGGAGCCCAAAGGGTGCCGCACTTGGTTCTGAACCGGCCTTTTCTAGTCTCGTCGTACGTGGTGTACGTGACCGCGTGGTTGGCGATCGGAAATTCCGACAACTTTGTGCGACCGTGTGTAGGCAAAACAAGTTTGAGCCAACATCCGTCGGAAAAAATCCTAGGATTTTGTTGTCGGAATGTCCGAACAAAGTCCGACCGTGTGTACGCCCTATAATAGTTGTGGGATTTGGAAACATTATTTATTTTTATTTTTTTAAATATGATTTCTTACCAGATGTGTATTACTTAGGCTGCCCATAAATGGGTGGGAAAGATCGAACGTTTACATTTAGGAAGATTCTACTTGTTTCTTACTGTCCGTCCGTACTGAGAGTATATCCACATTGACTGACCCATGAGGGAACTGCTCCGATATTCTGGGTTACTATACTATATACTGTACTATACTATACTATATACTATATACTATACTATACTATACTTTACTATATACTATATACTGTACTATACTATACTATACAGTATACTATATACCATACATTAAACTATTAAACTATACTATACAATATACTATACTATACTAGAATACCATATACTGTACTATACTATACACTATACTATATAGTATACTATACTATATGCTATACAATACTGTACTATACAATATACTATAATATATACTATACTAGTTTTATTATAAACTATACTATACAGTATACTATACTATATACTGTTCTATACTATACACTATACTATATACTATACAGTATAATATATACTATACTTTATGCTATACAATACTATACTATACTATATACTAAATACTATACTATACCTCAGTATACTATACATTAAACTATACTATACAATATACTATACTATATACTATAATAGTATACTATATGCTATACAATACTATACTTTACTATATGCTATACTATACTTTAGTAGACTATATTCTATACTATACTATATACTGTACTATACTATACAGTATACTACTATATTATACAGTATATTATACTATATACTATACTATATACTATACAGTATACTATACTATATACTATGTACTATACTATACTATATACTATATACTATACACTATTCTATACAATATACTATACTATATACTATACACTGTACTATACTATACTATACAATATACTATACTATACTTTACTATATACTGTACTATACTATATACTATATTCTATACTATACACTAGGCACAGGGATATGCAATTACCGGACCTCCAGCTGTTGCAGAACTACAAGTCCCATGAGGCATAGCAAGACTCTGACAGCCACAAGCATGACACCCAGAGGCAGAGGCATGATGGGACTTGCATATCCCTGTTATACACTATACTTTATACTATACTAAACCATGCTATATACTGTATAGTATACTATATACTATATACTATACTATGCTATACTATTCTGTATAATATACTATACTATATTTTTTATACTGCTAATGGCAGCAATCTGGACTACATACAATTTACAATTCACCGGACACTTTATTAGGTACACCTGTTCAAATGCCTGGTAACATAAATTGCTAATCAGCCAATCACAGGGCAGCAACTCAATGCATTAAGGCATCTAGACGTGGTGAAGACGACTTGCTGAAGTTCACACCGAGCATCAGAATGGGGAAGAAAGGGGATTGAAGTGCCTTTGAACGTGGGATGGTTGTTGGTGCCAGACGGGCTGGTTTGAGTTATTCTGGGATTTTCACACACAACCATCTCTCGGGGATTACAGAGAATGGTGGGAAAAAGAGAAAATATCCAGTGAGTGGCAGTTGTGTGGAGGAAAATGCCTTGTTGATGTCAGAGGAGAATGGGCAGACTGGTTCCAGATAATAGAAAGGCAACAGTAACTCAAATAGCCTCTCGTTACATCCAAGGTATGCAGAATACCATCTCTGAATGCACAACACATCCAACCTTGAAGCAGATGGGCTACAGCAGCAGAAGACCACACCGGGCGCCACTCCTGTCAGCTAAGAAAAGGAAACTGAGGCTACAATTCACACAGGTTTACCAAAATTGGACAATAGAAGATTGGAATAAACGTTGCCTGGTCTGATGAGTCTGGATTTCAGCTGCAACATTCAGATGGTGGGGTCAGAATTTGGCTCATGGATCCATCCTGCCTTCTATCACCGGTTCAGGCTGGTGGTGGGGGTGTCATGGTGAGGGGGGGATATTTTCTTGGCACACTTTGGGCCCCTTAGTATGAATTGAGCATCGTTTAACTACTTGCTGACCTGCAGCCGTCATTATACTGCGGCAGGTCGCCACGACCCCGCGAACCATCCTAGCCGTACGTCGATCCCTTTAATCGATCCCTTTAAGCGGGATAGCAGGCGCGCCCGCTGCACTGTGGGGGTGCCGATGCGCGTGGCTGCCGGTCGCGGGCACAAGAGCCACAACAGGGACATGTGTGTGTAAACACAGAAATCCCTGTTCTGTGAAGAGAGGAGAGGCAGATCGTGAGTTCCTACAAGCTGAGAAACACGATCTGTCAATTCCTCCAGTCTGTCCCCTCCCCCATACAGTTAGAAACACCTCCCAGGGAACACACTTAACCCCTTGATCGCCCCCTAGTGTTAACCCCTTCCCTGCAAGTGACATTTACACAGTAACCAGTGCATTTTTATATCACCAATCACTGTATAAATGTCACTGGTTCCAAAATGGTGTCAAAAGTGTCCGATGTGTCCTCCATAATGTCGCAGTCCCGATTAAAATCGCAGATCGCCGCCAGTAAAAAATAAATAAATAATAATAAAAATGCCATAAATCTATCCCCTATTTTGTAGACGCTATAACTTTTGCGCAAACCAGTCAATATACGCTTATTGCGATTCTTATTACCAAAAATATGTATGAGAATACATATCGGCCTAAACTGAGGAAAAAATTCGCTATTTTTTTTTTTTTTTAAATTGGGGATATTTATTATAGCGAAAAGTACAAAATATTGTGTTTTTTTCAAAATTGTCGCTCTTTTTTTGTTTATAGCGCAAAAAAATAAAAACCACAGAGGCGATCAAATACCACCATAAGAAAGCTCTATTTGTGGGGAAAAAAACGGACGTTAATTTTGTTTGGGTGCAACGTCGCAGGACCGCGCAATTGTCAGTCAAAGCGGCGCAGTGCCGAATCGCAAAAAAATGGCCTGGTCATTGAGCAGCCAAATCTTCCGAGGGCTGAAGCGGTTAAACTCCACGGCCTACCTGAGTATTGTTGCTAAACATGTCCATCCCTTTATGACTGCATGGCTACATGGCTTGAGAGGCGCTTTTCGGGTGCTTTACAGGTGCTATTTTTAGCGCTAAAGCGCCTAAAAAAGTGTCTTCACTGTGAAAGAGGTCTAACTCAAATAACACTCGTTACAACCAAGGTAGGCAGAAGACCATGTCTGAATGCACGACACATCAAACCTTGAAGCTAATGGGCCACAGCAGCAGAAGACCACACCGGGTGCCACTCCTGTTGGCTAAGAACAGGAAACTGAGGCTACAATTGGCACAGGATCACCAAAATTGGACAATAGAAGACTGGAAAAACGTTGCCTGGTCTGATGAGTCTCAATTTCAGCTGCGACATTCAGATGGTGGGGTCAGAACTTGGTGTACACAACATGAAAGCATGGATCCATCCTGCATGGTATCACTGGTTCAGGCTGGTGGTGGTGGTGTAATGGTGGGGGGGGATATTTTCTTGGCACACTTTGGGCCCCTTAGTAATAATTGAGCATCGTTTAAACCCCACGGCCTACCTGAGTATTGTTGGTGACCATGTCCATCCCTCTATGACTACAGTGTCCCCATCTTCTGATGGCTCCTTCCAGCAGGATAATGCACCATGTCACAAAGCTCCAATCATCTCACCACTGGACAATGAGGTCCCTGTACTCCAATGGTCTCCACACTCACCACATCTCATCCAATAGAGCTCCTTTCTGATGTGGTGGAAAGGGAGATTGGCATCGATAGGGAAATCCCAGAACTTAGGGGTTTCCAATGACATTTTGACTGCTGAACCACATTCAAAAAGATGTATTTAGTATTCAAGCCTATAGTTCTAGCCATAGGCAGGGGAGCAAACGTATACAGTACATGGTGACATAATTGCTCTGCTAAAGCTGAAGGCACGAGTACAATTTATACATTCCAATAAGGGGGCGGGGGGGCACCTTGTGAGCCTCTTTGAAGTCCTAAACAATGTGTTGGTTATTTACATTGATAAACAGATGGTCATTTAGCATATACACATCACTTCCCATTCCCAAGTTCTGTGGGAAAGCCCGAGTTAGACCTTTTCACAGCTGAAGGTGTGAATGGCATTCGACCACAACCAAAACAGCCGTTACATCATATGACTTCTAACATATTTTTATCAAGTATATCTGCTTAATCAGAATACATGTTTTGATAATCATTAGATAACAAACTAAGGTAGTACTGAGTATTACCCAGGAAGGCGGACTTTTAGGCTAAGAAACAGTGGAGAGGATATAGCAGTATAAAAAAATATATATTTATTGAAGATTACAAATATCTAAAAAACAACACACAATGACAATTGTAACATTTATGCATCCATGATTATTGTGCAGTGAGCCCTTGTATGTCTACGCGTTTCGCCGTTAGACTTCCTCAGGACACGGCCAAGGTTCACAGATGAGACAAAGAAGGAAATATACCTCTCTATCTAGAATGAGATATAATGTCGTTAGACACACACAACTAACACATAAACAAACTGTTAACAAAAAAAAATCATGCGCTAAGCAACTGCGAGCATTGGGAAGAAACACCAAGCCGGTACCTTAAATTGAAATGCAAAATCATGCAAGTCACGGTAGGATGAGGAAGTTCAATCAGAAGTTAGACAGATTGAACTTTCTCATCCTACCGTGACTTGAACCTTGGCCGTGCCCTGAGGAAGCCTAACAGCGAAACACGTAGACATACAAGGGCTCACTGCACAATAATCATAGATGCATAGATATTTGTAATTTTCAATAAATATATATTTTTTTTACTGCTATATCCTCTCCACTGTTTCTTAGCCTAAAAAGTCCGCCTTCCTGGGTAATACTCAGTACTACCTTAGTTTGTTTCCTAATGATTTATGGACGTGGCTTATTTTTTGTGCACTGTTTCCCATTTTATGTTTTGATAATCATAACTAAATGTTTGATAAATAAATAGCTATTCCATTTACCCTATCAGGCATCATGGATGTGCCGCAGACAAATCTGCAGCAACTCTAAGTTGTTTTTTAAAAAATGTATTGGATATGTTTTATATCAGAAAGTAAAAAAAAAATGTTTCAAAAACGTCAGGTTTTTTGTGTATAGCGCAAAAAATAAAAACCGCAGAAGTGATCAAATACCACCAAAAGAAATCTCTATTTGTGGGAAAGAAGGACATACATTTTACTTGGGTACAGCGTTGCACGACTGCGCAATTGTCAGTTAAAGTAACACAGTGCCGCATCACAAAAAAAATGGCCTGGTCACGAAGGTGGGTAAACCTTCTGGAGCTGAAGTAGTTAAGTACATTTTTAAATTGTTTTCTAAAGTGTCAGTTAGTGTCCGACTGACCGCCGCAATATCACAGTCCTGCCTATAAATCGCTGATCACCACCATTACTAATAAAAAAAATAATAATAATAAAAAAATAATAATATCGCATAGTTTGTTGACGCTAAAACATCAGCGCCAACCAATTAATATACACTTATTATGAATTTTTTTTTACCAAAAATAGGTAGCAGAATACATATTGCAATATGGAAAAGTTCCCCCCAAGGGACTTTTTAGCAGCAAAAAATTGATCAAAGTAACTGTTTGTAAATTTTTTTTATTGTCATATGAAATTCCAATAGCATGTATGAATTAAAATATGAGCTCTGGTTATACAATACAAAACACAATTCATCATGAATAGCGATGTTGATACAGTGGAGCAAAACATTACATTACAGAATGACGCGTTTCGACCTGTAATGTTATGGTCTTCCTCAGAGAGGTTATTTACTCTAATATTTACTCTAAAAAAAATAAAATGATATACATTAGGAAACTCAAACTTCAAAGCATTTCATACACATCTATGTACAGGGCAATGGTATAATTACTGCTAAAAAAATATGAATTAGCGACAGAGATCCTATAACCAGTAAATTAAAAGAAATTAAAAAGTCCTGATGGATCCATGATCAATCCTCGTCCCCCCAAGATGGAATCCAGTCCAAAGGAGCTTGCAGGAACATATATTAATTTATTATCATCATTGGGAATCATACCGCAGGTGCCATTTGTTTCTTCCTCTGGAGGTGTCAAGAGTGTGGCTTCTTGCAAGCTCCTTGGGACTGGATTCCGTCTTGGGGGTAAGAAGATTGATCATGGATCCATTGGGACTTTTCAATTTCTTTTCATTTTCTGGTTATTGGATCTCTGTCCCTATTTCATCTTTTAGCGGTAAATATACCATTGCCGTGTACATAGACATGTGTGCACTATGAAATGCTTTGAATTTTAAGTTTCTTAATGTATATAATTTTTTTTTTTTAGAGTAAATAATCTGCCTGAGGAAGACCATAACAGTACAGGTCGAGATGCGTTGGTGTATCTATGTGGCTGGCATTCTGTAATGTAATGTTTTGCTCCACTGTACCAACATCGCTATTCATGATGAAATGTGTTTTGTATTGTATAACCAGAGCTCGTATTTTAATTCATACATGTCATTGGAATTTCATATGGCAATAAAATGAATTTTACAAACAGTTACTTCCTTTTTTTTTTTTTTAAGATCAATTTTTGGCTGCTAAAAAACCCCTTGGGGGGAACTTTTCCAAATTGCAATTTTTGTTGGGGTGTGCAGCCTCTTCATTTCTAAATGTGTGATTTCTCGATGCAGGATACCTATTGGCCTAAACTGATGAAGAAATTCGATTTTTTTTTTTTTTTTTTAGCAGAAAGTAAAAAAATTGTTTTTTCTTTTCGAAATTGTCGCTTTTTTTTGTTTATAGCGCAAAAAAATAAAAACCGCAGAGGTGATCAAATACCACCAAAAGAAAGCTCTATAAACTTTATTTGGGTACAGCGGTACATTCAGCATTGCTGTACACTTCTCATTGTCACAGGTTGCGCAGACATCAATAGCCTAGACGTCCGGACGTTTTTGTTTTTGTTAGTCTTTACATGTTATATGTTCCCCATGTCTGTGTTCTTGTTTTGATCAATTTAGGTATCGATCAATTTTATCAGGGCAATGTAATCTATTGGTAATGCTCTTGTATATCCCCATGTTTTTCAATTTTGTACCACAATAAATATTCACGTAAATCTAATACATTTATTCAGATTGCCTTTCCTTTGAGCCCCACTTTTCTTTTGGTCCCCCTCTGTTTGGGACAATTTTGGGTTACAGATGTATGGGGGCTGTAAGGCAACCATAGCTTTAGGGTACAGAATCTATATACATGGTAAAACAAGCCTCATTATCCTTTACTTGATTTCACAAATATTATTAGTCATAAAGTATGCTGCTTCAGTGTTTTTAGATCTTTTTTTGTGAGATGTAACTCTGGGATACTGAAGTATAATTACAAGCATTTCATAAGTGTCAAAGGCTTTTATTGACAATTACATGAAGTTTATGCAAAGAGTCAATATTTGCAGTGTTGACCCTTCTTTTTCAAGACCTCTGCAATTCTCCCTGGCGTGTTGTCACTCAACTTCTGGGCCACATTCTCACTAATGGCAGTCCATTCTTCCATAATCAATGCTTGGAGTTTGTTAGAATGTGTGGGGGGGGGTTTGACCACAAGTTCTCAATGGGATTAAGGTCTGGGGAGTTTCCTGTATGTTGCGGTCATTCAGGTGCTTATCTGATAGTTTCTTGAAACTATCGATGCTCCCCGCTGAGACCACCACCTGTGGAAGGGAAGTCCACATCCTTGCCGCTCTTACAGTAAAGAACCCTCTACGTAGTTTAAGGTTAAACCTCTTTCCTTCTAATTTTAATGAGTGGCCACGAGTCTTGTTAACCACTAGCCGTCCGCCCACTGTCATATGACGTGATCTCCTTCCCGGGCCACTAGGGGCGCGCGCGCGTGCCCACCGCGTCACTGGGGACCCAATGCACGTGCCCGGCGGCCGCAATGTCCCCCGGGCACCCGCGATTGCCCAGTAACTGAGCAGGACCATGGATCTGTGTGTGTGTGATGGTGTGTCCCTTGTACATAGGGACACTGATCGGTCACCTCCCCCCAGTCAGGCCCCTCCCCCCCACAGTTAGAACCACTCCCAGGACCCACATTTAACCCCTCAATCACCCCCTAGTGTTAACCCCTTCCCTGCCAGTCACATTTACACAGTAATCAATGCTTTTCCATAGCACGGATCGCTGTATAAATGTGAATGGTCCCAAAAATGTGTCAAAAGTGTCCGATATGTCCGCCGCAATATCGCAGTCACGATAAAAATCGCAGATCGCCGCCATTACTAGTAAAAAAAAAATTATAATAAAAATGCTATAAATCTATCCCCTATTTTGTAGACGCTATAACTTTTGCGCAAACCAATCAATATACGCTTATTGCAATTTTTTTTTTTTTTACCAAAAATATGCAGAAGAATACATATCGGTCTAAACTGAGGAAAAAATTTGTTTTAAAAAAACAAACAAAAATTGTATATTTATTATAGCAAAAAGTAAAAAAATTGTGTTTTTTCAAACTTGTCCCTATCCTTTGTTTATAGCGCAAGAAATAAAAACCGCAGAGTTGGTCAAATACCACCAAAAGAAAGCTCTATTTGTGGGGAAAAAATGATAAAAACTTAATTTGGGTACAGCGTTGCATGACCGCGCAATTGTCATTCAAATTGCGACAGCGCTGAAAGCTGAAAAATGGCTTGGGCAGGAAGGGGGTGTTCGTGCCTGGTAGGCAAGTGGTTAAACTCCCCTCTGCGAAGTGTCATCCCTATTCATAGGTGTGCGCAGCCTATTGCATTAGGGTGTGCACCCCAAAGCTCAAATAAATGTGCATGTGTATATGTACTGATGGTGTCAGTAGGGCAGTGGACAGTGTCAGTAGTTTTATTTTTATTCTTTTTAAATTATTTTATTTTGTAACATTTTTTTTTTGGATGAAATATCAGTGGTCTAAACTGGGGGGAATCTGCACCACACAAGGCGATTAGGGTGTGCCCAGGCACATCTGGCACACCCTGTGCGCATGCCTATGTCCCTATTGTGGGGTCACCAGTACGGTATTTGTACTGTATATTGAAATCATATCCCCTCTCAAGCGTCTCTTCTCCAGGGAGAATAAGTTCAATGTTTTATTCCCTAAACCACTTAGTTATCACGTTTGCCTAATGGCAAGGTGCTCCATCATGCTGGAAAAGACATTGTTCCTCACCAAACTGTCCTTGGATGGTTGGGAGAAGTTGCTCTTGGAAGATGTTTTTGTATCATTCTTTATTCATGGCTGTGTTCGTAGGCAAAATTCGTTCGTTGGCTGAGAAGCAACCCCACCCATGAATGGTCTCAGGATGGTTTACTGTTGGCATGACACAGGACTGATGGTAGCGCTCACATTTTCTTCTCCAGACAAGGATTTTTTCCAGATGCCCCAAACAATCAGAAAGGGGATTCATCAGAGAAAATGACTTTACCCCAGTCCTCAGCAGTCCAATCCCTGTACCTTGTGCAGAATATCAGTCTGTCCCCTGATGTTTTTTCTGGAGAGAAGTGGCTTCTTTGCTGCCCTTCTTGACACCAGGCCATCCTCCAAAAGTCTTCTCCTCACTGTGCTTGTAGATGTCCTCCCACCTGCCTGCTGTCATTCCTGAGCAAGCTCTGCACTGGTGGTGCCCCGATCCCTCAGCTGAATCAACTGTTGAAGATGGTCCTGCCCGCTTCCTGCCCGCTATATAGCAATATGACGTCGGCAAAGTGGTTCTGTTATCCTGACCGGACGTCATATGACGTGATCAGGATAACAAGCCTGCAACTGCCTGTTTATTGGCTTTTCCTCACTTGATAGATGCGAGGAGAGCCGATTGGCTGCTCTCCTGACAGGGGGGTCTGCGCTGATTGATTATCAACGCAGCCTCCCCAAGGATACCCACCCAGGACCACCAGGGATGCCACCAGGACCACCAGGGATGCCACCAGGACCACCAGGGATGGCCACCATTGATAACCACCAGGTATGCCACCCATGGCCACCAGGGATGCCAATGTGTGCCCACAATTGATGCCAATTAGTGCCCATCAGCAATGCCTGCCAGTGCCTCCATAGCAGTGATGCCCATCAGTGCCATCTATCAGTGTCCATCAGTGCCACCCATCAGTGTCCATCAATGGCACCTATCAGTGCCCATCAGTGCCACCCAAAAGTACCCATCAGTGCAGCTTTTCAGATGCCCATCAGTGTCACCTATCAGTGCCCATCTGTGCTGCCTATAAGTGCCCATCAGTGCTGCATATCAGTGCCACCTATCAGTGCCCATCAGTGTTGCATATCAGTGCCACTTCATCGGTGCCACCTCATTGGTGCCACCTCATCAGTGCCCATCAGTGTCGCCTATGAGTGCCGCCCTTCAGTGCCACCCATAAGTACCCATCAGTGCAGCCTTTCAGATGCCCATCAGTGTTGCCTATCAGTGCCCATCTGTGCCGCCTATAAGTGCCCATCAGTGCTGCATATCAATGCCACCTATCAGTGCCCATCAGTGTCGCATATCAGTGCCCATCAGTGCCACCTCATTGGTGCCACGTCATTGTTGCCACCTCATCAGTGCCCATCAGTGCTGCCTATAAGTGCCGCCCATCAGTGCTACCCATAAGTACCCATCAGTGCAGCCTTTCAGATGCCCATCAGTGTCACCTATCAGTGCCCATCTGTGCCGCCTATAAGTGCCCATCAGTGCTGCATATCAGTGCCCATCAGTGTCGCCTATCAGTGCCACCTCATCGGTGCCACCTCATTGGTGTCACCTCATCAGTGCCCATCAGTGCCGCCTATGAGTGCCGCCCTTCAGTGCCACCCATAAGTACCCATCAGTGCAGCCTTTCAGATGCCCATCAGTGTTGCCTATCAGTGCCCATCTGTGCCGCCTATAAGTGCCCATCAGTGCTGCATATCAGTGCCACCTATCAGTGCCCATCAGTGTCACATATCAGTGCCCATCAGTGCCACCTCATCAGTGCCACCTCATCAGTGCCACCTCATCAGTGCTGCCTATGAGTGCCGCCCATCAGTGTCGCATATCAGTGCCACCTCATCGGTGCCACCTCATTAGTGCCACCTCATCAGTGACCATCAGTGCCGCCTTATCAGTGCCCATCAGTGAAGGAAACTTTTTTTAATTTCAAGATTTTCGGTCTTTTTTTATTTGTTTAGCAAAAATTAAAAAACCCTAGAGATAATCAAATACCACCAAAAGAAAGAAAGAAAAATTATAAAAACGTTGTTTGGGTACAGGGTAGCATGACCACGCAATTGTCATTTAAACAGCGACAGCGCTGAAAGCTGAAAATGTGCTTGGGCAGGAAGGGGGGAAAGTGCCCGGTATTGAAGTGGTTAAGGGGGCGGGGCAGGGGGTGTAGCCTATACCTACATACATTTGCTAATAGTTTTCCCTCTTTCCCATCTCAAAAAATTGGGTGATATGGGGGTTAACATTTACGGGGCAATCAAAGGGTTAACCGTGTGCCTAGCAATGTCTACTGTGCACATTGTGTGATGTTTTCTCTAAGCGATGTGCCGTTTTTTTTATCTCCCTGCTTTGCAAAAACTAAAACAGCACATCGCCACTGACAGTAAAGAGCTCTGGGTTGTTTACCAATTCTGTCATTCGCTCAGCCGATCAGTGGGTGCCGGCCATAAACCATTAGCTGAGACCCAATGATCGTATTGTGCTGCAGCGAATGGCAGCAAAGCCCAGGTGGCGCGCGCGTGCCCGCTGCCTACCCAGAAGATGCGGATCACGTACATGTATGTGATCCGGCTGCACTATATCTGCTGGAGGCGGTCCCCAAGTGGATATACAAATAACCTGTTTATAAACATTGATTTCACAGATACTGTTGAGAAAAACACACATCTCTGAACATACCTACCTTCTGAAAGCACGGTCATGTTTCACTGTCACAACCCCCGATGATATATTGTCGGTAATTATGCCATACTATGCAGCAATGACCTTGTTTTGTTCTTTTCTCCTCTTGTCCTATAGGTCACTCTCTGTCCTGCATACAATGTACGAATGCCGAGGGGGATTCATGTACAGGACCCGTACAGACCTGCCCCAAGCCCGATCAGATCTGTAGGTCGATGTATATGCTCAAAACAGTCGGTATGTAGAAAATCTTTCTTGGTCTATAAATATAATCAGTGTGTACTAATAAATGTGTTCTTTCATCATCTGAGTCCCTAAGAACCCGTTCAGACCTTGACGTCCTGATGCACTGCATTAATGCTGTGCTGGCTGTGTTAGTCTGACTTGGCATGGTGTGGTATCAGACCTCTGCACAGAGACCCCTGCTTACACAGACATCAAGGGTCCTTCTCTGCAGCTTGCTGGCAGGCTAACAGGCTTTTCTACTCAGGCCGTGTCTGTTTTCTTAGGGAAACTAACTGCAAGAATTTGCACACCAATAGTGGAAATAAACTGAGCATTCCATTGGGCTTTACGTTTTTTCCTTTTTTGCCCTTGTTTCAGGTGGGGTACCTAAACATCAGATGTTCATTAGAGCATGTGGGGACCGCGCTACTTGCCATATATCTGGAAGCCTCAGTAGTCCCAATTACCGAACCCAGTCCAGCTCCACCTGCTGTAACTCGGACGGATGTACGCCTGAAAAGCCGGTCTGTAAGTATCTGAACTCAGCTGTACTCAGATCATGGGCCTCTATGTTATGGAAAAGGTATGGGGGAGGGGGTTCTGTACTCCTGTCCCAGGAAAACATCCTTATTTCTATATGTGTAGCGCACCCCGCATAGGAACTGCTGGTAAATTGGGATCCCCCACCCTGCACAGCCAGGCACACCAGACATCCACAGGCACACTTGAGTCAAGAAACAGTCCAGCATAGGGTTTCCACTTTTTCTACAAGCCAAACCCCAACATTTTAGCAGCCGCACAGTAATTTTTTTTTTGTTTTTTTCTTTAGTACACACTATAGGATTGTAACAGACCTGGGACACCTTTGGGAACTCCAAAGAGAATAGTAATCCAGCACACATAGTGCCCCCTCACTCAGGTTTTTACAGGGTGCGGGAGGGGATGTGTTGCCCTCCGTTGCTTCATCCAGCAAAGAGACGTCCCTATATAGCAAATAGATGGCCCCATCCAGCAAATAGATGGCCCCATCCAACAAAGAGATGGCCCCATCCAACAAAGAGATGGCCCCATCCAACAAAAAGACAGTCCAAGCCAGGAAAGAGACAGTCCCATCCAGCAAATAGACAGCCCCATCAAGCAAAGAGATGGCCCCATCCAACAAAGAGACAGTCATAGACCAAATCAACAAAGAGACAGTCACAGGCAGGCTGGCAGCACAGGCCCACATCCACACATGAAGCCCCTCAGCATCCCTATAATCCCAGTCTGCAGAAATGTCAGCTCAGGTCACAGTTATAGGAATTGTGCAGCAGTAAGCACCTACATTCAATGGGCAGACAGCCGGTCCACAAAAGCTTCACCAGACCCCCCCTTCCTCATCACCGCCACCGCGCCACCAACCAAGCTCTGAATTAGTCAGTGACTGATCGATGCTGCCCTGTCCTTGAGCACACACTACCGCTCTCCTCTCTGTCCTTGTCTTCTTGCCTCAGTTTGAGTGTACCGTGCTCTCTACCACCGATCACGTGATGACTTACACCCCCTGCTACCCGCCGGCCAAACAAGGGAAGCGGTAGGTGAGAGGAGGAGTCTGTCTATTGAGCTATGCTCTCCCTCTCCCTCTTAAAGAAAACACAGCGGAGCGGGCGGCCTGGGCCCGGCCGGCGGGCCCCCTACATGTGTATGAGCTTCCCCTCTGATGGTGGCCCTGGTTGTGGGCATAGATCCACCAAGCACTTAAAGTGGAGCTTCACCCAAAAGCGGAAGCTCCGCTTTTTCGCACCCTCCTCCCCTCCACTGCCACATATGGCACTTTTTGGGGGGGCGTGGGTACCTGGTTTTGAGAGGTACCCGCTCCCACTTCCAGATAAGATTGCCAATCTACCATATTTCCGCCCCCCTGCTGCCTTCAGGGACACACACAGGTCCCAGAAGACAGCAGGATCATTCACAAAGTACAGCACACTCACGAATGCGCAGTAGGAAAAAATCTGTGAAGCTGTAAGGCTTCACTTCCTGTTTCCCTTACTACAGATGCCAGCACCTGCACCCGAAGCTCATTGACGAATCGGCTACAGGTACCGACATTGCGGACATTACCGCGCTTACTTGTAGACATGTTCGTTTCATTCCGAATTGAAATTTCGGACACATTTTTGTTATTTGGAAAATCGGATGTATCCGAACTTCCGAATTACAATAGTAACACATTTAAACAAATCCGAAATAACAAAACAAACTTTGGGACAAAATTCTAATTAAAATCGTTTTTTAATTGAATTTGAATAGTTTTCAAATTCAAATCATCTTCGAATCTGACTCGTTTTCAAATTAAAATAGTTTTCTAATTCAATTTGTTTTCGAATCGAATTCGAATTTCCGAAGATAATAACATAGAATAAAGAATAAAGGAATAGAATGTAAAAGAATATAATAGAATAAAAAAGAATAGAATATAATAGAGCAAATAAGAACAGAATAGAATATAAAAGAATAGAAAAAAATTGAATAGAAAATACAGGGATAGAATAGAAAATAAAAGAATAGCTTCCAGGAAAGACTCCTCCTGTGTGGTTTAGCAGGATCCTTCCAGTACCTGAGCTCTGGCCCAGGGCAGGACCCCCCCCGCCCAGACTAGGGGGCACCCATTAGTGCCACCGACAGCCTTCTCAACGCTGTATCTCCATCTTCCACCCGACTGCTCTGCTGGCATGGCTCATGTCTATTTGTGGAGTGGTTTCAGCCCCCTGCCAACATACCTCTGAGGGTTGGCTAAGGCTGCATAAATATTCAAGGCAGCTCCTCTTAAGGTAAAACCATGGGCAAAACTTGTTTTTTTTTTATTTTGGATAGAGTAAGGGAGGGTTATAACCCCTGTCAGATTTTTTTTTACCATCTGTATCCTATTATGGAGATTTCCCTTCACTTCCTGTCCCATAGCCAAACAGGAATTGAGAGGAAATCCCTGCAAATTAAGGCAATTTCTTGGGGACCCCAAGCTCACCAGAACTAGTGTCACCATTGGAAGAATTCCCCTCTATTACTTTATTGGGGAGAACCCAAAAATTGGGATTTTCTGTTACTTTCACTTTCAATGATAATGGGGGAATCCCCCTAATGGGGGCACAGACATCAATAAAAACTGACGGGTGTTCTAATCCCTCTGCACTCTATCCACAACTAAAAAAAAAAGTTTTGCCTTTAGTTATACTTTAATCTCCACCCACTAATTCTAGAAGATTCTCCAACCTTCTAGACCAGGGGAGACACCAGAGAGCTGCCAGGATGAGTCACCCAGCCCTGAACCTTAGTAAACCTTGACCCAGATTCCATAGCTCAGGCTTAACCTTGAGCTAAACTATATTTTCCTACTCTACTTCTAGCACACAGTAGAGGTTAAAAAAGGATAAGGATATGCACATGGACTAAGGATATGCACACACTTTCAAAATAAGAAAAAATATTTGAGCAAAACTAATATGGAATTTTGAGTAATCAGTGCTCTTTTTTTAAACTTAATGTAATGAGTATGACTTTTGTACTCTTTAAATATCCTACTCCTGCCTCACTTGAGTGACAGGGGCTATACAGTGCATCTGGAAAGTATTCACAGCGCTTCACTTTTTCCACATTTTGTTATGTTACAGCCCTATTCCAAAATGGATTAAATTCATTATTTTCCTCAAAATTCTTCAAACAATACCCCATAATGATGTAAAATGTATTAAAAATAAAAAATGAAAAAAAATCCCATGTGCATAAGTATTCGCAGTCTTTGACACTCAAAACTGAGCTCAGGTGCATCACGTCTCCACTGCCCATCCTTGAGATATTTCTACAACTTGATTGGAGTCCACTTGTGGTAAATTCAGTTGATTAGTCATGATTTGGAAAGGCACACACCTGTCTATATCAGTGGTGGCTGGTGGTAATTATTTCTTTTTTGGGGGGGGCGGGGGGGAACAGTGCAACGGCCAGTACATCCCCCCATCCCCCCATGTTCGGGTCGGGTTGGTCGGTCGGTCGTGCACTTACCTCATCCATTGTGGGCAATCACGGGTGGCTTCCTCGGCTCTCCTTCCTGGGCATCATGAGCAGCCTCTCCTTTCCCTGCTCGGAAGCTTCCGTCTCCTCCCTCCTCCTCGGCGGCCAATCAGAACGCTTCTCCTTTCGGCAGATTGGAAACGTGTCCCAGACCCGCGCTTCCTGATTGGCGGAGAGGCGATTCAGTGTGAGAATAGTGAATGTTCATTCACTATTCTAATACAGCTGGGTGGGCTCCAAGCACAATGCTCTGCGCCCAGCGTCCACCCTATTTTTAAGCCTATTGGAGCCTCTGGCTCTAATTGGTGGTTCAAAAAAATACCTCCGCCACTGTAATTCATGCGCCCGGTGTCCTGAAAGGGGCCAGGCACATGGATAGGGGGTGGCGGTGGCATGGACAGGGGAGGCGGAGCCCGTGCGCTCTTAATGGACGGGCCACCCCTGGTCTATATAAGGTCCCACAATTAACAATGCATGTCAGAGCATAAATCAAGACATGAAGTCCAGGGAATTGTCTGTAGATGCCTGAGACAGGATCATATCAAGGCACAGATCTTGGGATGAGTACAGAAAAATGTCTGCAGCATTGAAGGTCCCAATGAGCACAGTGCCCTCCATCATCCGTAAATGGAAGAAGTTTGGAACCACCAGGACTCTTCCTAGAGTGGGCTGCCCAGCCAAACTAAGCAAAAGGGGGAGAAGGGCCTTAGTCAGGGAGGTGACCAAGAACCCGATGGTCACTCTGACAGAGCTCCAGCGTTTCTCTGTGGAGAGAGGAGAACCTTCCAGAAGAACAACCATCTCTGCAGCACTCCACCAACCAGGCTTGTATGGTAGAGTGGCCAGAGGAAGCCACCCCTCAGTAAAAGGCACATGACAGCCCACCTGGAGTTTGCTAAAAGGCATCTGAAGTACTCTCAGACCATGAGAAACAAAATTCTCTGGTCTGATGAAACAAAAATTGAACTCTTTGGCTTGAATGAAAAGCATCATGTCTGGAGGAAACCAGGCACCGCTTATCATCTGGCCAATACCATTCTTACAGTGAAGCATGCTGGTGGCAGCATCATTCTGTGGGATGTTTCTCAGAGGCAGGAATTGGGAGACTAGTCCGGATCGAGGGAAAGATGAATGCAGCAATGTACAGAGACATCATTGATTGATTGATGAAAACTTGCTCCAGAGCGCTCTGGACCTCAGACTGTGGCGAAGGTTCATCTTCCAACAGGACAATGACCCTAAGCACACAGCCAAGGTAACAAATGAGTGGATATGGGATAACTCTGTGAATGTCCTTGAGTGGCCCAGCCAGAGCCCAGACTTGAACCCGATTGAACATCTCTGGAGAGATCTGAAAATATCTGTGCACCAACGCTCCCCAATCCAACCTGATGGAGCTTAAGAGGTTCTGCAAAGAAGTGTAGCACCCTGGGGTTTAGTCAGGGAGCGCCTCACAAATTTACTTGCCAGGAGCAGTTATCTTGGTCGATTGATAGAGATCTATAAAAAAGGACATCAATTTTGTTTGAGTGCCACGTCGCACGTCCGCGCAATTGTCAGTTAAAGCGGCGCAGTGCCGAATCGCAAAAAATGGCCCGGTCATTCAGCAGCCAAATCTTCCGGGGCTGAAGTGATTAAACAAACTTTTTACACGTTGTCATTATGGGGTATTGTTTTGTAGAGTTTTAAGGAGAATAATGAATTTAATCCATTTTGGAACAAGGCTGTAACATAACACAATGTGGAAAAAGTGAAGCGCTGTGAATACTTCAACACTAAAACACGAAGTGCTAACTAACAGGGGAGACCTTTTAATGAGTTTTATACTTTTTCTTTTTCCTTTCTTTTTTTTTTGTTGCTATAAGTGCTGCCGATAACATATGAGAAGAATGGCGTCACCTGCCAATCCTGTAGGAGCAGCACGGAGGGGTCGTGTCAGTCATCTGACTACATACAATGCGAAGGAGAAGAAGTGAAATGCTTCAAACAGAGTCAAACCTTTAAAGGTGATCCATTTAAATATTTCAAAATGATGAAGATGCATACGTCGCAATAGTCACCTTAGCCAACCACAGCCCATCTCTATCTACTGATATGAGACAATTAAAAAGAAGGCAGCCCCATTTCTGAAGGCATTTTGGGTGGAATAGTGGTGGGGCAGTTTAGGGGTTTGAATCTCTGCCAAGCATACACTGCTAGGAGAATATTGTGGCAACCTCTCCTCCAGCTCCTGCTACGACCCTGATGAGGTGAGTGAAACTCAGGACTGTGTGTGTCCTACAGGGAACATATAATGGTTTGGGGTCAAGTTTATTCCAGATGTTTTGAAATTTTTGAATTCCAGGATGAACACTTTTTCTGCTTCCAAAGTTCCAAAATACAGAACGAAAAAAGTTATTTTCGTTTTGATTTGTTATTTACATAAATTTGTTTTGGGCTCAAATCGCACCACAAAGGCGAGTACTTGACCGAAAGTATCGGCAAAAAAACGGTATCGGTACAACCCTAGCGATAACACTGGTCACCAATTTTTTTCCAGGCACTTTGGCTTTGGTTGATGGTTTCTATTTTCTCCTAGTTTGTAACCACAAAACGTCATATTCCTGATATGGGCCTGATGTACCATGTACTTGTATGAGAAAGTTTCCTGTTCTCTTTGTATTGCTTCCTTTGTGTGAAATCCCTGGTGATCCTGCCAGTCCCTCTGCTTTCCTATTAAAAACTGACCACACCAAGCAGGAGAACTCATTGTGGTGAGTTCTCTAGCTATGCTGGAACTTAGCCTGCTCTCCTCCACTGATTAGACTTGTCCTGACACGGGTCATGGTCGTCTGGCCCCCTGATCTACATACAGGGCGCCAGACTATGGATTCCAATGGGGGGGGCGGTTTTCTGAAGCATGTGATTAGAGCCAGAGGCTCTAATAGGCTTCAAAAAAGGGTGGGCTCGAGGCGCAGAGCAGTGTGCCCCGATCCCACCCAGATGTGTGCCGATAGCAAAAGAATATTCACTTATTTTCACACCAAATCTCCCCTCCCGCCAATCAGGAAGCGGGTCACGAGACGAGTATCCCGATTGGCCAAGTCAGGTGATCCTATCGGATGCCTAGTGCCTCGTACGAGGAGAGAGGGGATGGAGAGGACACCGGTGCCGCTGCCCGCAGCCTGCCACCCACAACCCAGCCATGCTGGAGGACACCAGAGCCACAGGAGGAGAGGAGGAGATGGAGAGGAGCCGCAGCCCGCCACCCGCCACCCCCCGCCACGCTGGAGGACACGGGAGCCACGGAGGGAGAGGAGGAGAAGGAGAGGACACCGGCGACGGAGAGGACACCACAGCCTGCCACACGCCACCTAGATGGGGGGGGGTAGTGTCGTTGGCCGCCCAGGGGGGTGGTTGTTTGCCGCCCCCTCCAAAAAAAAAAAACAGCCACCACTGGTGCTGCTGCTTCTCCTGCCCCAGCTCTTGTGCAGCTGAGAACCGAGGGAATGTGATCACTTATAAAAAAAAAAAGGGAAAAAAGGGTATTTATAATGTTTTTTATATCTATACAAAAATGTTTTGCATTTCATTTCTATTTTAAACTGAATTGGTTGTTTTATAAGATGATCGTTTACAATCACTTTAAGTTTGAGTTGTCCTGTTATAATGCTGTGCTTTTCCCCACAGTAATTAAAAGGACAATAAAATCCTTCATGCGCGGCTGCACTACCAAAACAATGTGCAACGTTTCCCATGTGGAGGAATCGATGACACATATGACAATTATAACGGATATCACCTGCTCCGACCGATGTACCGGTCTCCACTACAGTCTCTCTCCGCTCCTCCTTACCATAGGCCTCATTATAAAGGTCTTACATTAGGATATCACATTACCCAGTTCCATATCTGAAGCTGAATTTTTAATTTTTTTTTAAATCACAGCACTGAAAAGAAAAGACGATTAAAATGTCAATATTAAACACTGGTATACTTTTGTATGTAACAAGGTGTAGTGCACTGTTTTGACTTTTTACTTAAAGAAGGCGTAAATGTTTTATTTTTAAAAGTGATATTAAACCCTCAATTTTTTTTTTTTTTTAGGACTTTCAGCAGCTGATTTAATTACTTAGTGTTTTATGTAATTTTATACATAATTTTATAGTTTTGTGGGGCAGAGGTGACAAACATCCACACAATCAGGGCGAAAATTGCTGTACTTCCATTGGCTCCCGCTGCTTTCAGTCGAATCCTTTGACACGGGGGACGGGGCCGAGTCCCGCTGTCTGTTTCAATGGACACAACAGCAGCACTCAGGAGCGCACCCGCACGGGGTGCCCCCATAGAAAGCGGCTTTCCCTGGGGGCACACGATGAAGGAAAGGTGCAAGGAGCGCCAGGGGGGCACCCCAGAAGGGTAGGATTGGGGCTTCTCTGTGAAAAACCCTTGCACAGAGGAGGTAAGTATAACATGTTTGTTATATATAAAAAAAAAATAGAACCTTTACAGCCCCTTTAAGATAAAAACCTTCTGTGTGCAGCAGTCGCCCCAGCACCCCCTAATACTTACCTGAGCCCCATCTCTCTCTAGCAATGTCCACGAGTTCCTTGGCAGTCCGGGACTCTCCTCCTGATTGGGTGAGACACAGCAGCGGCACCATTGGCTCCCACTGCTGTCGATCGACGTCAGTTAGCCAATCAGGAGAGAGAGGGGGCGGGGCCGAACTGTCTGAATGGACACAGGTCGCTGTGACTCGGCTTGGGTGCCCCCATAGCAAGCTGCTTGATGTGGGGGGGCACTCGACAGGAGGGAGGGGCCAGGAGCAGCGAAGAGGGACCCGAGAAGAGGAGGTAAATATAAAATGTTTGTTATTTTTATGGGGAAAAAAAGAAACTTTACAATCACTTTAAGCTTGTGCTATGACTACTGCCCCAGGTTTCCTTTCTCTTGCAGCATCCTATGGAGACATCCTTGCATGCAGGGACTAGAGATGTGTCTCCTTAGGGCTTTTTTACACTTGACTAAATTTCTAACGCTTAACAAATGCTCCTATAGCGTTTGTATGGCGTTAGTATGGGCACCAGACTGGTGTCAATGAGCTTTAGTAAGCGGCATTTTACAAGGATTAAAACGCTCCTTAAACGCCCATAGGTTTTGAAGCCTATGATGAGCGTTAAGGCCCGTTAAAACTGCTTCACAATGGAAAGTCCTCATTGGTCCCTACTGTCTTCTGGGACCTGTGTGTCTCCCAGAAGACAGCGGGGGGCGGAAATGGAGGAGGGGCCTGTATTAGACAGGTATCTGCTCCCCCCTCCCCCCTGAAAAGTGTCAAATGTTACACCGGAGGGGGGGGGGGCGGAAAGTTCAATTTTTCCATTTCCAGTTTTTGGGTGGAACTCCCCTTTAACTCTTTCCTATGAAGACCAGAAGTTTAGGGAGGCAGCACTGAAAGAACAGGAGCCAGCAGCACTGAAAGTTGTAAATTGTAAATGCCATGGTAAGAATTGTAACAAATTGTTTACTGGGCAATATCTATTTTATTGTGCTTTTCACTTAAAGCAGATGAAAACCTTTGCTGAAAGATATTAAGTTTGCCCTGTGTATCATAAAAAAAAAATGCTATTCATTTTAAATAAAATACTTGTTTCTGCTTTTTATTTACTTGATTGTTGCATCCAAGTTCTTGAGATCTCCTGCAGCCTCTTTGCAGTTCCTCCAATGATGGCTCCAGGGCATTTCCCTTGATGACGCGTTTCCCAATGGTGGCCACGGGCTTGAATCCTTTATTCTACTCAGCACAAAGCCCCATAATATCGCAAATTTAACATAACGAGTGCATAATGCGTGTGTTGGTATTGCAGTGATTCCTTTAACCCTGTCATGACCAGAGGTCACTAAAGTATGGTTTCCAAAAATATCCAAAGTCACAAGACAAATATCTCTCCAGATGAGCTCCTTCCACACAATCAGGTGCTGGTTCGATCCGTGATCATGGCACTCCACATATGCAGAAATTGTAGTTTGACCGCACTCCGACGTGATGGAAAGTATAAACTTTATTGAATAAAATCCCCAAAAATCCATACACAGAACAAGCACAGATCCCAGACATAGGATAACAGCAGATAAATGTTAACAGGTTTCATGCAGGAAGCGCTTAGTCATAACATAACAATGTCATGACTAAGCACTTCCTGCGTGAAACACGTTAACATTTATCTGCTGCTGTCCTATGCCTGGGATCTGTGCTTGCTCTGTGTATGAATTCTATTCAATAAAGTTTATACTTTCAATCACGTCAGAGTCAGTTAACGTGACCATAACGCTATGACTCATTGTTCATTTTTTTTTGTCTTAAGCCCTTACAAAAAAATTAAAGCAGTTGTAAAGTCAGAGGTTTTTTTTTTATCTTAATGCATTCTATGCATTATGATAAAAAGCCTTCTTTCAGGCATCCCCTGCATCAAAAATGTAATTTTTGGTGAGATACTTCCAATAGGAACACAGACAAACACACAGGGATTTCTTCAAAATAACAAAAGGTAGGAATCTGTAACAAAGTTTGTTATAATCTTTGCAATGTGCACAGATCACCCAGAGGAAAATGTTTTTGTTTTTTTCAACAAAAGGGGAGTTACGTTTTAAGGATAGCTGTCACGCGGCAGCCATTTTATGACGCAACGTTACTGCAGCAGGCCCGCATGGAGCAGCACCAAGCTCGGCGACATGCAGAGTGGCAGGAGACTTAAATCTGTTGACCCAATAAAGATACCAGGAGCCTGTTATGGGAAGTGCCACCTTAACAGCATCATGGGCTCCTGGGTAAGGCAATGCACTGGGGCCCCTATCAAGGAGATGATGACCGGGTGGCATTGCCCCCTTGTGACATCACCATCCAAGAGCATGCTGGGTCAGTGAGGTCACATGGGGGCGGTGCCACCCAGTGATGTCACTGGTGAGCCTGGCCCTTAGTTATCTAAGAGCTATCACAGGGCGGAGTAGGCCTTCTTCAGAGTTGGAGGGGTTTTGGTTTTTTTTTCGGGTCAGTGGAGGCGGGGGGGCAGTGTGATTGATGATGGATATACACCGGGGGACATTTTTTTATTTTTTAATAAAGGACATGTCAAAAACTCGTGTTGTGTCTTTACTTATTCACATGGGGGGGCTTGTTAAAGGGGGCTTCGAGATTCCTATAAGCCCCCCACCCACAGACCCTGGCAACCACTGGCCAGGGTTATGGGGAAGAGGCCCTTGTCTCCATCAGCATGAGGACAAGGTGCTTTGGGTAGGGGGGTGCAGGGCCCCCTTGCCCAAAAGCACCCCTATTTTCTATTTTGAGGGCATGTGGCCTGGTATGGTTCAGGGGGGGGGGCGCTGGCTCGTCCTGACCTGCCGAGCTGCATGCCCGGATAGGGGTCTGGTATGGATTTTGGGGAGGACCCCCACGCATTTTATTTTTTAAATTTTGGAGTGGGGTTCCCCTTACAATCTTTACCAGACCTGAAAGGCCTGGTATACATTGAAGGGGGGACCCCATGCCATTTTTTTCATTTATTTTTTATTTCCGGCATTCTTTTTTTCCTATCAGCTGTCAATAGGGAAACCCACAAAAATAAAGAAACCAAACGAAACAAAGTTTTCTGTTCTGCAAGTCGTAACAAAGTTTTACTCATCCAAAGTTCAGTGCCGCCTATCAGTGCTCATCAGTGCTGCATATCAGTGCCACCTCATCCGTGCCGCCTCATCCGTGCCCATCAATGTCCATCAGCGACGGAGAAAGCAAAATTTTATAACAGAAACTAAGAAAAACTATTTTTTTTTTTTTTTTAATTTCGCTCTTTTTTAGTTTGTTTAGCAAAAAATAAAAACCACAGAGGTAATTAAATACCACCAAAATAAAGCTCTATTTGTCAGAAGAAAATGTAGTATGGGTACAGTGTTGCATTGCCGCGCAATTGTCATTCAAAGTGTGAGAGCGCTGAAAGCTGAAGATTGTCCTGGGCAGGAAGGGGGGAAGGTGCCCGGTAAGCAAGGGGTTAAAGTTGGGGTTGAGCCACATTGTAAAACGTGCTGCCATACTATGTGATACCTTGTGGAACTACACTCACCGTCCACTTCATTAGGTACATCTATTCAATTTCTGATAAATTGCTTGGTAACACAAAATCTTAAGCAGCCAATCGCATGGCAGCAAATCAATGCATTTAGGCATCTAGACGTGGTGAAGACGATTTGCTGAAGTTCAAACCAAGCGACAGAATGGGGAAGAAAAGGGGATTTAAGTGACTTTGAACGTAGCGTGGTTGTTGGTGCCAGACGGGCTGGTCTGAATATTTCAAAAACTGATCTACTGGGATCTACTGGGATTTTCATGCGCAACCAGCTCTCCAGGTTAACAGAGAATGGTCCGAAAAAGAGAAAATATCCAGTGAGCGGCAGTTGTGTGCAGGAAAATGCCTTGTTAAGGTCAGAGGAGAATGAGCAGACTGGTTCCAGATAATAGAAAGGCGGCAGTACCTCAAATAACCACTCGTTACACCAAAGGTATGCAGGATGCCATCTCTGAACGTACAACACATTGAACCTTGAAGCAGATGGGCTACAGCAGCAGAAGGCCACACCGGGTGCCGTTCCTGTCAGCTAAGAACAGGAGACTGAGGCCACAATTCGCACAGGCTCACCAAAATTGGACAATCGCCGGTTCAGGCTGGTGGTGGTGGTGTAATGGTGTGGGGGGGGGGGTATTTTCTTGGCACACTTTTGGCCCCTTAGTACCAATTGAGCATCTAAACAGCCTACCTGAGTATTGTTGCTGACCATGTCCATCCCTTTATGACTACAGTGTCCCCATCTTCTGATGGCTCCTCACAAAGCTCCAATCATCTCACCACTGGACAATGAGGTCCCTGTCCTCCAATGGCCTCCACACTCACCAGATCTCCACCCAATAGAGCACCTTTGGGATGTGGTGGAAAGGGAGATTGGCATCATGGATGTGCAGCCGACAAATCTGCAGCAACTGTGTGATGTTATCATGTCACTATGGAGCAAAATCTCTGAGGAACGTTTCCAACACCTTGTTGAATCCCTGCCACCAAGAATGAAGGTAGTTCTGAACGTCCAAAACCGGTACTAGCAAGGTGTACCTAATAAAGTGGCCGGTGAGAGTATACATCTTATGTGATAGTTTTACAGAACTCCGGGAGTACAGTTATCACTACACTCCCGGGCTCTGACAGTAGGGGGCGCTGCCTTCTTACACACAGCAGCTCTGCCTGCCTCTCCCCTCCGCTGTTCACTCAAGGCTCATTCACACCACAAGACGTGCAATAATCCATGAGTAGTGCATTGCAGTTTTTGAAAAGCATCGTAATGCATTGGAGCGCGTTTTATATGCATTGCATTTGCTTTGTTCTTGCCTTGTAGTGTGTGCATTTGAATGCATTGCGTTGCACTGAAAATGTACAAATAAGCAGTTAAATGCGATGAGAAATAAATATATATAAAAAATCTAAAATGTTTCTTAACCACTTGCTGACCGCCCGCCGTCGTTATATGTCAGCTGTTTGAAGAGGAATATCGTTGTTATGGCAGAAGCTAGCTGCCATTACCCCGGTATCCACTTCTTCAGCGGGCGGTCCGCTTTCAGATAAAAGTGGTCTCTGCTGCGAATTCGCCACAAGATCACTTTTATCTAGGGCGGGAAATGGCCCCTCCCTCCCGCCACGCTCTGGTGCCCTCCACCGCTTACTGGAGCCCCCGGCAACGGCGGAGGCGATCGGGTCCTTTTCCCTGTGCGGTATAGAGCTTAATGAGGGGGAAGATGGCCCCCACCTGGCTCCATACCATTGCAGGGTGGAAGCAACATCAAAACGTCACTTCCTCTAATAGCTCTTAAAGGGACATTTTTATTTTCCTTCAAACAACATTTTTTGGGTTTTTTTTATCGCATTTTAGTGTAAATATGAGATCTGAGGTCTTTTTGACCCCAGATCTCATATTTAAGAGGTCCTGCCATGCTTTTTTTTCTATCACAAGGGATGTCCTATGCCCGATTTTGGTTGCCGATGGCTGTGACAGTGTTGTGATTTCGTCACTGGCCCATCCCATTGGGGTGTTCTGTCCTATCCGGTTTGCTGGGCAGATCGTCTTGCGGAGGTCAGTCCCGCCTACCTCTGCCTGTACGCCCATCTGCAACATGTGACGCGGCGCGTCATGTGATCCGGTGTGTCACGTGATGGCCCAGGTTCGTCACCTGGCATCCTGGAACCTGTAGGCGAACGGAGGGCCCACTGGCGCATGCGCAGTAGCCTTTTTTTTATCCGCACTCGGTCGAGGGGAGGGGAGACTACATTGGAGGGGAGACTACAGAGGGGAGAGAGGAGAGACTACATTGGAGGACTCATTCACTAAAAGATTGTCTAAACGGCCTCTTGGCTTCTCTTACCCTGCAGAGGTTATTTTGCCTGCCTGTCTGACCATTCTATCGATAGGTGGTCCCTGCTATCTGGTAAGAGTCCCTGATCACTGTGTGTGGGGTGTTTCAGAATGCTCTGCATGACGTTTTTGGTGGTGGAATGTCTGTTTCCTATTTTTTGGACTTTTCTACATTAATTACAAGGATTCACTTTTTGCACAGACTTTGAATTGGTTTATTTATTGTTTTTTGCACTTTGTACAGTATTATGTTTTATATGCACTAAGTGTGTCATATCACATTTAAGATTGAGTTGTTCACAATTTTTATGATTAGCGTGATTATTGTATATCTAATGTATGTTACCTGGTTTATATCACTTGGTTAATCACTGCAGTCTTATATAGACTACAATTATTCACCTTAGCGTTGTATATCAGCTTTTATAGAATATCAAAATGATATCCAGACCACATGCTACAAATAATCCCAAAGTACTCCATTCACCCCCACTGCACCCACAGAAGGATGTCAGCTCCAAACAGTTCATGAGACTATGACTCTATGGCGAAGCACTGGATGGAGTGAAACGCGTAAGCAGGGAGCAGGTGGATTTACTTTGTATTGGGCAACTAAAAAACTTAATTTGGACTTTGAAGTCAAGTGGATCTATTCTTTGCATTATAATCAAACCATATGAATGTGAAGGATGGACCACCAACAGCTGCCACCAGCATTCAACAGCATGGCTGTCAATAGATAATCCTGAAATCACTGACGTATTTCCCATCTCCTTTCCTCAGAGTTGCCCGCAGACATAAACATTCTTCTCTCTTGAAGATCTATGGCACTCAAAGAAACCCCCACTGAGTTCTGCTGTGGATTTATCTGCTGACTCGTGCATACCTACAGGACGCTGTTGCGAGGTAGGGGCCAGAGGATCGAGTTAGAGCACCCAGGAAGGAACACAAGCATCTGGCATTGCAGCCACTGTAACTCTTCAATAGTACAAAGATTGCATAAGTGGCAGGACATGTGAATATTATATCTCTTTTTACAGGGAACAGTTATTTTTAAGGTTTTTTTTAGAGTCACTCTAAATATTCCCATTATGTTTATGTCTTATGTCAAAAAGATATTTGCATAGCTACCTGATAAAGATAGCACGCTGTACAATATAGTACAAGTTATGCAGTAATCAGCTATGACCCTATAAGCCTGATAGGTGAGCGAGACATTGCATGAAATTAATAAACGGTTTGGGTGGGGTTCTGTTTGATCCCATTGCTGTACCTAATTATTATACTCTATGCAAAAGTTAATAGAACAGAAAATCTTTTTGAAAATAATAATTGTTTTGTTACCCAAATAAAAGACTTCTTATAATTTGTTTGTGAGTTTTTATGTCTATGTTAGTAGTAATGCTAAATCTTATGAATTTGTATGCGTATATTAAAACTATTCAAGGTAAATCATGTGACGTTATACATATTGCATTGTGCATGTAAATGAATCACAACCCCACTGTCAGGTTTTGTATAATTTACCTCCTTTAGCTGTATACAGCAGGATTCTGTGTCTGCAATGTCACTCCTCCTCCTGGCTGAATTTCTAAGTTCTCTGACTTCCTGTTTCCTACCTTTGCCAGTCCTCATACTACATGTCCCATGATACTTTGAGCCTCTGTAGTTTCAGGAGTTCAGGGAGTTGATGTGGGTGGATCCTAGGATTACGGTGGGTGTTTCTGGGCCTTCATGTGGGTGGTGAAAGGTGTAAAGGTGTCATACCTCTTCCTGAGTCATTCCTGTCTTGCAGCATGCCACAGAATAATGGCTTACTGCAAGTCTGCAGAGGAAGGGCTATGGGAGGTAATTATGAAGGTATTTCCTTCATATTTAAAATAATCATTCCACAGAGAGCAGGGCTCTGGAAGGGAGGGGTCAGAGGGGTGGCACTCTCCATTTTCACACTCGGCATATTTAAATGGGCAGGATTGAATTCTAATTGTAATTCATTCAATCCTGCCTAACAGCAGCACAGCTAGCTTTCAGAACAGGCTGTGTACAGTGCCTTGAAAAAGTATTCACACCCCTTAAAATTTTCCATATTTTGTCATGCTACAAACAAAAACATAAATGCATTTTATTGGGATTTTATGTGATAGACCAACACAAAGTGGCACATAAATATGAAGTGAAGGGAAAAGGATAAATGGTTTTACATTTTTTTTACAAATAAATATGTGAAAAGTGTGGTGTGTATTTGTATGGTGCCCCCTTGAGTCAATACTTTGTAGAACCCCTTTTCACTGCAATTACAGCGGCAAGTCTTTTTGGAGATGTCTCTACCAGCTTTGCACATCTAGCGAGGGACATTTCTGCCCATTTTTCTTTGCAAAATAACTCATGCTCTGTCAGATTAGATAGAGAGCGTCTGTGAGCAACAATTTTCAAGTCTTGCCCCAGATTCTCCATTGGATTTCGGTCTGGACTGTGACTGGGCCATTCTAACACATGAATATGCTTTGATCTAAACCATTCCGTTGTAGCTGTGGCTGTATATTTAGGGTCGTTGTCCTGCTGGAAGGTGAACCTCCGCCCCAGTCTCAAGTCTTTTCCAGACTCAACAGTTTTTCTTTTAAGATTGTCCTGTATTTGGATCCATACATCTTCCCATCAACTCTGACCAGCTTCCCTGTCCCTGCTGATGAAAAGCATCACCACAACATGATACTGCCACCACCATGTTTCACGGTGGAGATGGTGTGTTCAGGGTGATGTGCAGTGTCAGTTTTCTGCCACACATAGCGTTTTGCTTTTATTATCATTATTATTATTATACGAGATTTATATAGTGCCAACAGTTTACGCAGCGCTTTACAATGTATAAGGGGGGCGACACAATTACAGCACTGTTCAATACAAAAGGTACAGGAGGGCCCTGATCATAGAGCTTACATTCTAAAGGGAAGGGGTGGTGGTACAAAAGGTAATAGCTGCAAAGAATGATTTGATGGGGGTGGCTGGCTTTTAGGCTGGAAATATCAATTTTGGTCTCATCTGAACAGATCACCTTCTTCCACATGTTTTCTGTGTCCTCCACATGGCTTCTCGCAAACTGCAAATGGGACTTCTTATGGATTTCTTAAAACAATATCCTTCTTCTTGCCACTCTTCCATAAAGGGCAGATTTGTGGAGTGTGTGACTAATAGTTGTCCTGTGGACAGATTCTCCCACCTGAGCTGTGGATCTCTGCAGCTCCTCCAGAGTTACCATGGACCTCTTGGCTTCTTCTCTGATGAATGCTCTCCTTTCCTGACTTGTCATTTTAGGTGGACAGCCATGTCTTGGTAGGTTTGCAGTTGTGCCATACTCTTTCCATTTTCGGAGCACACCCCTTTGCGTGACAATAGCGAATTAGTATTCACTATTGTCTACCTGATTCTCCTCCCGGCCAATCAGGAAGCAGGTCCTGAGACCCAATTGGCCAAGAGAAGAAGCAATCGCATTGGCCGCCGAGGGAAGAAGGAGGGAAGCCGCCATCAAAGGAGGAGACACAGGAAGTAGTGGAAGCTGCCCACGACCTAGATGGGGTAAGTGTAAGGCCGAGCGACCGATGGGGGGAGGGGGTATTAAGTGAGGGGGCCGACCAACAGACAGGAGGGTGGGGGGTGGCGGTGGGATGTCTTGTTTGCCGTCCCCCCATAATATACAGCACCAGCCGCCACTGGTCAGACTGGCTCCTGAGCTGGTGTATCATCTGATTTTGAGCCAATGCCCAAGTCTTTTGAAGCCAGCTGCTATACCTCATTTGGCATTGTGAACTATTCTGCTAGGACTTCACCACTCTAGAGTTTCCTGGCTTGTTTTCTCGTGCTATATCAGATTTTTATCTACTACATTAGCATGTAGACCACCCACATGCGATGCTGAGCCTCCATGACTGAAAGAACTGAAATTAATGAAAGGGACGGGCCAGGGAAAGTAAGGCAGGGGAGGACGGAGCTAGAATTCAGGGGTGTCAAACTGGCAGCCCTCCAGCTGTTGCAGAACTACAAGTCCCATCATACTTCTGCCTGTGGGAGTCATGCTTGTAACTATCAGCCTTGCAAAGCCTCACTGGATTTGTACTTCCGCAACAGCTGGAGGGCCGCTGGTTTGACACCTGTGGGCTAGATCATGGGTGCTCAACTTTTGGCCCTCCAACTGTTCCGGAGCTACAAATCCCATCATGCCTCTGCCTTTGGGAGGCATGCTTGTAACTGTCAGCCTTGTAATGCCTCATGGGACTTGTAGTTCCACAACAGCTAGAGGGCCACAAATTGAGCAGTCATAGGCTAGATGATATGGATGTCCTTCAGCCAAGAATGAGGTAGGCTCTGACTTTTAATGCATACACGATCGGACCGTGGAATTTTGTCCGAAGGGTGTTGGCTCAAACTGGTCTTGCATACACACGGTCACACAAATGTTGGCCAACAATTACGAACGTAGTGACGTACTACGTGGTTTTTCAGCTCTTTAGCGCCACCCTTTGGGCTCCTTCTGCTAATTTCGTGTTAGTAGAAGTTTGGTGAGTGTTGATTCGCACTTTTCAGTTCGCGCTTTTCAGTTCGTTTCTGAACAGCTATTCATCAACCAGACATGTTGGAGGAGATAATGTGTTATTTATTATTGCCTTGGAGTTATTGCTTTGACATTATTTTTTTGGTTGAATAATGATTTGATTTGGTATATTTTCTATATTTTTGGATACATAGAATGCACTTTTTGGTTAGGTTCTACTGGCAGATAGCATGTCTAATTTTATTTATTTATTTTTTTTTAATGCACAATTAACAAATTGTGGAGAATAATACTTGGCTATGTGTTTTGCTTCAAATGACAATTTGGGAGTAGGCAGTTACATTTTAAAAAATACAATGTAAAATTAACAAGGGACATCAACATAGTTGTATCTTTGATCCTTTAAACTACAGGATAATGGTGTTCTGGTAACTTGCACAAATAAAAAAAAAAAAAACATAATATTATTCTTGATATCACTAGAAAAAAAATGCCTTTGAAAATTTGTTTGCAATAACTCCATCAGTATCGGAAGGAGGGACCGGATGTGAAGCTGTGTAGGAGCTGTGTCTGAGCCTGGGAAGCCCGCGATCCTCCCCCACGAGATACCGGAGTAGGGCAAGGACGGCGTGCTCTCCTCCACTGCCCGATCGGGATCCATTCCGCTACACACAGCAGGCGTTCCTGTCACCCCCCCGCCGCTGACTCGGGCCACTCTGCCACTCCGGGTGTAACAGCCGGGAGGAGGATTCCCTCGCTCCAGTATACCGGCCCCCTAACGCTAACAGCAAGAGGAGAGAGGGAGCCGGCCGAGCTACAGCTGACAGGACGCGGTGTCTGCAGCGTGGAGTGCTCGGAAGGAAAAAAAAAGCGAGAGAGGTTGGAATGAGGAGAAAACCTCTACACCCACAAAACCGCAAGTACTAGGGGTATCACCCAGAGACCATGGGAACTAACTGTGGATTTATAGAAACTGCTATGACTTGCTAAAACACTGATAATATAAGAAGCTATATGGTAATGAGTGACAAGAGGTGTCTCTGGTATGCTACTAGCTCATTTGCAGATATAATATAAGGTCCACAGATCAGATACATGCCGTGACATAGACTGCTGTTAAGTTGGGTGACCTCATTGGGACTGTAAGCAGATGGGGTTGCGAAGACCTGTTGAAATCAGTAAATGAGTGGGAGTTGGAGATAATATATGTTTAAACAGGATAACAAAAGATAACAAATTAAAAGAGGATTTTTGTTTATACCAGAACTTCTGGAATACAGCGCACACTTTGGAGGTTGTGTGGTTGTCAGTGTACAGGGCTGACGGCGGAGGTTGGGGAGAGCAGTGGTGGTTGGGCTTAGCCAGGAAGAAGAAAGGAGGGTCAATCAGCTCTAGCTGAAAGCCCCAGGAGGATTTAGAACCCTTCCCCCCGGATAGGAGAGTGTGATGGTATCACCTAAATAAAATACTTCAGCGGGTAGGTTTGTATGAGTGAGAAATGAGAGGCAAAACCGGGAGAGGATCTGCAGTGAACCCACCCCACCCCACTATCCTGCCTAGAATAAGCGCAAGTCCAGGAACCATCAAAAAGTACATGTTGCAAGAAGGGAACAGGGAAGGGAGTAGAGAAAGCCCAAATAAACAGGGGATGAGTAAAAGTAGAGTCGCAGAGTGCACCCAAAAATCGGGGGTAAGAAAACAACTGGAAGCTACAAAAACCAACCAGATGGGCGGTGACATGTTAGCGACAGCAGAAGAGGAAGTTAAAATGGACTCTAAACAAAAAAAACTGCTCCCAACCAAGAGTGAAATGGCAGAGATGTTTGCGAGATTGGAAACATCCATAAAAGGAGAGATCGCAACGCTGCATGAAGATATGCACCATATAATAGCAAGAGTAGAGAACACCGAGGGAAGGTTGGACATGCAGGGGGAAGAGATAAGAAACCTCAAGGCACAAGTAAATAAGATCCAAATGGATCAAAGGCACATATTATAAAAAATTGAAGACCAAGAAAACCGGAACAGAAGGAAGAATCTCAGGAAAAGAGGCTTGCCGGAGACACAAGGAGAAAAGGAGGATCTGCAAGAAAAAATGGAGGGCATTTTTGGTCATATGGTGAGAAGGGGGAGTAAAACTAGCAAAATTAAATTTGAAAGAATACATCAGATTAGGAAACCCCCCGAAATCGCTGGGGATGCACCAAGAGACGTCATCGCCAGATTTCATAATTTCCAAGACAAAGAGCAGATCAGAGTATGCCTGAAAAACAACCAACCGGCGAAGTACGGAGAAACCATCTTTCAGATCTTCCCAGATCTGGCAGCTGAAACTTTAATCAGAAGAAGAATTTTACAACCCTTGTTGGTGCAACTCAAAGATTGTAATGCCCAATATTCTTGGGGATTCCCTGCGTGCCTGACAGGACGCAAAGATGGACGCTCTGCTGTATTAAGATTTCCAGAAGATACACCAAATTTCTGCGAACGATTAAATATTCCTATAATAGAGATCCCAGGATGGTGGGAGCGGAATAAGGAGGCAGTGGGTCCTGAGGCAGTACAATCCTGGCAACCGGTTATTTACCCAAAAAGATCAACAGGAAGAAAGAAATGATTTATATGGGACTGTAAATTGGGAAAGAGAGTGGAGAGAAGTGTTGTTTTTTTTTTTCTTTTCTTCTCTCTCTGCTCTTGTTTCCCTTTGTCTCCCATTAGGGAATGATAAACAGTGCTTGTGGTGGGAGGGGAGCTAGTGGATGGGGGCTAGTGGTGGGGGGAGGTGGGATGAGGGGGGAGGGGAACGGGCTGGGGTACCCCCCAAATAACACTGTGAGGGGAATGACAGGTCAGATCACGGCCTTGCCGAGTTCAACCTCCAGGAGATTTACCGGGGGCTCAGGAGAAGTAGGTGGGGCCTCGGTTTGCTAGATCATGAAGAGATCTAATCATCCCAGGGGGGGGGGGGGGGGGTTGGGGGGGGTGGGAGGGTGAGAAGGGGAAACAGGGTAGGATGGGGTTTTAGAACTAGGACTCCTGCTCCCTTGTACGCTCTCTTGAAGAAGAAAAAAAGAAGCAACAATGTCTAGTGTAAAATAATATTGTATAATGTTAGGGGGCTAAATGTCCTCACTAAGCGGCTTTGATTGCTCTTTGGCAAACATCTATGGAACAAATAAAAAGAAAAAAAGATTTGTAATGGGTGTTTTGGCGAAATTTGAAGGATTTAAGAAGGGGGGGGCTGTAATCGCAGGGGATTTTAATTGTTGTTTGGACCCAGGAAGAGATAGCACGTCCCATGCACGGGGGACAGAAGAATGCTGGGTGTATAAATTGAAAAAGAAGCTTCACCAATATCAATTGGTTGATGTCTGGAGGACGCAACATGAGAATATATGTGATTACACATATTATTCCCCTGTGCATGCGACATACTCGAGACTGGATTTTTTTCTGATAGACCATAGGCTACTGGAAATGGTCACCTGTACAAGTATTGGTACTATGACCCTATCAGACCACGCGCCGGTGAGTCTCCAGATAAAGATAGGGGAACAACAGAAACGAGGTAATAGCTGGATACTAAACGAAGACTTACTTCAAGATAAAGACATAGATAAGAGAATAAGAGAAGAACTAGAGTTGTACTTCAAAGTAAACGGGTCAGGGGAGGTAGCCGAGGCAACGGTCTGGGAGGCTCACAAAGCCTACATAAGGGGTATTATCATGATGGTGGGGGCAGAGAAAAAGAGAAGAATGATGAAAGATAGGATAGCCCTGACAAAAGAAATTTATGAGCTAGAACAGCAACATAAAAAAATCGGGGAACAGGGCGGTGCTGACATGCCTTCACAGGAAGAGAGAGGACATGAGGGACCTGGGTAGAGCAAGAGACACGCAAGGCCTTCAACCTAACGAAGAAAGAAAGATATATAAACGGTAACAAACCAGGCAAACGTCTAGCAAGGGTCGTGAGAAAAAAGAAATCTATTAACTTTATTGAAAAAATAAAGGCAAACTCGGGCGAACTTATGTATAAAACCAGCGACATCGCGAAAGTCTTTCAAAAGTACTATGGTGAGCTATATGCGATAGATAAGAATGAGTCGCAAGAGGCTAAAGAAAGAAAAAAGGAGAGAATAAAAAGATATTTAAAAGAGGCCTGACTACATAAAATCACAGATAATGAAAAGGATTTGTTAGAGACCCCTATTACCGAAGAAGAACTTAGGAAAGCACTGCAGGAAACCCCAGCAGGTAAAAGTCCAGGACCCGATGGGTTGACCGTTGCTTATTACAAAAAATTCCAGAACTTACTTCTCCCCCGAATGTGTTCATATATGAATAGGATTGGGGATAAGTGGGCAATAAGGAGGGAAGCATTAGAAGCCAATATAGCCATCATTCTGAAAGAAGGTAAAGATAATACGTTATGCTCCAGTTAGAGGCCTGTATCACTCCTAAATGCAGACACAAAGCTTTTTGCCAAAATATTAGCAGAAAGAATGAAATCGATAATTAACAAGACTATACACCCTGACCAGGTAGGGTTTGTACCTGGCAGAGAGGGGCGGGACAACGGTATCAAGACGTTATTAATGATCCAGGAGATTAAGAAGAGTGAAGCCCCAGGTCTACTACTGTCCATTGATGCTGAAAAAGCATTAGACAGGGTAGACTGGGGCTTCATGTGGAGTACTTTGGAGGAGACTGGGTTAGGAGAGAGAATGCTTAGTTGGATTAAAGCTCTATACTCCCATCCCACTGCGAAAGTAAAAGTAAACGGCACCTACTCTGATACGTTTGAAATGAACAACGGAACCAAGCAGGGATACCCACTTTCCCCGCTATTGTTTGTGTTAGCCCTGGAACCCCTGTTAAACAGGATAAGGGGGAGCCCGGACATTGGCGGGGTTAAAGTGGGCAATGAGGAGTACAAATTAGCCGCTTACCCTGATGACATATTGTTTTATGTCACCCGCCCAAGGACCAGCCTCCCAAACCTGTTATCGGCCCCAAAAGAATTCGGGAAGCTCTCTAACTTTCGAATCAACCCAGATAAATCCAAAACGCTGGAGATCAATAAGGATGGGGATACTTCCTTTCAAAAATATTTCCCCTTTAGATGGGGAATAGAAGAACTAAACTACTTGGGAGTTAAAATTACCCCAACAATAGAGTCAATATTCCAGGCTAATTTTATCCCACTTCTAAATGAGATCAAGAGAGAATTAAGTAAAATCTCAAGAGGACAGCTTTCATGGGGTGGGAGAATAAATTTATATAAGATGATAATATTACCAAAGATCCTTTACAAAATGCAAATGCTTCCAATTGCACTGCCACCGGGTTATTAAGGTTGCGCACTATGCTGGTGAGGTTTGTCTGGAGAGGAAAGAAACCACAAATACATTTCACACAATTAACTAAAGAGAGGACGAAAGGGGGATGGGAGGCACCTGATATTAGGAAATATTACGAGGCAATCACCTTATCACGGGTATTAGAATGGGTAAAAAATAATAGAGAAAAACATTGGGTGAAAATTGAGAATAGCAGGAGTGAAGTAGATTTGGGCAAGATTGTATGGATTCCACCACACTGTAGAAAACTGAGCACGGGAACAATGGAGAGCACTAGACACGTATTAAAAATGTGGGATAATTTACATAAAAGGGAAAAATTGGAATTCAATTCCCCATCGATCCCACTTAAAGGTACTGAATTTTTCACTCCAGGGAAGGAGGATATGTTTGGGAAGTGGATACTAAAGGAAGACGCTCAATTAAAAGATGTTATGCGACAGGGTAATATTTGTACATACCAAGAATTAAAAGATAAAGATGCATGGTTTATTATAAATCCTTGGCGTTATAAACAACTGAAACACTTTATTGACTCACTCCCGCGGCCCATTAGGTCAACCAGGAACTTGCTATCCCTGGAGAAAATCTGTACCGAGAAAAAAGGGAAAGGGGGGGTCTCGAAGATTTATAGAGTCTTGATGGATCTGGGGAGCGTAGAACCTCCTCCATTTCTGGCGAAGTGGGAGAACGAACTGGACTTCAAGCTTAATGTACGGGAGACAGGGCAAATCTTGAAAAGGGTAAACACCACCTCGGTGGATTGTAGGATAAGGGAGATGAATTATAAACTATTGGCGAGAATGTATATCACACCTGATAGAGCACATAAGATTCGGCCGGAAACATCACAACAATGCTGGAGGGGATGTAATAACATTGGGACAATGGCACACATTTGGTGGACGTGCCCAGAAATCAAGAAGTACTGGGATGAGATAAGGGGTATTATAATGGAGATTACAGATGTCACCATACCAGATGATCCCCGAGTATGTCTATTTCATGGGAGTGGAATACCACGAAAATATATCTGAAATCGCTAGTGCCACACCTTATAAACATGCCCAAAAGCCTTATCCCTCGACATTGGCAAGAGGAAAGAAGACCCTCAATACGAGAGTGGCTCAATAAAATCAATGAAATATATTATTTAGAATACTTAAGGTATAGCGAAGGGTTGGATTTGGAAGCTTTCGAAATGACATGGAGGAAGTGGATAAAATATAGATACTTAATAAGAGCAGCAGAGGTGTGCGGTATTTAGATAGAGGCCCCATAATAACTAGAGAATACTAGATAGGTAAGATAATAGAAAACATATAGTAGAAGAGCTGATAAGGGTCGAGGGAGAGTAGGGGAGCAGGAGAGAAGGTACGGAAGGAAGTAGGGAAAAAGCAATGGGGGAGAATTAAAGGGGGGGGGGGTAATTGGGGAGGTGGTGGTTTAGGGGGGTGGGTAATAACATGGGATGGATAAATAAGGGGGGGTAAATTCTGGTTGAAAGCAATGTAAACAGTTTGGTTTCTCGTTTTATTCTTTGAGAGGAAGTTGAAAGCCACAATGATGTGATGATATAAGGGAATATACTGAACTGTAGAGGTGAAGTAACATCCCCCGGAAAACATTTCGCTGAAGTGGCAAAAAAAAAAAAAAAAAAGAAAAAGAAAGAAAAAAAAGAAAACTCCATCAGTATCACCAGCAAAGCAGCTTCATTATTATCCCATTAAAGAAGAAGAGAAATTTCATAATTTGCCGCGTCACGAATGTTAATTATGAACGCTAGTTTACAAGACCGACCGCTTCTGCTTCCAAGCATGCGTGTTTGTACTTTGGACTTTTGTCCGGCGGACTTGTGTACAGACGCTCGGAAAATCCGACAACACACATTTGTTGGCGGAAAATTTGAAGGCAGGCTAGCCAACGAAAGTCCGACGACAATTGTCCGATGGAGCGTACACACGGTCGGATTTTGTGCCAACAGCCTGTCATTGAACATTTCCCGTCGGAAAATCCGATCGTGTGTACGGGGCTTTAGAATCTGTGAACTATAGTGAAAGTTTTTTTTCTTTCCTCTTTTTAGCCTATATATGCACTTTAAACCGGTTTAATTTTTACTACTTCTAGCCATTTTCAACCGGGGTTGCTAGGGGTTCCTCCAGAGGTTGCTAGGGGTTCCTCCAGAGGTTGCTAGGGGTTCCTTGAGCTGTGGCTGATAAACCACCTATTTGGTGATGTCTACAGAGTTCAAGGTTCAGCACCACTTGGCAAAGCCAGCAGCACGACACCAAATATCTTTTTAGCTGTCTTTAAGGGTGGCATTCTGAACACCACTTTAAGGGGGACATTCTTCCTATTGACCACGAATGTAAGGAGCATTGTTCCTATTGAGCCCTGATGATGTGGTTTTAGGAAGGGTTCCTCGAGACATGAAAATTATTTTTGGGGTTCCTCTAGGATTAAAAGGTTGAGAAAGCCTGTTCTAGGAGCTGCAAACAAAGCTGAAAAGTAAAAGGAAGACTAAGAACTTCCAAATTTCAACATGGAATTTTACTGAGTTTAAATCAATTGCAACAAATTCCCTGATGGTATGTAGATATTCACCAGCACACCAAGGATCATCAATGCCTGACGAAGGGGTCTTGCGCGGCCCCGAAATGTTGCACTTCACTGTTTTGTGATCTGATCATTCTGGAATAAAAACAGTTCGGACAAAATTGATGATCCTTGGTGTTCTGGCGAATGTCTACATATTGTATAGGTTCCAGTATCCAGCTGGATGTCGCTACAGCACCCTGTACTGTAATGCCCCGTACACACGGTCGGATTTTCCAACAACAAAACCGTGGGATTTCGTTCGAAGGTTGTTGGCTCCAACTTGTCTTGCATACACACGGTCACACAAATGTTGGCCAGCAATTCCGAACGTGGGAACGCGGTGACGTACAAGACGCACGACGAGCCGAGAAAAAGGAAGTTCAATAGCCAGTGCGGCTCCTTCTGCTCGATTCCGAGCATGCGCAAACTTTTGCGTGACGGACTTGTGTGCACACGATCGGACTTTCCGACAACAAGTTTTGTTGGAGGAAAAATTTGAGAACCTGCTAAGAAACTTTTGTTGGCAGAAAGTCCGACAGCAAATGTCCGATGGAGCCTACACACGGTCGGACTTTCCGACAACAAGCTCACATCCAACATTTCCCGTAGGAATGTCCGATCGTGTGCACGGGGCATAAGGGTTCATTCCAGGAACGCGTGCGATGGGAATATGGACTGTGGACTTTCCCCCATGGGGCTCCTTGGTGTAATTTTTTTCTCAACATTCCTTTTACTGAATGCAGTTTTTTTTAGACAATTTCAAGGGCCAGTTCACCACTTTAAGCACACACCAAAATTCAAATGCAGGCACGTTGTTCTGGAGACACAAGGGTTAACATTCTCTCATTTTTCCTCAGATTGTAACCAACGCAGGCGCTGTACAAAGGAAATCACATGTGAATTTTTATCTGAGCGCCCCTTTACATCCTGTGTGTAAATGTGGCAAGCAGTTTCTCGGGAAAAAAACAGAAGTGAAAGTGGTGTATGTGTATTCAATTCGCATAGCTATCTGCCCAGTAAAAGAGCACCTGCATTTATTCGTTATAAATGGAGGCTTTAAAAAACAAAAGCTATACAGTTATTTTTAGGGCTGGATGAATGTTTTTTCATTGAGTTAAAATGGAAAGTACCGCATCTGGCCACTAGATGGTGCTAACTATCATAAGAATTTCCTATTGAAGCACCATCTAGTGGCCAGATGAGGTACGTTCAGTTTTAAATCAAGGAAAAATAGTTGAATGTAGGTGTACTTTTACCAAGCAGGTTTTTTTCTTTTTTTTCTTTTTTTTAAATACCCCCCGTGTTTATAGACACAAAGGGCGGCTTGGCTCCGCCCCCTCCTCACTGGCTGTGATTGACAGCAGTGAGAGCCAATGGATCCCACTTAGAGTTGCCACCTCATCCCTTTAAACCCGAACACCTTTGAATTACACAGGTTCTGAGGCTAATTAAATGCAGATAAGGCACAAAGTGAGTTTAATTACCACCTTAATCAGACACAGAACCTGTGTAATTAATATGTGTTCAGGTTTAAAGGGATGAGGTGGCAACCATAATCCCACTGCTGTGCCTAAGCCTATAAGAAGGGAGAGAGCCAAGCAAGCGGCTGCTGTCATGGACATCGCTGGATCAGGATGGGGCTTAGGTAAGTATAGGGAGGGGTCTGCACGCTGAGGTTTTTTTACCTTAATGCAAACCCCCACTATACAGTGGGGATCGAAAGTTTGGGCACCCCAGGTAAAAATGTGTATTAATGTGCATAACGAAGCCAAGGAAAGATGGAAAAATCTCCAAATGGCATCAAATTACAGATTAGACATTCTTATAATATGTCAAAAAAGTTAGATTTTATTTCCATCATTTAGGCCCCTTTCACACTGGGGCGGTGGGGGCGTCGGCGGTACAACAGCGCTATTTTTAGCGCTGCTGTACCGTCGTTCTTGCAGCGGTATTCGCCCGCTAGCGGTGCGGTTTTACCCCCCCCCGCTGGCGGCCGAAAAAGGGTTAAAATCCCTCGTACAGCGCGGCTATAGCCGCGGTATTACCGCGGTATAGCAGCGCTGTCCCATTGATTTGAATGGGCAGGAGCGGGGAAGGAGCGGTGAATACACCGCTCCTTCCCCGCTCCAAAAAAGCGGTTTGCAGGACTTTTTTCACCGCCCTGCCTGCGCACCGCTTCAGTGTGAAAGCCCTCGGGCTTTCACACTGAACAAACAGCGGAGGCTGTTTAGGGGCGGTTTTCAGGCGGTATTTTTAGCGCAATACCGCCTGAAAACCGCTCCAGTGTGAAAGGGGCCTTACACTTTCAAAATGACAGAAATAAAAAAAACAGCGTCTGCAAAAGTTTGGGCACCCTGCAGAATTTATAGCATACACTGCCCCCTTTGCAAAGCTGAGACCTGCCAGTGTCATGGATTGTTCTCAATCATCGTCTGGGAAGACCAGGTGTTGTCAATCTCAAAGGTTTTAAATGGCCAGACTCATCTGACCTTGCCCCAACAATCAGCACCATGGGTTCTTCTAAGCAGTTGTCTAGAAAACTGAAACTGAAAATAGTTGCTGCTCACAAAGCTGGAGAAGGCTATAAGAAGATAGCAAAGCGTTTTCAGATGTCAATATCCTCTGTTCGGAATGCAATTAAGAAATGGCAGTCATCAGGAACAGTGGAAAGTTAAAGCAAGATCTGGAAGACCAAGAAAAATATCAGACAGAACAGCCCGCAGGATTGTGAGAAAAGCAATTCAAAACCCACGTTTGACTGCACGATCCCTCCAGGAAGATCTGGCAGACACTGGAGTTGTGGTACACTATTCCACGATAAAGAGATACTTGTACAAATATGGTCTTCATGGAAGAGTCATCAGAAGAAAACCTCTTCTACGTCCTCACCACAAAAATCAGCGTTTGAACTTTGCAAATGAACATGTAGACAAGCCTGAGGCATTTTGGAAACAAGTTCTGTGGACGGAATGAGCAAAGGTACGTTTGGAGAAGAAAGGGCACAGAATTTAATGAAAAGAACCTCTGTCCAACTGTTAAGCATGGGGGTGGATCAATCATGCTTTGGGGTTGTATTGCTGCCAGTGGCACAGGGAACATTTCACGAGTAGAAGGAAAAATGGATTTAATAAAATTTCAGCAAATTTTGGATGGTAACTTGATGCCATCTGTGAAAAAGCTGAAGTTAAAGATGGCTTCTACAAATGGATAATTTGTTTAGGATAATGATCCTAAACACACCTCAAAATCCACGGGGGGGGATTACATCAAGAGGCGTAAACTGAAGGTTTTGCCATGGCCTTCACCTGACCTGTTCCTGACCTCAACATTATTGAAAATCTATGGATAGACCTTAAAAGAGCAGTGCTTGACAGACAGCCCAGGAATCTCAAAGAACTGGAATGCCGCGTACACACGAGCGGACTTTACGGCGGACTTTGCCCGGCGGACTGGATTTCGTCGGACAATTCGATGTGTGTGGGCTCCAGCGGACTTTGTTTTCTCAAAAGTTGGACGGACTTAGATTTGAAACTTGTTTAAAATTTATCCGTTGAAATCGAGTCCGGTCGAAAAGTCCGCCGTCTGTATGCTAGTTCGACGGACAAAAAGCCACGCTAGGGCAGCTATTGGCTACTGGCTATGAACTTCCTTGTTTTAGTCCGGTCGTACGTCATCACGTACGAATTCAACGGACTTTGGTGGATTGTGTGTAGGCAAGTCCGTTCATTCAGAAAGTCCGTCGGAAAGTACGTCGAAAAGTCCGCCGGGCAAAGTCCGCCGTTGTGGAGAACACGACTAATAGTTGTCCTGTGGAGAGATTCTCCCACCTGAGCTGTGGATCTCTGCAGCTCCTCCAGAGTTACCATGGGTCTCTTGGCTCTTCTCTGATGAATGCTCTCCTTGCCCGGCCGGTCAGTTTAGGTGGACGGCCATGTCTTGGTAGGTTTGCAGTTGTGCCATACTCTTTCCATTTTCCGATGATGGATTGAACAGAGCTCCGTGAGATCTTCAAAGCTTGGGAGATTTTGTTATAACCTAACCCTGCTTTATACTTCTCCACAACTTTATCCCTTACCTGTCTGGTGTGTTCCTTGGCCTTCATGATGCTGTTTGTTCACTAAGGTTCTCTAAGAAACCTCTGAGGGCTTCACAGAACAGCTGTATTTATACTGAGAATAAATTACACACAGCTGGACTCTACTTACTAATTAGGTGACTTCTGAAGGCAATTGGTTCCATTAGATTTTAGTTAGGGGTATCGGAGTAAAGGGGGCTGAATACAAATACCCCCACCCACACTTTTCATATATTTATTTGTAAAAAATGTTGAAAACCATTTTTCATTTTCCTTCCACTTCACAATTATGTGTCACTTTGTGTTGGTCGCGCATATAAAACACCAATAAAATACATTTACGTTTTTAGTTTTAAGGGGTATGAATACTTTTTCAAGGCACAGTATATATAAAATGCAGAAATGCAAACCATGTATAGTAAACGACTGTTTGCCTGGAGTTCAGGTTTTCTATGAATGCTCAACAAAAAGGATAAATTGCATAATCAACGAGAAGCTTGTTTCTAGCATGGGCCTCCCGAGACTTCTTGTAGTTGTAAAAAAAAAAGAGCTTAGATTGTGATAACAATCAGAATAAAGCCTTGTCATTCTCTGTAAGAACTACACTATATTACCACAAGTATTGAGACGCCTGCCTTCACACGCACATACACTTTAATGGCATCCCGGTCTTAGTCCGTAGGGTTCAGTATTGAGTTGGCCCACCCTTTGCAGCTATAACAGCTTCAACTCTTCTGGGAAGGCCATCCACAAGGTTTAGGAGTGTGTCTATGGGAATGTTTGATCATTCTTCCAGAAGCGCATTTGTGAGGTCAGGCACTGATGTTGGATGAGAAGGTCTGGCTCGCAGTCTCCGCTCTAATTCATCCCAAAGGTGTTCTATCGGGTTGAGGTCAGGACTCTGTGCGGGCCAGTCAAGTTCCTCCACCCCAAACTTGCTCATCCAAAGTATATTGCCAAAAGTATTGGGTCCCCACTCCAAATCATTTGGTGGTGGAGGGGGGATTATGGTGTGGGGGGTTGTTTTTCAGGGGTTGGGCTGGGCCCCTTAGTTCCAGTGAAGGGAACTCTTAAAGTGTTACTAAACCCACAACAGTAAAATCAGTCTGTATATGCAGCATAGCATGCTTGTTATACTCACTGTGGAACTTAAGGGGTTAATCCTCTGCATTGTGTGAAAACGCTGTTTGATCCTGTATGCAGAGATCCTTCCCTTCTTGCAATGTCTATCTTGGGAACACACAGGTAGGGTAGCCAACCTACACATGCTCAGTTGTGCCTTTTATGCTGGAGAGAACAGTTATTTGTTCTCAGAGCTAGCCAGGTCACATGATATTGACATCACACATGTGGGCGTGTATACAAGCTGCAGTGGAAATCTCCTCCCACCTGAACTCTCTGCACTGGAGAAACTGTGCAGTTTGTCACTGACAGTGGTATACAGAACATCCAAAAAGGTAAATAGCGGCAGTATTTTTTAATGTAAAAAGAAGATTTATAAGCTGTGGGGGGGGGGGGGGGGGGCAGATGAACTATATTTATATTACTGGGTTTAGCAAAACTTTAACTACTTAAGGACCAGCCGCTGTCATTATATGTCACTAATTTGATGTTAAATACCATTGTTATGGCAGCGGATCGCTACCATAACCCCGGTATTTTTAAAAACGGTGGACTGTCTTCTTTGAGATAAAAGTGGTCACTGCGGCAGATTCACCGCGAGATCTTTTTTATCAGGGGCGGGAGAATAAAAGTGACCCAAATTTTTTTTTTTTTTTTTTAAAAGGACAGTGTCAAAATAAAAAAATAAAAAGTAAAATAAATAAGAAAAAAAATAAATAAAAAAATGAAAGCGCACTGTCCCGCTGAGCTCGCACGCAGAAGCGATCGCATACGTAAGTCGCGCCCGCATCTGAAAACAGTGTTTAAACCGCACATGTGAGGTATCGCCGCGATCATTAGAGCGAGAGCAAAAATTCTAGCCCTAGACCTCCTCTGTAACTCAAAACTGGTAACCTGTAGAATTTTTTAAACGTTGCCCTTGGAGATTTTTTAAGGGTAAAAGTTTGTCGCCATTCCATGAGCGGGCGCAATTTTGAAGCGTGACATGTTGGGGATCAATTTACTCGGCGTAACATCATCTTTCACGATATAAAAAAAAAATGGGCTAACTTTACTGTTGCCTTATTTTTTAATTCAAAAAAGTGCATTTTTTCCCCAAAAAAAGTGCGCTTGTAAGACCGCTGCGCAAATACGGTGTGACAGAAAGTATTGCAACGACCGCCATTTTATTCTCTAGGGTGTCTGGAAAAAAAAAATATAGAATGTTTGGGGGTTCTAAGTCATTTTCTAGCAAAAAAAAAAAAAAAATGATTTTAACTTGTAAACAATAAGTTTGAAAAATAGGCAAATATTTTTTTGCACTCTTTTTCTCTGCATTCTGGAACAACGCCCCAAAGGAGCGGCACAGACTCTTATCATGCCATGTCCAGCTGGCACCTCCGTTCAGCAAGTCACCCTCATGGCCAGCTATCTTCTACTCTTACCTTCCGTCCTTTCAGCGTTTTCCCGTTCTACTCAAATCAAGTCAATACTTTCTTTTATTGCACTTATTTATTTGTTTATTAGTTAACTGTTACAAAGTATCAAAGAACAATCCTTATGCTGCCCATAGATGGGTAGAATTGAAATGAAATTCTTGGAGAACGAAGATTCTAAGAAAGTTTGCAGTAGAAGGAGAGGAAGTGATATAGAGCATGTGACCCCTTCCAGCCACATCCACCACATACGTTCAATTATTTCTATACAATTACTATACACATTGTACGAAAAAAAGCGTTGCCTTAACCGGTTCAATACCGGGCATTTTCACCCCCTTCCTTCCCAGGCCAATTTTTAGTTTTCAGCGCTGTCGCACTTTAAACGGCAATTGCGCGGTCGTGCGACATTGTACCCAAACAAAATTGACGTCTTTTTTTCCCCACAAATAGAGCTTTCTTTTGGTGGTATTTGATCACCTCTGCGGTTTTTATTTTTTGCGCTATAAACTAAAGAAGAGCGTCAATTTTGAAAAAAACACAATATTTTTTACTTTTTGCTATAATAAATATCCCAATTTAAAAAAAAAATAACTAATTTTTTTCCTCAGTTTCGGCCAATATGTATTCTTCTACATATTTTTGGTAAAAAAAATTGCAATAAGCGTATATTGATTGGTTTGCGCAAAAGTTATAGCGTCTATAAAATACGGGATAGATTTATGGCATTTTAAAAAAATATATATATTTTTTTTTTTTTTACTAGTAATAGCGGCGATCGCGATTTTTTTTTCATGACTGCGACATTATGGCGGACACATCGGACACTTTTGACACATTTTTGGGACCATTCACATTTATACAGCGATCAATGCTATAAAATTGCATTGATTACTGTGTAAATGTGACAGGCAGTGAAAGGGTTAACCACTAGGGGGCGGGGAGGGGTTAAATGTGTTTCCTAGGGAATGCTTCTAACTGTAGGGGTAGGGGACGCACAAGGGGAGGAGACCGATCAGTGTTCCACTGTACTGGGAACACAGATCGCTCTCTTCTGAGCTGACAGGACGTGGATCTCTGTGTTTACACACACAGATCCACGGTCCGGCCCGGTTAACGGGCAATCGCGGGTGCCCGGCGGACACTGCGGCCGGCGGGCACACGCACCGGGTCCCGAGCAACGCGGCAGGCGCGCGCGCGCCCCCTAGGCGGCCGGGAACCCGAGGCCGTCATATGACGTCCACCCAGGATGGAAGATCCCATCTGTGGACGTCATTTGACAATAGGCTGGTAGTGAAGTGGTTAACCACTTCCGGACTGCCGCACGACTATATACGTCCTCACTTTGAGGACGGATATCGTTGTTATGTCAGCAGCTAGCTGCCATAACCCCGGTATCGCTGTGTTTGGCCGGTGGTCCGGTACAAGATAAAAGTGGTCTCTGCGGAGGATTCGCCGTGAGATCACTTTTATCGTCACTGGGTTTCCCCCACTGACAGCTGAAATGTAAAAAAAAAACGCAATTATCTGTTGTTAAGGAGCGGGGCCGCCACCTCCTTAACAACCGATGACTCATTCAGCTGTCAGTGGGATTCCCCTGTTGACAGCTGACGTGTAAAAGAAGTCCGGTAATTGGAGCTGTCAAAAAAAAAAAAAAAAGCAGCCGGCAATTTTTATCAACAGCATTGCTCAGGCGTTAAAACGTTGTTTCTTTTTGTATCTTTCTGTTTCTTCATCTGTAGATCAAAGAGATGAACTTCCATCTGCAGATAAAGTCAGTTTAAAGCAACCTGTCAAGTAAAAAAAAATATATATATATTTTATAATTATTAAATGTTCTTCTGTTTAACCCCTTATTAACCCTTAATTTACTCTAATCAGCCTTAACCTCCCTGGCGGTATGATTATGTCGGATTTTAGGTGCTGAAAAAGTGTTACAATTATTTTGCATGGAAATTTGGTGTTTTTATATTGTTGGCCTGTAATTCTTAGCAATAACACACTTAAATCTGTCCAAACAAGAGTCTAGTAGACATCCCGGGTATGATAAAGTTTGAAACACAAAATCATGAATTATAATATAATAAATAAATATAAATAATTTAAAAATATATAAATATAATAATAATAAAATAAATTTCCCCACGATTCACTATCGCTCAATTCTGCAAGTGTTCTAATTTATTACCGCTACTTTTGATGTAAAGGGACACTTTTTGGTTGCTATGGACAATCTCCAGTTTCCAGGCAGAAAGAACAGTATATATAACATAAAACTGCATGCAGGGCATAGGACAAAGCACTGGGGACAAAAGGGTAGTGAAATGATTTCATACAGTACTGTTATCTGTAATATTACAGTACTGTATGTGTTATGATTTTTACACTTTTTTGAATTTGCCGCCAGGCTCCGCCCCCGTGCGTTGCGACACTCGCAGGGAACGGAGCCAGGCACTGAGAGGCTTCAGGAGGAGGACAGAGCCTGCAGACACCGCGGGGGGGAATCGCAGGATCCTGGTGACAAGGTAAGTAACCTGCACCAGGATCCTGCAATGCAATCCCGAGTGTGGCTCGGGGGTTACCGCTAATGGTGCTGAAATTTAACCCCGAGCCACACTCAGGAATACCGTCAGGGAGGTTAATTAACGCCCTATTCTCCTCCATTTAATTATTATTTTCCTGCTTTTTTTATTTGGTCACGTCTATTTTATAAACAATAAGCAATTAAAACTTTTTTTTCTGTTTGCTTTGTTCGTTAATATTTTTACACATTTAACATATATTTACACATTTCAAATTGAAAAAGCGCAAAATTATAAAAAAAAAAAAAATCTATTTTTTTTATTTGTAAATAAATTTTCAATGCTTTGCTCCATTGCTGACAGCCAAAGTGAAAATAAAACAGTTGCGGTAGGTATCGGTAATTGGTATCGGCGCGTACTAAAAAAAAAAAGTATCGGTACTCATACTGGTTGTACAAAAAAAATGGTATCGGTGCCTCCCTAGTGTATATGTGTGTATGTATATATATATATATATATATATATATATATATATATATATATATATATATATATACTAATTTTTCGGGTTGTGAGGTGCTTTGGACCTGGTTGTGCCTCCAGTACATTCTTTCCTTTCCTGTTTTGATTCGCAATCTTCAAGTACTTTGCTGCGGTAATCATTTCCCCTCACATATCCCCCCCTCCCCCCTCCTATCACTCTCTCTGCATTCCGGAATACAACCCAGAGAGAGCAGAACACAAAAAACTCCCATCCACTCCTCTCATCCCATTCCCAGCTTCTCCATCCAGCAAGTCACCATCATGACCAGATATCTTCTTCTCTTTACTGGGATACTTTCAGCGCTTTCCCGGCATAGTAAGTCAATTCTTTCTGTTATTGTACTTATTTATTAGTTTATTAATTAACTGTTACAAAGTCTCAAAGACAAATCTAATAGTTGTGGGATTTGGAAATATTATTCTTTTTTTTTTTTTCTAAATATGATTTCTTACCAGATGTGTATTACTTAGGCTGGGTAGGAAAGATTGAACGTTTACATTCAGGAAGATTCTACTTGTTTCTTAGGCCCCTTTCACACTGGGGCGGTGGGGGCGTTGGCGGTAAAACAGCGCTATTTTTAGCGCTGTTTTACCGTCGTTTTTGCGGCTGTATTCGGCCGCTAGATACTATGTACTATACTATACAATTTACTATAATAAATACTGTACTATACTATATACTATACAATTCTATACTATATACTATATTCTATACTATACTATTCTATACTATAATATATACTATACTATACTATACACTAGGGATATGCAATTAGCGGACCTCCAGCTGTTGCAAAACTACAAGTCCCATCATGCCTCTGCCTCTGGGTGTCATGCTTGTGGCTGTCAGAGTCTTGCTATGCCTCATGGGACTTGTAGTTCTGCAAGAGCTGGAGGTCCGCTAATTGCAAATCCCTGCTATACTATACTAAACCATGCTATATACTGTATACTATACTATATACTATGCTATACTATACTATATAATATACTATACTATATACTATACTATATAATATACTATACTATACTATATTTGTTATACCGCTAATGGCAGCAATCTGGACTACATACACTTTACAATCTGGAGAAATACACTCACCGGACACTTTATTAGGTACACCTATTCAATTGCCTGGTAACATAAATTGCTAATCAGCCAATCACAGGGCAGCAACTCAATGCATTAAGGCATCTAGACGTGGTGAAGACGACTTGCTGAAGTTCACACCGAGCATCAGAATGGGGAAGAAAGGGGATTGAAGTGGCTTTGAACGTGGCGTGGTTGTTGGTGCCAGACGGGCTGGTTTGAGTTATTCTCAGATTTTCACACACAACCATCTCTCGGGGATTACAGAGAATGGTGGGAAAAAGAGAAAATATCCAGTGAGTGGCAGTTGTGTGGAGGAAAATGCCTTGTTGATGTCAGAGGAGAATGGGCAGACTGGTTCCAGATAATAGAAAGGCAACAGTAACTCAAATAACCTCTCGTTACATCCAAGGTATGCAGAATACCATCTCTGAATGCACAACACATACAACCTTGAAGCAAATGGGCTACAGCAGCAGAAGACCACACCGGTTTGCCACTCCTGTCGGCTAAGAACGGGAAACTGAGGCCACAATTCGCACAGGATCACCAAAATTGGACAATAGAAAATTGGAAAATCGTTGCCTGGTCTGATGAGTCTGGATTTCAGCTGCGACATTCAGATGGTGGGGTCAGAATTTGGCACATGGATCCATCGCCTTGTATCACCGGTTCAGGCTGGTGGTGGGGATGTCATGGTGGGGGGGGAGATTTTCTTGCCATACTTTGGGCCCCTTAGTATCAATTGAGCATCATTTAACTACTTGCCGACCTGCCGCCGTCATTATACTGCGGCAGGTCGCCATGACCCCGCGAACCGTCCTAGCCGTACGTCGGTCCCTTTAAGCGGGATAGCAGGCGCAGACGCTGCACTGTGGGGGTGCCGATGCGCTTGGCTGCCGGTCGCGGGCACAAGAGCCAGAACAGGGACATGTGTGTGTAAACACAGAAATCCCTGTTCTGTGAAGAGAGGAGAGGCAGATCGTGAGTTCCTACAAGCTGGGAAACACGATCTGCCAATTCCTCCAGTCAGTCCCCTCCCCCATACAGTTAGAAACAGCTCCCAGGGAACACACTTAACCCCTTGATCGCCCCCTAGTGTTAACCCCTTCCCTGCCAGTGACATTTACACAGTAATCAGAGCATTTTGTATATCACCAATCACTGTATGAATGTCACTGAGATAGACCTTTTCACAGCTGAAGGTGTGAATGGCATTTGACCACAACCAAAACAGCCGTTACATCATATGACTTCTAACATATTTTTATCAAGTATATCTGCCTAATCAGAATACATGTTTTGATACCGTATATACTCGAGTATAAGCCTTATACTCGAGTCAATCACTTTTCTGCAGCAGAGAATGACATTTTCCGAACCGACTTTGGGGTATCTGAAGTTGGTGTGCAAGCCCAGTGGAACTAGCACTACAACATATCCAAAGCTGGGGTTCCTAGCAACAAGTGGCCCCGAGATACGGGTCCCCAAAGTCGGTTCGGAAAATTTCATTCTCTGCTGCAGAAAAGTGCTTAACATTTTCTGAACCGACTGGTGCTGGTTCCCCTGATGAAGTCACGTGACCCGTGACGCCACGCGTAGGGACGGGACAGGCACCTTCCACTGTGAGAAGTGGCACGAGCTCGCCGCTCGTTTGGTTATATGCGCCCTCTGCTATTCAAATGTGTGAGTACCACTTTTTATTGTCAATAAAGCTCATTTGTTTTAAAAAAAATACTACACTATATGGCATTCCTTTCCTCTTTTGTCCACTGTGCCCGCTGAGGACCTGATACAGATAGAGACTTAGTCCGGGACCCAGGAACAACCCCCATAGGAGCTGGGATAAGCGGTGATTGATCTATGCTGTAACCTCAGTATAATGAGGTAAGGGGCCATTGTCTAGCAGTGTGGTATTGTTGCATGAAGAGGATCTCTGTGATCTACACACTTCACATCCATCATTTATTTTGGTCTAAAAATCAAGTTTGCTGCTTGCACTTTTTCACTGGTTTGCACTTGGAGGACTGATGAGCCATTGGAGATTTTCTTGTTGCACCAGCCACTTTGTTTGGACTATATATATATATATATATATATATATATATATATATATATATATATATATATATATATATATATATATATATATATATATATATATATATATATGTTTTTATGCATCTGTAAGCACTGTTTGTATGCACTGGACACTTTAGACCACTGTCACATGTTTTGAGATCTCGTACAGTGTAACATTGTACTTTTCCGCTTTTATTTTTATTTTGTGTTTTTCAACATTGTGTTTCAACTCACTTACATGCTCTTATATGCACCAATTGATCAGTTTGACACTGTAAGATTTATATTGCTTATGCTCATGTCAGTAATTGCTGTCAAGTCCGGTGATTTGGTAATTAATTTTTGGCTTTGAGATTAGTTTTATTTTATCACCATTTAGATCTCACTATACTCTATTTAGGGTGTTTTATGTTAATCACACTCTACGTTCACGTTAGATGATTCGTTTTATTATTATTCCACTATGCCCTTTATTTATGTATTCTTTCACATATTTGGATTAGTGCAGCACCACACCCACTCGTTATTTTTCGTTAATTACTAGGGGCCAGGTAGGACCCCAGCCGGTGTTAGCAGCTTTTCCCCTGGTTATCACATTTATTACATGGTAGCGCGGGAATAAAACACCTTACACAGTGCTGGTTCTACTGGGTTTGCACACCAAATTTGGGGTTCATGGCACCAAGTGACCCCAAGATACGGGGCCCCAAAATCAGTAAACTGTGTCCATCTGCAGCAATGTCATTTCGGTGCCCTTTGGGTCCAGAGACCCCAAATTTTGGCTGCAGCTAGGGGGCATCTAGGAACCCTCAACTACCGAGTTTGAATTTCTGGGGACCTATGGCTGCAAATGGGCACAGTGAGGCTGCAAATGGGCACAGCGAGGCAGCAAATGGGCACAGCGAGGCAGCAAATGGGCACAGCGAGGCAGCAAATGGGCACAGCGAGGCAGCAAATGGGCACAGCGAGGCAGCAAATGGGCACAGCGAGGCTGCAAATGGGCACAGCGAGGCTGCAAATGGGTACAGTGAGGCTGCAAATGGACATTGTTGACCCTCTTTTCCACTTACAGTAGCTGCGCATTTCTCACCCTCGGCTTATACTCGAGTCAATACGTTTTCGCTTTTTTTTTTTTTTTTGTGGTACAATTAGGTGCCTCGGCTTTTATTGGGGTCGGCTTATACTCCAGTATATACGGTAATCATAACTAAATGTTTGATAAATAAATAGCTATTCCATTTACCCTATCAATCCCATCTCTTGGCAAAATTAAAAATTGCCACACAACTAACAAAACATAACAGCACTATAACAAACAATTCATTCATTGGTTGTGGACAGTTGGGTGCTTGACTCTTGAATGTAAAGATTCCTTTGGTGACAGTTAAAGCTGTGTAGGGCCTAACTAGATGTGAATATTAATTGTCATGATAATGGGGAAGATGGAAAAAAAACAAAGTCTCATAACAACATACAAAACCTAACATAAATAGCATTTTAAAGAAAAGCAGGTATGATTACAATTCCTATCAATCGCTTCTAAATTCCAACATCTCCCTCCAGCTGCCTAATCTTAGTTTAAATATTTATTTTTCTAGTTCAAATTCCTCCTAATTTATGTACCCAATTTACTTCTGCAGAAAAATCTCATTTTGCTTTGTCAAGGCTAAAGAAAAATATAAAAACACAAAAATGTCTAGAAATAAAAATGACACGTTGGTCTAACAATGTATGAACGCCAAGTCTTTAGTTGATTCCTCCGCTGTACCTTTGACAGCTCGTCCTCCATAAGACTCCACTGCAACACCTTAAGAACGCATCCAAAGTTCATACATAATCTTCTTTTCTTCAGGACTATCGCAGTCCACATGACAAGAAACTTCCGGTAGGTGCGCAGATCTTTTTTGCAGTTATAGCAAATTGAGCTGTGATTTTTTTTTTTTTTTTAGACAGCTGACATGATAAGTATCAAAGTTCTTCAGACATCTAAAAAGCTTTTGAAAGCACGCTTTTCCATCAATGCTGTTTGTGGCGGATGTCATAATGCCAAGGAATGAGGGAGGAGATTTTTGAGGATGGCGCCACTCAGATTGTTAGTCCAACATTTGACCATTAACAAAAATGCCCGTAAAGCCGTTGAGTTTATTTTTCTGCTGAAGTAAATCTATGTTCTAGAAGAAAAGAAAAACGTCTTAATACAAGGAGAAACCATTCTCATTTAGTATAAAATGTTATTCAGCTGTCATTTAACCTCCCTGGCGGGATGATTATTTCAGATTTTTGCGTCTCAAAGCGGTACAATTATTTTGCATAGAAATTTGGCGTTTTATATTGTAGGTCGGTAATTCTTAGCAATAACACACTTAGATCTGTCCACCAAGAGTCTAGTAGACATCCCGGGTATGATGAACTTTTAAACACAAAATCATAAATTATAATATAATAAATAACTATAAATAATTATACCAAATAATAATATAATAATAATAAAAATTATTCAATAATGTAATCTTGCCACAAATGGGCACTGATTGGCACCAGTGATGCCCAGCAATGCCACCCATCAGTATCATCAGTGCCACCAATCAGTGACATCAGCGCAACCCATCAGTGCCACCTGTCAGTGCCCATCCATGCCCATCAGTGCCCACCTATCAGTGTCCATCCGTGCCACCTATCAGTGCCGCCTACAAGTGCCCATCAGTGCCGCCTACAAGTGCCCATCAGTGCCGCCTACATGTGCCCATCAGTGCCGCCTATGAGTGCCCATCAGTACCGCATACCAGTGCCATCTATTAGTGCCCATCAGTGCCACCTATCAGTGCCCATCAGTGCCACCTATCAGCGCCCATCATCAGTGCCCGTCAGTGCCACCTCATCAGTGCCACCTCATTGGTGCCACCTCATCAGTGCCCATCAGTGCCACCTATCAGTGCCGCCTACAAATGCCCATCAGTGCCGCCTACGAGTGCCCATCAGTGCCGCCTATCAGTGCCCGTCATCAGTGCCCATCAGTGCCACCTCATTGGTGCCACCTCATCGGTGCCCATCAGTGCCGCCTTATCAGTGCCCGTCATTGAAGGAGAAAAGTTACTTATTTACAAAAATTGTTAACAGAAACAAAGAAAAACTGTTTTTTTTTTTCAAAATTTTCGGTCTTTTTTTATTTGTTGCGCAAAAAATAAAAATAACAGAGGTGATCAAATACCACCAAAAGAAAGCTCTATTTGTGGGAACAAAATGATAAAAAAATTTGTTTGGGTACACTGTAGCACGACCGCGCAATTGTTATTCAAATTGCGACAGCGCTGAAAGCTGAAAATTGGCCTGGGCGGGAAGGTGTCTAAGTGCCCGGTATTGAAGTGGTTAAAAATGAGCAGCTCAAAAAAACAAATTTCTTTTATAAGTTCCCCTTTGTCTTGCAAGACATTTATACTTCACCATACTGAGCACATCGGAAAACTTCTCCAAAAACTGTTTCTTCTATGGAAACAAAGATTACTGTTAATACAAACACACATATAAATATACATTATTAGGAAGTATTTTACTTTCTTTTGCATGACAATACAGCTGTTCACACACACAAGCCATGCAATTCAACCCGTGTCAAAGAAAGGGGGGGGGGGGGGTGTCATTGTTTCTTTAAACTATAAAACACCGTTCCTTAGTTTTAAACTTTAATCATCAGTGAAAAAAGGTTTTTTTACGTCACTAATCTTTTAACATTTCACTTTAATTATTTGTATCTATTTTATTAAGTGTATTGGGCGTGGCTCCAATGACCACATGATTAGCCACCCCAGCAAGTATTTAAATTAACGATTTTCAGCTCACAGTTTTTAGATTAACCTTTCTTTTTTTAGAATAAACAAATATAATATTTTTTATGTTTTCTTTTTTATATTAAATTGACCACAGTGCAAAATGACTAAGCATTGCACACGATTTTACAATTATAAATCAATTTTTTTTTTTTTTTATACCCAAATTATGTAGATCAAATTGTTCACGATTTTAAGTCAGAAATAACATTTTTTAGTCTTTTTTTTAACCACTTAAGGACCAGCCTCGTTTTGGAATTTATGTGTTTACATGTTTACTTGTTTTTTTTTTGCAAGAAAATTACTTAGAACCCCCAAACATTATATATTGTTTTCTAACAACCTAGAGAATAAAATGGCGGTCATTGCAATACTTTTTTTTCACACCGTATTTGCGCAGTGGTCTTATAAGCGCGCTTTCTTTTGGAAGAAATTCACTTTTTTGAATAAAAAAATAAGACAGCAGTAAAGTTAGCCCAATTTTTTTTTATATTGTGAAAGATAATGTTACGCCGAGTAAATTGATACCCAACATGTCACGCTTCAATATTGCGCCCGCTCATGGAATGACGTCAAACTTTTACCCTCAAAAATCTCCATAGGCGACGTTTTAAAAATTCTACAGGTTGCATGTTTTGCGTTACAGAGGAGGTCTAGGGCTAGAATTATTGCTCTCGCTCTAATGATTGCGGCGATACCTCACATGTGTGGTTCGACCACCATTTTCATATGCGGGCGCTACTCACGTATGCATTCGCTTCTGCGCGCAAGTTAATCAGGACGGGGGTTTTAAAAAAACATTTTTTTTTAATTTTTCTTATTTATTTTACATGATTTTATTTATTTTTACACTGTTTTTAAAAAAAAAAAAAAGTGTCACTTTTATTCCTATTACAGGGAATGTAAACATCCCTTGTAATAGAAAAAAGCATGACAGGTCCTCTTATATATGAGATCTGGGGGGTCAAAAAGACCTCAGATCTCATATTTACACTAAAATGCAAAAAAAAAAAAAAAAGTCATTTAAAAAAAAAAAATGTGCCTTTAAGACGCATGGGCGGAAGCGACGTTTTGACGTCCCTGCAGTGTCATGGAGACGGGTGGGCGCCATCTTCCCCTCGCTCGTCTCCAGGCACAGCAAGGGGACAGACGCGATTGCCTCCACCGCTACCAACGGCTCCGGTAAGCGGCGGAGGGCACCGGGCCCTCTCCCGCCACCAATCAAAGTGATCTCGTGGCGAATCCGCCGCAGAGACCACTTTTATCTAAAAGCCGACCGCCGCAGGAAAATGGGGATACCGGGGGTTATGGCAGCTAGCTGCTGCCCTAACAACGATATCCGCCGCCAAACTTAGGACGTACATCGGCGTGCGGCGGTCGCCAAGTGGTTAAGGTCACACTTTACAGACAAAATGTTTTTCTTGCTTCTAAAAGTTGTAACGACCAACATGCCACTGACTTGTTACCTGGAATTGTCCTTGTGGCAATGTCCCATCACTTTAAAACATACATAACAAACACAAAACAAATCATCATGCCAACCCATATTCATACTGTGTTACTATTATTTCACATTCATCAGTCCCTACCCTCAAGGAGCTTACAATCCTAAGGTCCCTAACTTACATTCATACATACACTAGGGCAGGGGCGGGCTGACCATTCGGGCACTCGGGCACTGCCCGAGGGCCCCATGCCACTAAAGGTCCCCATCAGGGTTGCCAGCCTCCATAAAACCAGGGACAGTATGTAAAAATCTGTGTTTTTTTAAAAATCCCAAGATTATAGCTGCCCCGCCTCTCCAGTACCTTTTCAGTGTGTGTATTCTGTATGTGTATACTGTGTGTGTATATTGTGTGTCTGTGTGTGTATACTGTATGTGTGTGTGTATACTGTGTGGCCCCATAATCTATAGCCTGAGGTCCCCATAATCTCCTATTGCCTGGGGGCCCTATAATCTCCTATTCTTTGGGGGCCCCATAATCTCCTATTGCCCGGGGGCCCCATAATCTTCTCCTATTGCCCGGGGGCCCCATAATCTCCTATTGCCCCGGGGCCCCATAATCTCCTATTGCCTGGGGACCACATAATCTCCTATTGCCTGGGGGCCCCATAATCTCCTATTGCCTGGGGGCCCCATAATCTCCTATTGCCCGGGGGCCCCATAATCTCCTATTGCCCGGGGGCCCCATAATCTCCTATTGCCCGGGGGCCCCATAATCTCCTATTGCCTGGGGGCCCCATAATCTCCTATTGCCCGGGGGCCCCATGAGTTGTCAGTCCGCCCCTGCACTAGGGACAATCTAGACAGGATCCAATTAATCTACCAGCATTTCCACGGAGTGTAGGAGTACCCGGAGGAAACCCATGCAGGCACAGGGAGAACACGCAAACTCCATGTAGGTAAAGTCGTGGTTTGGATCAACTGTTTTGCTGATACAGCCCTTTGGGCATATTAATACAGCTAACATGACATAACAATCCATGGATCTCACACACACATATATACAACAAACATAACTCTCACACTTAGCCCACTACACCCTGTAGACAAAAAGTATTTCTCTAATAAAACTGCACTTTCCCTTCTTTTTTTTTTTTTTTTTATAAGTTCACTCATCTATAATGGGCTCTAATCCATATGTCTACTTAGGTCATTATAAGTGTGCTGGGTGGTAGGGTATAATGTGCTTGCAGTTATTTTAGCGATGTTATTATTAGGTTCATATTCATATACCGGACAATACGTTTCTTTCATTTCTTTTTTTCAACATTTTTGTCATTTGTTTTAGCCTTCTAGTGGTACAAAACCCCTGTGTGCCTTGGTTCCATACCTTGAGGGACTCGGCCACTCCTGTTAATAGGGGTTCAGTTACACAAACAGAATGGGGTCACACAGACAGCCCAAAGGAGCTCCTGGTGGGATCACACATATCCCAATCTGGGGTGTACTCGGTGGTACAATTCCCCATCTCACACGGTGGTGAGACTTCCTCAAGGATTCATCTATTCCTAGAACCCCACATCACACAGACCCAATGAACATAAGTAATAGCAGGAACTGTATATCTGGCCAACAATCTCAGCCAAGGATCTATACCAGACTAAACACTGCACAAATCAGCCACACAACAGAAAGGGGGGGGGGGGGGGGGTTAGTCACAGAAGCTGCTAAAAAAAAAAAAGGAAACTCTGTAAAAACACACTCCTTTCTAAATAGAAACAGTCCACTTATATGCAAGATACATGGCAGCACATACAGTAAGGACGGAAAGTATTCAGACCCCTTACATTTTTCACTCTTTGTTATATTGCAGCCATTTAATAAAATCATTTAAGTTCTTTTTTTTTTCTCATTAATGTACACACAGCACCCCATATTGACAGAAAAACACAGAATTGTTGACATTTTTGCAGATTTATTTAAAAAGAAAAACTGAATTATCACATGGTCCTAAGTATTCAGACCCTTTGCTGTGACACTCATATATATAACTCAGGTGCTGTCCATTTCTTCTGATCATCCTTGAGATGGTTCTACGCCTTCATTTGAGTCCAGCTGTGTTTGATTATACTGATTGGACTTGATTAGGAAAGCCACACACCTGTCTATATAGGACCTTACAGCTCACAGTGCATGTCAGAGCAAATGAGAATCATGAGGTCAAAAGGAACTGCCTGAAGAGCTCAGAGACAGAATTGTGGCAAGGCACAGATCTAGCCAAGGTTACAAAAACATTTCTGCTGCACTTAAGGATCCTAAGAGCACAGTGGCCTCCATAATCCTTAAATGGAAGACGTTTGGGACGACCAGAACCCTTCCTAGAGCTGGCCGTCCGGCCAAACTGAGCTATCGGGGGAGAAGAGTCTTGGTGAGAGAGGTAAAGAAGAACCCAAAGATCACTGTGGCTGAGCTCCAGTCGGGAGATGGGAGAAAGTTGTAGAAAGTCAACCATTACTGCAGCCCTCCACCAGTCGGGGCTTTATGGCAGAGTGGCCCGACGGAAGCCTCTCCTCAGTGCAAAACACATGAAAGCCCGCATGGAGTTTGCTAAAAAACACCTGAAGGACTCCAAGATGGTGAGAAATAAGATCCTTTGGTCTGATGAGACCAAGATAGAACTTTTTGGCCTTAATTCTAAGCGGTATGTGTGGAGAAAACCAGGCACTGCTCATCACCTGTCCAATACAGTCCCAACAGTGAAGCATGGTGGTGGCAGCATCATGCTGTGGGGGTGTTTTTCAGCTGCAGGGACAGGACGACTGGCTGCAATTGAGGGAAAGATGAATGCGGCCAAGTACAGGGATATCCTGGACAAAAACCTTCTCCAGAGTGCTCAGGACCTCAGACTGGGCTGAAGGTTTACCTTCCAACATGACAATGACCCTAAGCACACAGCTAAAATAACGAAGGAGTGGCTTCACAACAACTCTGTGACTGTTCTTGAATGGCCCAGCCAGAGCCCTGACATAAACCCAATTGAGCATCTCTGGAGAGACCTAAAAATGGCCGTCCACCAACGTTTACCATCCAACCTGACAGAACTGGAGAGGATCTGCAAGGAGGAATGGCAGAGGATCCCCAAATCCAGGTGTGAAAAACTTGTTGCATCTTTCCCAAAAAGACTCATCAAAGGGGCTTCTACCAAATACTGAGCAAAGGGTCTGAATACTTAGGACCATGTGATATTTCAGTTTTTCTTTTTTAATAAATCTGCAAAAATGTCAACAATTCTGTGTTTTTCTGTCAATATGGGGTGCTGTGTGTACAATATGGGGGGCTGTGTGTACAATATGGGGTGCTGTGTGTACAATATGGGGTGCTGTGTGTACATTAATGAGGGAAAAAATTAACTTAAATGATTTTAGCAAATGGCTGCAATATAACAGAGTGAAAAATTTAAGGGGGTCTGAATACTTTCCGTCCCCACTGTATGACAGGCACACAACTGAATAGGGGTTCAGTTACACAAACTGAATATGGTCAGATTAAAACAGTTCACAAATGTAAAAAGCACTCCCTTAGACAAGCCACTCATGCAGGACACACACAGCATCACATATTCCAACAAATTGTGCAGTATAGTAACAAAGAAATCTCAATAGGAGAAAATTCTAGAGTATAGAATCTGACAGGCCTGCTTCCCTAAAGTCTTCCACATCAGTTTATAGGCACTGTGCAGAATAGGAGCGATAGTACTTCTGCTCATGGTGTTGTTTTATGGAGAACTACGCTGACGAGAAAGGAAAACAGAATTTCATTTGAAAATGGTACTAAGAATTACCACCAGGGCTTTTTTTCTCTTACAATAGGTGCAGGAACTCTCCTTTTCTGAGTCACCCCTTTTCCCCACCCCTACCCACCTCCGAGCACCGTCCCTTGGTTCCATCCCCCTACCCACCTCCCAGTACCGCCCATTTTAGACAATACAGAACCAAGTATGATTTTGTGGTGCTAAGTAATTTGCATGGAATTTGGTAAAGGTATCAAGAAAAGCAGTAAAATAGATCCCATTCAACCAACAACAATAGATCCCCCTAACATCAATGTACCACCCACAACAACCCCCCCCCCCCCCCCCCAGCAACAATAGACTCCCGGCAGCATCAACACATCTCCGCACAGCCAGCATTAATAGACACTCTGGAAGCCATTAACAATAGACCCCTCCCCCAACAATAGATCTCCTTCACCAACAACTGACCCCCCCAGCAACATAAGACCCACCCCTAGCAACAATAGGTCCCCCACCAGCAACAATAGACCTCCTTCAGCAACAATAGACCCCCCTCTGCAAAAAAATAGATCCTCTCCAGCTAGAATAGATCCCCCCAGCAGTGAGCATCAATACCCTGCAGCACACCCCAGCACCCCTTGCCATTACATACAGTCAGTCCAGGAGGTGCCGGAACGGCGTTCCCCCTGCGTTCCCGCTGAAAAAAAAAAGCCCTGATTACCACACATAGTACCTTATCGGCCACAGCCTATGAATGATCCCTTGAGTCCGAAGACCTGATTTTTGACCTGGCTGGTCACCCCAGACTTCAGGAGCTGCAAAAATCCTAGCTAAGCACACATTGCACCTGAAACAGGGCCAACCATTCACACAGAACACATGCACGCAAGGACAGTAATAAGTACAGATAGCATTGAAAAGTAAAAAGTAAAAAGAAACGTAAAAATTCAACAGTCAAGGTTCTTGGAAAGAGGACTTCTACATGACACCAACTTACAGAAATAGGCACAGCACAAGGGGAAGTCACAGTAAGCAAAAAGTTAGCTTACCTTCACCAGCAGAAGTGAATTTCCATTTCTTTGCGATGGCTGTAGAGTTATCATTTCCGGCTGCGAAGGACCAATTGATAGGGAAATCCCAGAACTTAGGGGTTTCCAATGACATTTTGTACTGCTGAACCACATTCAAAAAGATGTATTTAATATTCAAGCCTATAGTTTTAGCCATAGGCAGGGGAGCACACGTATACAGTGCATGGTGACATAATTGCTCTGCTAAAGCTGAGGGTATCAGTACAATTTATACATTCTAAAAAGGGGGGGGCACCTTGCAATGGCATCCCTAGGGGGAGGCCAGAGGGGGCCCTGACCCCCCCAACATTATGCTGTGCCCCACCATGTGCCCCCCCAATTAAAAAAAAATGTATTTATTTTTACAAAAAGGCAATGTCTAAGAGGGAGAGCGTCCCCAGTCAGCTCCTGCGGGTGATTCCTCCCCCCTCCTTCTGCTCGCTGACACTGCAGGATGCGAGCGCTCACACAACCATGGCCGCCCGACCTGCTCCGCCGACTCCACCAGGACTCTCAGTTACTGAACAAAACAGACTGATTTCTCCCGTCCTTAGGACAGGAGAACCAGCCTGTAAATTCCAAGAGATGCCAGACTAACGCTGTCAATAGCAGGGGCAGGACAGCAAGAGGAGGCTGGGGAACCCCACAGTGGCAGAACACCAGGGCCCGGTGGCAAGACAACCTTTGCAACCCTGATAGTTCTCCCACTGCTTTGGACCCTTATATTTTCTTGGTATGCTGGTGACATATATCTCTTGTTTTCTGCCACCCTGGGGGGCTCCAATACAGTAGGAAGGGAGCTCACTGCAGAACAAGTGAAAGGGCCGTTGTGGGATCGTAGTAAAGGGCCCCAGGATATATATATGAAAGCTGGAGACACCACTGGCACCTTGTGAGCCTCTTTGAAGTCCTAAACAATTTGTTGGTTATTTACATTGATAAACAGATGGTCATTTAGCATATACACATCACTTCCCATTCCCAAGTTCTGTGGGAAAGCCAGAGTTAGACCTTTTTACAGCTGAAGGTGTGAATGACATTTGACTACAACCAAAACAGCTGTTACATCATATGACATCTAACATATTTTTATCAAGTATATCTGCCTAATCAAAATACATGTTTTGATCATAACTAAATGTTTGATAAATAAATAGCTATTCCATTTACCCTATCAGGCATCATGGATGTGCCGCCGACAAATCTGCAGCAACTCTAAGTTATTTTTAGAGTTGAAAATGTTTTTATTGGTATGAAGTAACAAAAGGAAATAATACAGTTGACATAAAATATTGTACTGTAAAAGGATAACCAGCTTGCCAAATGGCTATCGCCCACAGCAAGGCTGGTACCTGTAAAAGCAATAAAAGTCATATAAACAAGTTATGTCAAACCATAAATCTAAGTTATTTTTAAAAAAATGTATTTGATATGTATTATATCAGAAAGTAAAAAAAAACATTTTTTCAAAAATGTCAGGTTTTTTTTTGTTTATAGCACAAAAAAAAAAAGGAAGTAACTGTTTGTAAATTCTTTTTTATTGCCATATGAAATTCCAATAGCATGTATGAATTAAAATATGAGCTCTGGTCATACAATACAAAACACAATTCATCATGAATAGCGATGTTGATACAGTGGAGCAAAACATTACATTACAGAATGACGCGTTTCGACCTGTACTGTTATGGTCTTCCTCAGGGAGGTTGTTTACTCTAAAAAAAAAATTATATACATTAAGAAACTCAAAATTCAAAGCATTTCATACACATCTATGTACACGGCAATGGTATAATTACTGATAAAAGATGAAATAGCGACAGAGATCCTATAACCAGAAAATTAAAAGAAATTAAAAAGTCCCGATGGATCCATGATCAATCCTCGTCCCCCCAAGACGGAATCCAGTCCAAAGGAGCTTGCAAGAACATATATTAATTTATTATCATCATTGGGAATCATACCGCAGGTGCCATTTGTTTATTCCTCTGGAGGTGTCAAGAGTGTGGCTTCTTGCAAGCTCCTTTGGACTGGATTCCATCTTGGGGGTAAGAAGATTGATCATGGATCCATTGGGACTTTTCAATTTCTTTTCTTCTTCTGGTTATTGGATCTCTGTCCCTATTTCATCTTTTAGCTGTAAATATACCATTGCCGTGTACATAGATGTGTGTGCACTATGAAATTTTAAGTTTCTTAATGTATATATTTTTTTTTTAGAGTAAATAACGAGCCTGAGGAAGACCATAACAGTACAGGTCGAGACGTGTCAGTGTATCTATGTGGCTGGCATTCTGTAATGTAATGTTTTGCTCCACTGTATCAACATCGCTATTCATGATGATATGTGTTTTGTATTGTATAACCAGAGCTCATATTCTAATTCATACATGCCATTAGAATTTCATATAGCAATAAAAAGAATTTTACAGTTACTTCCTTTTTTTTTTTAAGATCAATTTTTGGCTGCTAAAAACTTTTCCATATTGCGATTTTTGTCGGGGTGTGCAGCCTCTTCATTTCTAAATGTGTGATTTCTCGATGCAGAATACATATTGGCCTAAACTAATGAAGAAATTAGATTTTTTTTTTATTGGATGTGTTTTATAGCAGAAAGTAAAAAAATAGTTTTTTTTTTTTTCGAAATTGTCGCTCTTTTTTTGTTTATAGCGCAAAAAATAAAAACCGCAGAGGTGATCAAATACCACCAAAAGAAAGCTCTATAAACTTTACTTGGGTACAGCGTCGCATGAACGCGTAATTGTAAGTTAAAAAGTAACGCAGTGCAGTATCGAGAAAAATTGTCTGGTCATGAATGGGGGTAAATCTTCCGGAGGGCAAGTGGGTAATGAATAGCCTATATAGTGTTACCTCATTGACAACTTCACATCCATTAAAATAACGTTCATCCAACAAGGGGTATCCCCTTTAGTTTTTTGTTGCAAAACCCTTTGGTAGGTAGAGCTCTCTTATTCCTGCAGCCGTGGTATAAATATACATAAGTGGTCCCCAAACAGTGTCGGGTGGGACACAAGCTCTTCCATTGCTCTTGTAGTTGCTCTGTCCCATTCTCCTTCTCGTAAGGTCCATACCCGGGAGAACTCGCTTTGTTTGCAGGAAAAAAAACAGATGTATCCTTTTATACATTTCGAAAACAGGAAAACGTTGATAGATGTGACATTGCTCTATATCTGACAAATACTTCCTAAACCAGAGTGACTTTTACTATTCCTGGAAATGGCAAGGGCTTGGCTTGAGTTACAGTTTAGTAAAAAAAAAATATAAAGATGTACTCAAAGAGGAACTGCAGTCTGCTCACATAACTTGTAACGAAAACAGCTTTGCCATTCTGAAGCTTCCCTCCAACCACTTTGTATATTATTTTATATATACTGCGATTCCGTACTTGCCAAATATGCTGCAAGAAATCTCCCTCCACTGAGTCTGAGGGCTGCGGCCATTTTAACTGTGGGCAGCTGAAGCTGCTGCCTGTTCACTTCCTGGATTTACACAGACGCACAGAGGCACGCCTCCAGCTCTGCAGCTCTCATTGGCCCTCTTATGACTCATCCCTCCCCCCACCTTCCTGGCAAACTCTCACCAGAGTGAGAGAAAGAGCTGTGCATGATGTCATAAGCCTAGGCTAGGCACTATAAACAAAAAAAAAGGTCGAAAATGTAAAAAAGACAAAACGATTTTTTACTTTGTTATAAAACATATCCAATAAAAGAAAGTAAAAGCTCAAATTTCTTCATAGATTTAGGCTAAAATGTATTCTGCTACATGTCAAAAAAAATCCCAATAAGTGTACAGCCGTGGCCAAAAGTTTTGAGAATGGCACAAATATTATTAGTCACAAAGTCTGCTGCTTCAGTGTTTTTAGATCTTTTTTGTGAGATGTTACTCTGGGATACTGAAGTATAATTACAAGCATTTCAGCGTCAAAGGCTTTTATTGACAATTACATGAAGTTTATGCAAAGAGTTAATATTTTCAGTGTTGACCCTTCTTTTTCAAGACCTCTGCAATTCTCCCGGGCGTGTTGTCACTCAACTTCTGGGCCACATCCTCACTAATGGCAGTCCATTCTTCCATAATCAATGCTTGGAGTTTGTTAGAATGTGTGTGTGGGGGGGGGGGGGGGTGTTTTGTTCACCCGTCTCTTGAGGATTGACCACAAGTTCTCAATGGGATTAAGGTCTGGGGAGTTTCCTGGCCATAGACCCAAAATGTTACATAGTTACATAGTAGGTGAGGTTGAAAAAAGACACAAGTCCATCAAGTCCAACCTATGTGTGTGATTATATGTCAGTATTACATTGTATATCCCTGTATGTTGCGGTCGTTCAGGTGCTTATCTAATAGTTTTCTTGAAACTATCGATGCCCCTCGCTGAGACCACCGCCTGTGGAAGGGAATTCCACATGCTTGCCGCTCTTACACTAAAGAACCCTCTATGTAGTTTAAGGTTAAACCTCTTTTCTTCAAATTTTAATGAGTGGCCACGAGTCTTGTTAAACTCCCTTCTGCGAAAAAGTGTTATCCCTATTGTGGGGTCACCAGTGCGGTATTTGTATATTACAATCATATCCCCTCTCAAGCGTCTCTTCTCCAGAGAGAATAAGTTTGATGTTTTCTTCCCCAAGCCACTTAGTTATCATGTTTGGCCTTATAGCAAGGTGCTCCATTATGCTGGAAAAGGCATTGTTCCTCACCAAACTGTTCTTGGATGGTTGGGAGAAGTTGCTCTTGGAAGATGTTTTTGTATTATTCTTTATTCATGGTTGTGTTCTTAGGCAAAATTGTGGGGGAGCCCACTCCCTTGGCTGAGAAGCAACCCCACCCATGAATGGTCTCAGGATGGTTTACTGTTGGCATGACACAGGACTGATGGTAGAGCTCACATTTTCATCTCCAGAGAAGGTTTTTTTCCAGATGCCCCAAACAATCGGAAAGGGATTCATCAGAGAAAATGACTTTACCCCAGTCCTCAGCAGTCTAATCTCTGTACCTTTAGCAGAATATCAGTCGGTTCCCTTATGTTTTTCCTGTAGAGAAGCGGCTTCTTTGCTGCCCTTCTTGGCACCAGGCCATCCTCCAAAAGTCTTCTCCTCACTGTGTGTGCCGATGTCCTCCCACCTTCCTGCTGCCATTCCCTGAGCAAGCTCTGCACTGGTGGTGCCACCGATCCCTCAGCTGAATCAACTGTAGGAGACCTAGGAGTCCTGGCACTTGCTGGACTTTCTTGGGCGCCCTGAAGCCTTCTTCACACATGCAGTGGAAATTTTTTTTTTTTTTTTTTTATGGGTTTAAAGGGGTTGTAAAGGCTCGTGTTTTTTCAAACGTGATAACAAAAAACGTGATAACAAAAAACTTGCCACCGCCCTCATCTATAGCTGGCTATCGCAGTAAGCGGCATTGGAAGGCTAAAACAGGTAACAACAAAGCCGGGGGATGAAGTGCTAGCTATGAGTAAGCACTTGGCATAAGTGCAAAACGCGTTAGCCAATTATCTGTACACTCTGTCCATGGTGTCTTGCATACCACATGTTCCTGATTTTTAAAATAAAGAAATTTTGGATTATTATTTCCTGTGTGCGGCTGTCCGGATTTTCTCGTTTGCACAAAGCCTGGGGAATGCCCAGGAAAAACCCGAGCCTACTTACCAACCAGCTCGCAGACAACCGAATTAACCTGTCTAACAGTATGCGTTTAAAAACAGGGGTTTAGTCCGCACGCATTTGCAAATGCATGCGTAAGCCACAGAGCCTCGTCACGGCACCCTGGTATCTGTGGTCCTAACACTAAACTATGAGTGTCCCCACAATGGAGGCACATGCATTCTGATGGATTAATGCGGGCAGGTGGACTGAAGGGCAGCCCATCCCTTCTTAAAGGTACAGGAGCACACCAGACCACCCAGCAAATAGCACAATGGCTGCAAAAGTGTTGGTGCATTGCTGGACCAATACAAACACCAACGTGATAACAAAAAACTTGCCACCGCCCTCATCCATAGCTGGCTATCGCAGTAAGCAGCACTGGAAGGCTAAAACGGGTAACAACAATTTCACCTTCATGCATCCTTTTGCAATCCAGTTGATTCAGCTGCGGGATTGGGGCACCACCAGTGCACCACTTACCGGAGCCCCGAATTTCCGTCAGTGCATCCCCGTTGTCCCTCTCTCCACGGGTTCCCGGCTCTTGATTGGATAGATTAATAGCAGCACAGCCATTGGCTCCCACTGCTTCAATCAAATCCAATGACGGGGGGGGGGGGGGGGGCAGAGTCCTGCATTCTGCCTCTATGGTAGGGTGACCAGACGTCCCCGATTTCCGGGGACAGTCCCCGGACTGACCATACAGTCCCCGGAGGAAGTTTGTCCCCGTTTTTGTCCCTGCTTTGCAGGGCTGGGGAAGTCTGGTCACTGACAGTTCGAGAGAACAGACTGCTTTCTCCCGTCCATAGGACAGGAGAATCAGTCTGCATATTAGGGGCCGGTGGCTGCAGCTGAGCTGAGTGTCTCTGACACTTGTCTCACATACAGCTCAACGAGTTCACTCCCCCTCCCAGCAACTGACAGGAGGTGAGCGATGCATACAGCTCCTCCTCTTGTCCCTGTTCCCCCTGTGTCTGCCCGGTTCCCCGCCCACTCTCTATCCCGACATACAGCTGTGTGCAGGAGAGAGCGGGGAGATGTGTGCGGGAGATATGAAGAAAACCAGCTACACATTCCAAGCTGTGCGAAGTATGCCTGAGCCACCAACATCCAGCCTCGTCCTCCAATGAGTGAGCTCTGCATTTACACTTTGATCAGTGAACTGTCCCTATCTCCCTCCCCCCTTTGTGCTTCCAATTTCCATTTAGCACTTTTATGCAGCAAATACTTTGCTTTTTTTTTTTTTTTTTTTTTTGTGATGTGAAACATTGTGGAATGAATACAACTATCCTTGATGATCACGCTCCATAGACTTTTGAAGGACTCACACTTGTCTTCAGGATCATCCATGTTAGCATTTAAAAGTGTACACAGACTTCATATTATATATGTTCAGTTTTTGATCAATCATTACACAAGCGCTGCCATTAGCTTTTTAAGCTTTTCATTTATGATTTAGCAGTGTTTTTTCTAGTTTTAGAGGCACTATTTGAGGCGGCTGCTTTTGCCATTAATTTTTGGCTGTTGTTATTTACTCTGCTTACTATATTCACTTCCCCTGAGCGCTCGTTTTTAGATGTAACATTGGGCCTTGTCAGATTTAGCTTTGAAAAAAATATGTATGATCCAATTCCCCCATCTACACATTCTAAGTGGATGGGGGAATCCAGTGGCCAAACAACCAGGGTTGCGGTTCTGCCCCTGTAATAGACAGCGCTGGTCTCTAGTCTCTGTCTCCATGGCAGCACATTAGGACCCCAGTGCTGGTTACTTTATGGGGCTGATGGGCACATGTGCAGAAGCACGAGTACAATTGGTTGTAAACAGCTGAGCCTTCCACGGTCGCTTAGCAGCGGTAGCACTGCCTAGCCATCTCTGACATGCTGATCGGGATGCGATCCAAGTGAAGACTGCCACTGCTGCCATGGAGATAGAGAAGTCAGAGCAGCGCTATCAAAAGCAGGTGCTCTAATGGCAGCAGAACACCAGGGCCTGATCACAAGTGTGACCTTTGCAACCCTGGTAATTGTGCCACTGCGTTGGACCCTTATATGGAGTTCCCTGGTGTGCTGGTGACATATATATTGCTTTTTGTCACCGTAGGGTGGGTCCAAGATGTAGGAAGGGAGCCCACTGCAGAACACATGAAAAGGCACTGCTGTGGGGCCATAATAAAAGGGCCCCGCAACAGGAGTAAAGAGCCCCAGGATCAGTGGGAAGGGCCATGGGACCAGAGAAAGGGCCCCGGGACCAAATAAATTAGGGGGGTCCACCAAGGATTTTTTGCACCAGGGCCCTAAAGGTTCTAGTTACACCTCTGGATAACCCTACTCTATATTTAAGTTAAGTCCCACTGGGCCCATTGGGGCTTGGGCTGTCTCTGATGGTGAGGGGGGGGGGGGGGTTTCGAGCACTGCTGGATTATACAGAGTGGGGACCTCCCACTTACTCAACTGTCAGAGGAAGTCCCTCCTCCTGGACTGCCTCCTATGATAGGCAGCACACTGGTGATACCTTTTAAAGAAGGCAGGACATCCTCTGAGAACAGCAGCCACACGGGGTAAACAGGAAATCCCCGCTCTGTATAATCCATCTCCTCTCCTCTAGGTGAGGCTGCATTTATGGGCACTAAACAGGCTGCATTTATGGGGCACTGAACAGGCTGCATTTATGGGCACTGAACAGGCTGAGCTGATGGCTGCTGAGCTGCTGTGCACTGAACAGGCTAAGCTGCTGTGCACTGAACAGGCTAAGCTGCTGGGCACTGAACAGGCTGAGCTGCTGGACACTGAACAGGCTGCATTGATGGGCAATAAACAGGCTGCATTGATGGGCACTGAGCAGGCTGAGCTAATGGACACTGAGCAGGCTGCATTGATGGGCACTGAGCAGGCTGCATTGATGGGCACTGAGCAGGCGGCATTGATGGCACTGAGCAGCGGCATTGATGGGCACTGAACAGGCTGGGCTGATGGGCACTTAATAGGTTGCATTGATGAACACTAAACAGGCTGAGCTGCTGGGCACTGAACAGGCTGCATTGATGGGCACTGAACAGGCTGAGCTAATGAGCACTGAACAGGCTGAGCTGATGGGCACTGAACAGGCTGAGCTGATGGGCACTGAACAGGCTGAGCTGATGGGCACTGAACAGGCTGAGCTGATGGGCACTAAACCGGCTGAGCTGATGGGCACTGAAAAGGCTGGGCTAATGGGCACTGATCACGTGGCATTGATGGGCACTGAACAGCTGCATTGATGGGCACTGATCATGTGGCCTTGATGGGCACTGAGCAGGCTGCATTGATGGACACTGATCAGGCTGCATTGATTGGCACTGATCAGGCTGCATTGATGGGCAATGATCTGACTGAGCTAATGGGCACTGAACAGGCTGAGCTGATGGGCACTGGAAAGGCTGGGCTGATGAGCACTGAACAGGCTGCATTGATGGGCAATGATCTGGCTGAGCTAATGGGCACTGAACAGGTTGCATTGATGGGCAATGAACAGGCTGCATTGATGGGCACTGATCAGACTGAGCTAATGGGCACTGAACAGGCTGAGTTGATGGGCATTGAACAGGCTGAGCTGATGGGCACTGAACAGGCTGACCTGATGGACACTGAACAGGTTGCATTGATGGGCACTGAACAGGCTGAGATGATGGGCACTGAACTGGCTGCATTGATGGGCACTAATCAGACTGAGCTAATGGGCACTGAACAGACTGCATTGATGGGCACTGAACAGGCTGCATTGATGGGCACTGAACAGGCTGAATTGATGGACACTGAACAAGCTGAGGTGATGGGCACTGGTGAGGTTCATTGATTGGCACTGGTGAGGCTGCATTGATTGTCACTGGTGAGGCTGCATTGATTAGATTTGGTGAGGCTGCATTGATTGGCATTGGTGAGGCTGCATTGATTGGCACTGGCGAGGCTGTATTGATGAGCACTGGTGAGGCTGCATTGATGGGCACTGATGAGGCCGCGCTGATAAGCACTGGTGAGTATAATACAACTCTTCAAATGATCTTTAAATGCATGGTTTTCCCTTTTATGAACAAGAAAATAATGACGTTATGCAGTTGGGCTGGCATAATAATGCTATGGGGCTGGTATGAAATGATTTCCAGAAATAATTGTATATATCATACAATCATTACATAAACACATACCACATACACTGCATATATAATTTGAGGAAAATATGCTTATAAAATAGTTTACTATTTGCCAATAAAAAAAAAAAAAAATGTCCCCGGATTTCATTTTTAAAAATCTGGTCACCTTACTCTATGGACACCGAATGCTGGACTCGGGAGCGCGCCCGCAAGGTAACCCCTCGGGAGAGCGCTTCTCCAAGGGGGTTTTCTAATGCGGGGAGGGAGCCGCAAGAGCTGCCGAGGGACCCCAGAAATGGATGTTCGGGGCCACACTGTGCAAAACGAGCTACACAGTGGAGGTAAGTATGACATGTTTGTTATTTTTAAAAAAACTATCCTTTAGTATCACTTTGGGTTAATTTTTATGGCAAAGAGGGACTTCGCAATTAATTGCAATTTATCTGATCACACTTCATAACATTCTGGAGTATATGCAAATCAGTATCATAAAAACCGAGGCAGCAGACTTTGTGAAAATGTAATATTTGTGTCATATATTATATCATATATTAATTGGTTATCATGAAAAGTTATCTACAAACGTTTGAATATATACGGTACTTGATTTTTGTTTGTTATACACTACTAATGGCGGCGATCAGTGACTTACAATATGACTGTGATAGTGCAACGAGCAATCTATCAAGAACTGGTGCTGGGGGGGGGGGGGGGGACTGACTAACTGACACTGACATCACCAGTGACACTAATACAGTGACCAGTGCTAATACTATACACTGTCACTGTATTAATGACTCTGATTGGGAAGGGTTTAACATCTATGAGCGATGAAAGGGGTGAACTGTGTGCCTAACAATGTGTAATGTGTGCTGCTTTTATTAGTAGATGTGTCTGATTTTTCTCCCTGCTTTGCAGAGATGAGAACAAGGGACACCTATTAGCAAAAGCATGTAGGCATAGGACACGCCCCCTTAAAGCAGAATAAAAAAAAATTATTAGGAAACCCAGAAGTATGTGTGGGCTTTTTGGTTTTGTTTTGTTTTGTTTTTTTTTACCACTACTTTTTTTTTGTTTATATTGGCTTTTGAAGTTTACAAAATGCTGCAAATGCAAATGGGGAAACACTTTTTGAAAGACAAATAGTGCATTTATATACAACTATATAGAGCAGACCAAAAATGAGGGACAAATGAGGAGGGAAGAGGGACAGAGGGACTTTGTTCCAAATCAGGGACAGTCCCTCCAAATCAGAGACAGTTGGGAGCTACGGTACTGTGATTCGCTAAGCCGATCAGCAGGTCCCGGCCATAAATCATTGGCCAGGACCTGCCTCTAAACCGACTTGTTCTGCAGCCAATCACAGCACAGATGGGCTGTGCGCCCGTGCGTTTCCCCTACCCGGGAGTGCCGGGTGGGTGATTGTTGCTAATAATATACACTGTCACTGTACTATGGACACTGCTGGGGTTAACCATAGCTCCCAACTTTTCCTGATTTTGAGGGACTGTCCCTTATTCAGAACAAAGTCCCTCTGTCCCTCTTTCCTCCTTATTTGTCCCTCATTTTGGTCTCATCTATATAGTTGTATATAAAATGCACTATTTACTTTTAAAAAGCGTTTCCCAGTACTAAACCTTTCATCCAATTTGCAAATTGCTGTATTTGTAATTTTCAAAAGCCACTATAAAGGAATAGTAGTGCCTAATAAAAAGCACTTGTGGATTTAACCAATCCTTTTTTTTTTTGTATAATCCTCCCTTTAGGAGGCGTAGCAGGAGGTGTGTCCTATGTCTACATACATTTGCTAATAGGTGTCCCTCGTTCCCATCTCAAAAAGTTGGGAAATATGGGGTTGACATTTAGGGGCAATCAAAGGGTTAACTGCAGTGGCGGCTGGTGAAGTTTTAGTATGGGGGTGCCAGACCCCGCCCTTTTTTTACCCTCCCACTTGGTGAAATGGGCGTGGTTTCAGCGAAATAGTGGGCGTGGCTCTAAGGTGGTGTGGTTAGCGTCTGACATGAACGAGGGATGGAGGGACAGCAGGCCCAGATCTTACACAACAATAGAAATGTGTATTCTAGAAAGTTTAACAATCAGCAGATAAAGATATTCCAAACACCTGGTGTTAGCACTTCAATCATCCCAGCGCCATGGTTGTTATGGTGTCAGGATGATTGAAGCACATGTAGCAATAACTCTCGGTGGAGCTGCTGGTTTAAAGCGGGCTGTTACCTTCACTTTCGCCACCTCTGTTTCACCGGAACCGGGTCTAGGGTCCCGTTGAGTTTACCTCCGGACAATGTAGGCACCAAACACTTGAGTATCTTTTCCAATGCTTTAATGGACAGGAAATAAAGGAAGTAGCAGGAAAGAGGCAGGAGGAAAGTTGCAGGGAAGCTCAAATACCTTTCCTTAGTATTCTTTAGTACATTATTAGGAATTGAACACTTGTAGTTGAATGCACTCCCCTTATGGGATTCAATCTTTGCCCACCTGGATAGGCCTCTCTCACTTGCCTAGCAGCCAGTACGTAGCACGAACAAAAGTCTCTGCCACAGACTTGTTTGGAATAAACCCGTACGATCCTCTGCCACAGGATGTAATGGTTTACGATGAATATCAGACACAGTACTTGAACCTTTAAGCCAATCCGGCAGTACTATGCAGTAAGATTACTTCAGGATACGTCCTCCAACCGAGTCACCAGGCCCCTCTCCAGACCAGCACTCTGCATGATCCTTCCATGGCGGGTCCTCCTTTGGGATCTCCTCGGTTGTCCAGCTTCTTCACTCAGGATAGACAGCCCAGGACCATTCCTCTGCCGCTGTCGTAGGCCCCAGACAGGCTTCCGGGCCCACCCACACGCCGCAGCGACGTGGGCCTCCGGAATGGAGGACCACGAGGTGGTATTCCTAATGCATACCTGTCGGCCAGGAGGGCCAGCAGGTGGATGAAAACGAACCCCTAAACATGGCGTCTGTCCCATAAATACCCTCTCCCAGAATGCAACTCGGAGGACCACCTCCACCGAGTTATCTCCGGGACAGAGGAGCACTCATACGCTTCAACACGTTGCCTTTCCAACACCAGCCCATGGTGACAACGACACCCACCGGCACAATGTGGAACTACACGCAACTCAGCCAAGCTGTAACAGAGGCAAATCTAACTTCACCTAACAAGTAACCCACAAGATTTACCTATCAGCAGTAGATTAAAAATCTACCAGCGCTACACACATTATTAATTGTAATATAAAATGAAATCATTCAATTCACCATAATGCAGAATCAGTGGGAGCCCTGAGTGTGTCACTTGCCACGTCGCCTGCCAACCATCAGGTGTCCCCAGCAGAGTCTGTCCTTACATGCAGCCTCCTGTGTCCCCCAAATGCAGCCTCCTGTGTCCCAGTGCCTAACAATGTTTACTGTGCTCATTGTGTGATGTTTTCACTAAGCGATGTGCCGGTTTTTATTCCCTTCTTTGCAGGGAGAAAAAAACAAAAAGGGGTTGTTTACTAATTCTGTCTTTCGCTCAGCCGTTCAGTGGGTGCCGGCCATAAATCAGCAGCAAATGGCAGCACAGTCCGGGCGGCGAGCGTGCACGTGTGTGCTGCCTACCCGGAAGAGGCGGATCACGTACATGTATGTGATTCGGCAGGGGGTGGGGGGCGGCACTCTGCTGCAGTATATCTGCTGGAGGCGGTCCCAAAGTGGATATAAAAATAACCTGTTTATAAACATTGATTTCACAGATAATGTTGAGAAAAACACACATCTCTGAACCTACCTACCTTCTGAAAGCACGGTCATGTTTCACTGTCACAACCCCCGATGATATATTGTCGGTAATTATGCCATACTATGCAGCAATGACCTTGTTTTGTTCTTTTCTCCTCTTGTCCTATAGGTCACTCTCTGTCCTGCATACAATGTATGACTTTCAAGGGGGATTCATGTACAGGACCCGCACAGACCTGCCTCAAGCCCGATCAGATCTGTAGTTCAATGTATGTGCTCACAACAGTCGGTATGTAGAAAATCTTTCTTGGTCTATACATATAATCAGTGTGTACTAATAAATGCGTTCTTTCATCATCTGAGTCCCTAAGAACCCGTTCAGACCTTGACGTCCTGATGCACTGCATTAATGCTGTGCTGGCTGTGTTAGTCTGACTTGGCATGGTGTGGTATCAGACCTCTGCATAGAGACCCCTGCTTACACAGACAGCAAGGGTCCTTCTCTGCAGCTTGCTGGCAGGCTAACGGGCTTTTCTACTCAGGCTGTGTCTGTTTTCTTAAGGAAACTAACTGCAAGAATTTGCACACCAATAGTGGAATTAAACTGAGCATTCCATTGGGCTTTACGTTTTTTCCTTTTTTGCCCTTGTTTCAGGTGGGAAAGATAAAGATCAGATGTTCATTAGAGCATGCGGGGACCGCGCTACTTGCCATCTATCTGGAAGCTTCGGTTTTTCCAATGTCCGAACCCAGTCCAGCTTCACCTGCTGTTACTCGGACGGATGTACGCCTGAAAAGCCGGTCTGTAAGTATCCGGACTTAGCTGTACTCAAATCATGAGCCTCTATGTTATGGAAAAGGTATGGGGGAGGGGGTTCTGTACTCCTGTCCCAGGAAGACATCCTTATTTCTATATGTGTAGCGCACCCCGCATAGGAGCTGCTGGTGAATTGGGATCCCCCACCCTGCACAGCCAGGCACACCAGACATCCACAGGCACACTTGAATCAGGAAACAGTCCAGCATAGGGTTTCCACTTTTTCTACAAGCCAAACCCCAACATTTTAGCGGCCGCACAGTAATTTTTTGTTTTTTTGTTTTTTTCCTTAACCACTTCAGCCCCGGAAGAATTTACCCCCTTCCTGACCAGAGCACTTTTTGCGATTCGGCACTGCATCGCTTTAACTGACAATTGCGCGGTCGTGTGACGTGGCTCCCAAACAAAATTGACATCCTTTTTTTCCCACAAATAGAGCTTTCTTTTGGTGGTATTTGATCGCCTCTGCGGTTTTTATTTTTTGCGCTATAAACAAAAATAGAGCGACAAATTTGAAAAAAACGCATTATTTTTTGCTATAGTAAATATCCCCCAAAGATATATAAAAAAAAACATTTTTTTCCTCAGTTTAGGACGATACGTATGCTTCTACATATTTTTGGTAAAAAAAAATCACAATAAGCGATTATTGATCGGTTTGCGCAAAAGTTATAGCGTTTACAAAATAGGGGATAGTTTTATGGCATTTTTATTAATTTATATATATATATATATATATATATATATATATATATATATATATATATATATATATATATATATATATATATATATATATATATATATATATATATAATTTATTTATTTTTAAATGGGGACGATCAGCAATTTTTATCGTGACTGCGACATTATGGCGGACTCATCGGACATTTTTGACACATTTTTGGGACCATTGTCATTTATACAGCAATCGGTGCTATAAAAATGCACTGATTCCTGTGTAAATGACACTGGCAGTGAAGGGGTTAACCACTAGGTGGCAGTGTAGGGGTTAAGTGTGTCCTAGGGGCGTGTTTCTAACTGTGGGGGGTTGGGCTGTGTGTGACGTCACTGATCTCTGCTCCGATGACAGGGAGCAGAGATCGAGTGACACTGTCACTAGGCAGAACGAGGAGATGCTGATTACATCAGCATCTCCCCGTTCTTCCCCCCCGTGAGGCGATCGCGGGTATTCCCTCGGCGATCGAGTCCGCGGGAACCGCGACCTGACTCACGGAGCTTTCCGCGGGCCAGTGGTGCGCGCGCCCGCTGGCCTCCTCTTAAAGGGCAACGTACAGGTACTTGATTCTGCCTGTACGAGCCCTTCTGCCGACGTATATCATCGTAAGGCGGTCGGCAAGCGGTTAAGTGGAGGGCCACCCTGAAAAAAAAAATTGCACCAAAAATCATAAAAAAAAATTTAAAAAAACATTTGAAAAAAAAAAAATTTTAAACTTACCTGAACACTTCTGCTCCTAGCTGAGGGGCCCCGTTGCCTTCTGGGAACTGTGTGTGTGTTCCCAGAAAACCACGGGGCCATTCACAGATCGCTGCGCCGCTCGCGCGTGCGCAGTAGGAAACTGGCAGTGAAGCCGCAAGGCTCCACTGCCTGTTTCCCTTACCTAGGATGGCGGTGCCGGGACCCAAGAGCCGAGGGATGGGTCGGCCTCGGGCGGTCGACATCGCGGGCACCCAGGACAGGTAAGTTACTTAACCTCTTCAGCCCCGGAAGGATTTACCCCCTTCCTGACCAGAGCACTTTTTACAATTTGGCACTGCGTCACTTTAACTGCTAATTGCGCGGCCATGCAATGCTGTACCCAAACAAAATTTGCGTCCTTTTCTTCCCACAAATAGAGCTTTCTTTTGATGGTATTTGATCACCTCTGCCGTTTTTATTTTTTGCGCTATACACGGAAAAAGACCGAAAATTTTGAAAAAAAATGATATTTTCTACTTTTTGTTCTAAAAAAAATCTAATAAACTCAATTTTAGTCATACATTTAGGCCAAAATGTATTCGGCCACATGTCTTTGGTAAAAAAAATGTCAATAAGTATATATTTATTGGTTTGCGCAAAAGTTATAGCGCCTACAAACTAGGGTACATTTTCTGGAATTTACATAGCCTTTAATTTATGACTGCCTATGTCATTTCTTGAGGTGCTAAAATGGCAGGGCAGTACAAAACCCCACAAATGACCCCATTTTGGAAAGTAAACACCCCAAGGAAATTGCTGAGAGGCATGTTGAGCCCATTGAATATTCATTTTTTTTGTCCCAAGTGATTGAATAATGACAAAAAAAAAAATTACAAAAAGTTGTCACTAAATGATATATTGCTCACACAGGCCATGGGCATATGTGGAATTGCACCCCAAAATACATTTAGCTGCTTCTCCTGAGTATGGGGATACCACATGTGTGGGACTTTTTAGGAGCCTAGCCGCGTACGGGGCCCCGAAAATCAATCACTGCCTTCAGGATTTCTAAGGGCGTAAATTTTTGATTTTACTCCTCACTACCTATCACAGTTTTGAAGGCCATAAAATGCCCAGATGGCATAAACCCCCCCCCCCCCCCCAAATGACCCCATTTTGGAAAGTAGACACCCCAAGCTATTTGCTGAGAGACATGTTGAGTCCATGGAATATTTTATATTTTGACACAAGTTGCGGGAAAGTGACAATTTGTTTTGTTTTTTTTGCACAAAGTTGTCACTAAATGATATATTGCTCACACAGGCCATGGGCATATGTGGAATTGCACCCCAAAATACATTTAGCTGCTTCTCCTGAGTATGGGGATACCACATGTGTGGGACTTCTTAGGAGCCTAGCCGCGTAAACCAATCACCGCCTTCAGGATTTCTAAGGGTGTAAATTTTTGATTTCACTCTTCACTGCCTATCACAGTTTCGGAGGCCATGGAATGCCCAGGTGGCACAACCCCCCCCCCCCCCCCAAATGACCACATTTTCGAAAGTAGACACCCCAAGCTATTTGCTGAGAGGCATGGTGAGTATTTTGCAGCTCTCATTTGTTTTTGAAAATGAAGAAAGACAAGAAAAAAACATTTTTTTTCTTCTTTCAATTTTCAAAACTTTGTGACAAAAAGTGAGGTCTGCAAAATACTCACTATACCGCTCAGCAAATAGCTTGGAGTGTCTACTTTCCAAAATGGGGTCATTTGGGGGGGTTTTGTGCCACCTGGGCATTCCATGGCCTCCGAAACTGTGATAGGCAGTGAAGAGTGAAATCAAAAATTTACGCCCTTAGAAAGCCTGAAGGCGGTGCTTGGTTTTCGGGGTCCCGTGCGCGGCTAGGCTCCCAAAAAGTCCCACACATGTGGTATCCCCATACTTAGGAGAAGCAACAGAATGTATTTTGGGGTGTAATTTCACATATTCCCATGGCATGTTTGAGCAATATATCATTTAGTGACAACTTTGTGCAAAAAAAAAAATTGTCTCTTTCCCGCAACTTGTGTCACAATATAAAATATTCCATGGACTCGACATGCCTCTCAGCAAATAGCTTGGGGTGTCTACTTTCCAAAATGGGGTCATTTGGGGGGGGGTTGAACTGTCCTGGCATTTTATGCACAACATTTAGAAGCTTATGTCACACATCACCCACTCTTCTAACCACTTGAAGACAAAGCCCTTTCTGACACTTTTTGATTACATGAAAAAATTATTTTTTTTTGCAAGAAAATTACTTTGAACCCCCAAACATTATATATTTTTTTAAAGCAAATTCCCTACAGATTAAAATGGTGGGTGTTTCATTTTATTTTTTCACACAGTATTTGCGCAGCGATTTTTCAAACGCATTTTTTGGGGAAAAAACACACTTTTTTAAATTTTAATGCACTAAAACACACTATATTGCCCAAATGTTTGATGAAATAAAAAAGATGATCTTAGGCCGAGTACATGGATACCAAAGATGACATGCTTTAAAATTGCGCACAAACGTGCAGTGGCAACAAAATAAATACATTTTTAAAAGCCTTTAAAAGCCTTTACAGGTTACCACTTTAGATTTACAGAGGAGGTCTACTGCTAAAATTACTGCCCTCGATCTGACCTTCGCGGTGATACCTCACATGCATGGTGCAATTGCTGTTTACATTTGACGCCAGACCGACGCTTGCGTTCGCAGGGGGGACAGGGGTGCTTTTTTTTTTTTTTTTCTTTATTATTTTTTTGCTTTTTTAGCTAATTTTTAAACTGTTCCTTTCATTTTTTTTTTAAATCATTTTTCTTGTTATCTCAGGGAATGTAAATATCCCCTATGATAGCAATAGGTAGTGACAGGTACTCTTTTTTTGAAAAAATTGGGGTCTGTTAGACCCTAGATTTCTCCTCTGCCCTCAAAGCATCTGACCACACCAAGATCGGTGTGATAAAATGCTTCCCCAATTTCCCACTGGCGCTATTTACATCCGGCGAAATCTAAGTCATAAAATGCTCGTAGCTTCCGGTTTCTTAGGCCATAGAGATGTTTGGAGCCACTCTGGTCTCTGATCAGCTCTATGGTCAGCTGGCTGAATCACCGGCTGCATTCTCAGGTTCCCTGTTGAGACAGGAGAGCCAGAGAAAAACACAGAAGACAGTGGGGGGGGGGCATTCCCTCCCACTGCTTGTAAAAGCAGTCTAGAGGCTAATTAGCCGCTAGGATTGCTTTTACATGAAAGCCGACCGCTGGCTGAAAAGAATGATACCAAGATGATACCTAAACCTGCAGGCATCATTCTGGTATAACCACTCAAAGTCGTGAATGGCGTACCTGAAGACAAAAAAATGGTTAACAATAAAGCACAGTAAACGGTAAAGTATAAAAAATTGCATACCTGAAAAGCAAACATGATAAAACATAATAACAATAAAACATTGCAGAATAGAATACAGTAAAAAAGAGCAGAACAATAGAGAGAGAATAGAGAGAGAGAGAACAATAAAACAACAACTATTTTTTTTTATTTTATATTTTTAATACTCAACTAGTGCATGGTAGTGTTTAAAACATTCACCAATGCAAAGACCAGGATTGTCAGGACAGGGGGGACAATAATAGCGGGTGTCACGTCTATATCCGCGCTTGCTGCAGACACAACATCTTTTTTGGGGGGGTTCGTTGGGTAGGGGTACTCGGGAGGACATAAAGAAAATGCCTCTCATGCAGCCGACTGGTTTGGTTGGGGATGTGAATGGGGGAAGTACGGGCGCTGCAGAAGTGGTGGGTTCCCAATTAGGATTGGCGAATGCAGCAGGAAGGGCATTATGGGCACGACGGGCCTGTGTTTGTCTTCTTCTTGGTGGCAGCGGGACACTACTTGTGCTTGCCACCTCACCAGCTTGAACTGCACTTATGGGACTCGCCACGTCACCAAGTGTTACTGCAGCGCTGGTTTGACTACGACCGGGGTGTACTAGGCCGCTGGTGCTTGCCAGTTCAATAAAAAGCTACCAAAAAAACTGTTAGCGATCGCAGGGATCAGGCCTGACTCTGCGAATGCTGCAGTTATGTGTTTAGTGTTTTGTAAGTGACAGTGATCGATCGATACTGCACTTGGGTGGGCTGGGCCGGGCGGAGGGGCAAAACGCAGGTGCTAGCAGGTATCTGGGCTGATCCCGATAACACTGCGTTTTTGGGAACCCTAAACTGCTGGGGACGCTAGTATAGATCTGATCGGATTAGATATTGATCCGTTCAGATACTATACCACTAAGGGAGGCGTATGCTGCGTGCGTGGGTGTTAGCGGTACTAGCGCTAACCTGACGCTGCTTGGGGCTGGTGCTTGCCAGTTCACCAAAATGCTACCAAAAAAACTGTTAGCGATCGCAGGGATCAGGCCTGACTCTGCGAACGCTGCAGTTATGCGTTTAGTGTTTTGTAAGTGACAGTGATCGATCGATACTGCACTTGGGTGGGCTGGGCTGGGCCGGGCGGAGGGGCAAAACACAGGTGCTAGCAGGTATCTGGGCTGATCCCGCTAACACTGCGTTTTTGGAAAACCCTAAACTGCTGGGGACGCTAGTATAGATCTGATCGGATCAGATATTGATCCGTTCAGATACTATACCACTAAGGGAGGTGTATGCTGCGTGCGTGGGTGTTAGCGGTACTGGCGCTAACCTGACGCTGCCTGGGGCGACGCATATCACCGCCGGGCGATCAGGGGGCTAAACCTTTATTCAGTAATAAACGGCGGGTGCCCTGAAACTATAAAAAATAAACAAACTAACCAGCGTCACCCGTAACAGTTATACGGTGATCAGTGGTGAAAGGGTTAACTAGGGGCAATCAAGGGGTTAAAACATTTATTAGATAGTATATGGGGGTCCCTGTCGCTATAAAACGTTGACGGCGAACCTAAATATTTACGTCCCTAACTAGCGTCACCAGCGACACTAGTTCAGCGATCAGAAAAATGATCGCTTAGCGACACTGGCGACAGGGGGTGATCAAGGGGTTAAAACTTTATTAGGGGGGGTTAGGGGGGTACCCTAGACCTAAAGGGGGCTAATACTAACTGCTCTAACACAGTAACTGTCACAAACTGACACCATGCAGTAATCAGTAAAAAAAAAAACGAAAAAAAAACCCCTGCTTGTGTCAGTGTGACAGGGAGGGGGGAGGGGTGATCGGGGGTGTAATGTGTGCCTGGCATGTTCTACTGTGTGTGTGTGTTGTGCACTCACATTACAGTCTTCTCTCCTCGGCGCCGGAACGGAAAATGCCGAGGAGAGATGACATCATTTCCTCTGCCTCTGTGTACAATACAGAGGCAGGGAAATGATTTGATTGGCCAGGAGCGATCGCGAGGGGGGGGCCACGAATGGATGGCCTCCCCCTCAACACCGATCGCCGGGGAGGATTTTCCGACTGCCGCAGGCACCGGGGGGGTCCGATCGGACCCCCCACCCGCGGGCAGGCAAGGACGTACCTGTAAGCCCTTTTGCCTGCCCGTGCCGCTCTGTGGACGTATATAGTCGTGCGGCGGTCGGCAACTGGTTATTTAAAGTCAGCAGCTACAGTGTTTTTAGCTGCTGACTTTAAAAAAATTTTTAAGCTGGCCGGAATCCCGCTTTAGTACACACTATAGGATTGTAACAGACCTGGGACACCTTTGGGAACTCCAAAGAGAATAGTAATTCAGCACACATAGTGCCCCCTCACTCAGGTTTTTACAGGGGGCGGGAGGGGATGTGTTGCCCTCTGTTGCTTCATCCAGCAAAGAGACGTCCCCATATAGCAAAGAGATGGCCCCATCCAGCAAAGAGATGGCCCCATCCAGCAAAGAGACATTCCCATCCAGCAAAAAGATGGCTCCATCCAGCAAAGAGACGTTCCCATCCAGCAAAGAGATGTTCCCATCCAGCAAAGAGACGGTCACAGGCAGGCTGACAGTACAGGCCCACATCCACACATGAAGCACCTCAGCATCCCTATAATCCCAGTCTGCAGAAATGTCCGCTCAGGTCACAGTTATAGGAATTGTGCAGCAGTAAGAACCTACCTTCAATGGACAGACAGCCGGTCCACAAAAGCTTCACCAGACCCCCCTTCCTCATCACCGCCCCCGCGCCACCAACCAAGCTCTGAATTAGTCAGTGACTGATCGATGCTGCCCTGTCCTTGAGAACACACTACCACTCCGCTCACCTCTCTGTCCTTGTCTTCTGGCCTCAGTTTGAGTGTACCGTGCTCTCTACCACCGGTCACGTGATGACCGACGCCCCCTGCTACCCACTGGCCAAACAAGGGAAGCGGTAGGTGAGAGGAGGAGTCTGTCTATTGAGCTATGCTCTCCCTCTTAAAGAAGACACAGCGGAGCGGGCAGCCTGGGCCCGGCCGGCGGGCCCCTTATATGTGTTTGAGCTTCCCCCCCTGATGGCGGCCCTGGCTGTGAGCATAGATCCACCTAGCACTTAAAGTGGAGCTTCACCCAAAAGGGGAAGCTCCGCTTGTTCGCACCCTCACCCCCTCCACTGCAACATATGGCACTTTTTGGGGGGGCGTGGGTACCTGGTTTCGAGCGGTACCCGATCCCACTTACAGATAAGATTGCCAATCTACGATATTTCCGCCCCCCCCTGCTGCCTTCTGAGACACACACAGGTCCCAGAAGACAGCAGGATCATTCAGAAAGTACAGCACGCTCGCGCATGCGCAGTAGGAAACAATCTGTGAAGCTGTAAGGCTTCACTTCCTGTTTCCCTTACTACAGATGTCAGCACCTGCACCCGAAGCTGACTGACGAATCGGCTAGGGGTGCCGACATTGCGGACATTACCGACCTTACTTGTAGACATTTATAGACGTTTGTTTCATTCCGAATTTAAATTTCGGACATATTTTTGTTATTTGGAAATTCACATGTATCCGAACTTCCGAATTACAATAGTAACACATTTAAACAAATCCGAAATAACAAAACAAACTTTTGGACGAAATTCAAATTTAAATCGTTTTTAAATTGAATTTGAATAGTTTTCAAATTTTGAATAGTTTTAAAATTCGAATCATTTTCGAATCTGACTCGTTTTCAAATTCAAATAGTTTTCTAATTCAATTTGTTTTCGAATCGAATTCGAATTTCCAAAGATAATAACATAGAAAAAAGGAATAGAATGTAAAAGAATATAATAGAATAAAAAAGAATAGAATATAATAGAGTAAATAAGAACAGAATAGAAAATAAAAGAATAGAAAAAAATTGAATAGAAAATACAGGGATAGAATAGAAAATAAAAGAATAGCTTCCAGGAAAGACTCCTCCTGTGTGGTTTAGCAGGATCCTTCCAGCACCCAAGCTCTGGCCCAAGGCAGGACCCCCTGCCCAGACTAGGGGGCACCCATTATCCATCTTCCACCCGACTGCCCTGCTGGCATGGCTCAAGTCTATTCGTGGAGTGGTCTCAGCCCCCTGCCAACAAACCTCTGAGGATTGGCTAAGGCTGCATAAATATTCAAGAGCTCCTCTTAAGGTAGAACCATGGGCAACTTGTTTTTTTTTTTTTTTTCATTTTGGATAGAGTAAGGGAGGGTTATAACCCCTGTCAGATTTTTTTTTACCATCTGTATCCTATTACGGAGATTTCACTTCCTGTCCCATAGCCAAACAGGAAGTGAGAGGAAATCCCTGCAAATTAAGGCAATTTCTTGGGGACCCCCAGCTCACCAGAACTAGTGTCCCCATTGGAAGATTTCCCCCCTATTACTTTATTGGGGAGAACCCAAAAATTTGCTATTTTCTGTTACTTTCACTTTCAATGATAATGGGGGGAATCTCCCTAATGCACTTACCTCATCCATGGTGGGCAATCACAGGTGGCTTCCCCGGCTCTCCTCCGTGGGCATCATGAGCAACTTCTCCTTTCCCTGCTTGGCAGCTTCAGTCTCCTCCCTCCTCCTTGGCGGCCAATCAGAACCTTTCTCCTTTCGGCCAATCGGGAAACGTGTCTCAGACCCGCGCTTCCTGATTGGCGGAGAGGCGATTCAGTGTGAGAATAGTGAATGTTCATTCGCTTTTCTAACACAGCTGGGTGGGCTCCAAGCACAATGCTCTGCGCCCAGCGTCCACCCTATTTTTAAGCCTATTAGAGCCTCTGGCTCTAATTGGTGGTTCAAAAAAAATACCCCACCCACTGTAATTCATGCGCCCGGCGTCCTGAAAGGGGCAAAGCACATAGATAGGGGGTGGCGGTGGCATGGACAGGGGAGGCGGCGCCCATGCGCTCTTAATGGACGGGCCACCCCTGGTCTATATAAGGTCCCACAATTAACAATGCATGTCAGAGCATAAATCAAGCCATGAAGTCCAGGGAATTGTCTGTAGATGCCTGAGACAGGATCATATCAAGGCACAGATCTGGGGAAGGGTACAGAAAAATGTCTGCAGCATTGAAGGTCCCAATGAGCACAGTGCCCTCCATCATCCGTAAATGAAAGAAGAATGGAACCACCAGGACTCTTCCTAGAGTGGGCTGCCCGGCCAAACTAAGTGAAAGCTCCAACGTTTCTCTGTGGAGAGAGGATAACCTTCCAGAAGAACAACCATCTCTGCAGCACTCCACCAACCAGATCTGTATGGTAGAGTGGCCAGAAGGAAGCCACTCCTCAGTAAAAGGCACATGACAGCCCACCTGGAGTTTGCCAAAAGGCATCTGAAGTACTCTCAGACCATAAGAAACAAAATTCTCTGGTCTGATAAAACAAAGATTGAACTTTTTGGCTTGAATAGAAAGCATCGTGTCTGGAGGAAACCAGGCACCGCTTATCTTCTGGCCAATACCATCCCTACAGTGAAGCATGCTGGTGGCCAGAGGCGGCTCTCTAATTAGGTAAATTAGGCGGTCGCCTAAGGCCTCGCACTCACAGGGGCCTCGCGGCCGCCTAATTTGCCTGTTCTCAATCACTGAAGTTGACGCCAGCGGCTCCGCCTACCCCCACTGGGACTCTGTGGCTTAGGAGCTGACGGACAAATCAGATACTGCCCGCAGCCTGAGGAATAGCGGCCTCATCACGGAGTGTCCCAGTCCGTGGGGCCTCATGTGTAAGTTTTGCCTAAGGCCTCACAAAGCCTAGAGCTGCCTCTGCTGGTGGCAGCATCATTTTGTGGGATGTTTCTCAGCGGCTGGAATTGGGAGACTAGTCCGGATCAAGGGAAAGATGAATGCAGCAATGTACAGAGACATCATTGATTCATTGATGAAAATTTGCTCCAGAGCGCTCTGGACCTCAGACTGTGGCGAAGGTTCATCTTCCAACAGGACAATGACCCTAAGCACACAGACAAGGTAACAAAGGAGTGGCTACGGGAAAACTCTGTGGAGGAGACGCTTGCTGGCAGCCTTGTGAGTCCTTAGTCAAGTCAGGGACCTCGCTGATTAGCAGGGGTGAAGCTTGAGGGAGATACCACCGCCAACCTTGGAGGAGCTCAAGGGATTCAGAGTCGGTGAATCAGAGGCTCTAGTGAGAAACCGGGAGCTCAATGTTGAAGAACTACACAGGGCAGTTGTAGTGGAGCTGAAAGGACTGTTATGTTTGTGTTAGGAACTGTTAAAGACTGTTGCCATAGGAGGAGACAGCATTCCTGCATGTGCAGAGGTGGCGCCTTGCTGGGGCCTTTTCCTGTGCGGCTGTCCTACTATTGAAGTCTCAGAGTCTGCCAATTGAATCTATAACTACTCAAGGGTGTCCTGGCCCTAACCCCCTTTCCCCCCAAAATACAAAAAGGACTGTCAAAAGAAATAAAACCCCTTTTACATCCAAGAAGTATCTGGCGCCCAATGACTTTCACCATCTTTGCACCCACTATGCTTCACAACCCACCACATATTGAAGGATGTCAGATGTCTTTGGCTTTGGAGATCCTCATTAGACTGGACAGGACCGGAGACCTTGCTACAGAATAATGGGAGAAACTGCTGCAAAATAGGTGTGCCAAGCTTGTAGCATCATACTCAAAAAGACCTTGAGACCTTGTACATGGTGTACATGGGATTTTTTTCCTTTAAATTTTTAATAAATTTGCAAAGATTTTAACCGCTTGCTGACCAGCTGCCGTCATTTTACTGCGGCAGGTCGGCATGATCCCGCTAACCGTCGTAGCTTGCGGGATCAGGACAGCAGGCGCGCGCGCGCGCTGCACAGCGGGTGTGCCGATGCTCGTGACCGACCGTCGCGATGACCACCAGCCACGAGCGATCGCGGGTACGAGAGGCAGAACAGGGACGAGTGTGTGTAAACACACAAATCCCTGTTCTGAGAGGCGTGACAGATCGTGACTTATTAGCTAGGAACCACGGTCCGTCACTTCCTCTAGGTCAGTCCCCTCCCCCTATAGTTAGAACACACAGTCAGGGAACACAGTTAACCCCTTGATCGCCCCCTAGTGTTTACCCCTTCCCTGCCAGTGACATTTTTTCAGTAATCAGTGCATTTTTATAGCACTGATCGCTGTATGAATGCCAATGGTCCCAAAAATGTGTCAAAAGTGTCCGATTATGTGAATAATAATAATAAAAATGCTATAAATCTATCCCCTATTTTGTAGACGCTATAACTTTAGCGCAAACCAATCAATATACGCTTATTGCAATTTTTTTTTTTTTTTACCAAAAATATGTAGAAGAATACATATTGGCCTAAACTGAGAAAAAATTTGCTTTTTTTAAAAAAAAAATGGGGATATTTATTATAGCAAAAAGTACAAAATATTGCATTTTTTCCAAAATTGTCGCTCTTTTTTTGTTTATAGCGCAAAAAATAAAAACCGCAGAGGGCGATCAAATACCACCAAAAGAAAGCTCTATTTGTGGGGAAAAAAGGACGTCAATTTTGGTTGGATGCAGCGTCACACGTCCGCGCAATTGTCAGTTAAAGCCATGCAGTGCCGAATCGCAAAAAAATGGCCCGGTCATTCAGCAGGCCAAATCTTCCGGGGCTGAAGGGATTAAACAAACTTTTTTCACGTTGTCATTATGGGGTATTGTTTTGTAGAATTTTAAGGAGAATAATGAATTTGATCCATTTTGGAACAAGGCTGTAACATAACACAATGTGGAAAAAGTGAAGCGCTGTGAATACTTTAACACTAAAACATGAAGTGCTAACTAACAGGGGAGACCTTTTAATGAGTTTTATACTTTTTTTTTCTTCTCTTTTTTGTTGCTATAAGTGCTGCCGATAACATATGAGAAGAATAACGTCACCTGCCAATCCTGTAGGAGCGGCACGGAGGGGTCGTGTCAGTCATCTGACTACATACAATGCGAAGGAGAAGAAGTGAAATGCTTCAAACAGAGTCAAACCATTAAAGGTGATCCATTTAAATATTTCAAAATTATGAAGATGCATACGTCGCAATAGTCACTTTAGCCAACCACAGCCCATCTACTGATATGAGAATTAACAAGAAGGCAACCCCATTTCTGAAGGCATGTTGGGTAGAATAGTGGGGGGGCAGGTTAGGGGTTTGAATCTCTGCCAAGCATACACTGCTAGGAGAAAATAACCTCTCCTCCAGCTCCTGGTACGACCCTGATGAGGTGAGTCAAACCAAGGACTGTGTGTGTCCTAAAGGGAACATATAATGGTTTGAGGTCAAGTTTATTCCAGATGTTTTGAAATTTTTGAATTCCAGGATGAACACTTTTTCTGCTTCCAAAGTTCCCCATCCTATGTGCAATAAAAATACAGAACGAAAATAGTTATTTTCGTTTTGATTTATTTACATAAGTTCATTTTGGGCTCAAATCGCACCACAAAGGCGAGTACTTGACCGAAAGTATCGGCAAAAAAACGGTATCGGTACAACCCTAGCGATAACACTGGTCACCCAGTTTTTTCCAGGCACTTTGGCTTTGGTTGATGGTTTCTCTTTTCTCCTAATAAATGGTTTGTAAGCACAAAACGTCATATTCCTGATATGGGCCTGATGTACCATGTACTTGTATGAGAAAGTCTCCTGTTCTCTTTGTATTGCTTCCTTTGTGTGAAATCCCTGGTGATCCTGCCAGTCCCTTTTTTTTTCTTATTAAAAACTGACCACACCACAAGCAGGAGAACTCATCGTGGTCAGTTCTCTAGATATGCTGGAACTCAGCCTGCTCTCCTCCACTGATCAGACATGTCCTGACACGGGTCAGGGTCATCTGGCCCCCTAATCTACATACAGGGCACCAGACTATGGATTCCAATTGGGGGGGGGCGGTTTTCTGAAGCATGTGATTAGAGCCAGAGGCTCTAATAGGCTTCAAAAAAGGGTGGGCTCGAGGCGCAGAGCAGTGTGCCCCGATCCCACCCAGTTGTGTGCCGATACCAAAAGAATATTCACTTATTTTCACACCAAATCTCCTCCCCGCCAATCAGCAATCGGGTCACGAGACCCGTATCCCGATTGGCCAAGTCAGGTGATCCTATTGGATGCCTAGTGCCTCGGAAGAGGAGAGAGGGGATGGAGAGGACACCGGTGCCGCTGCCAGCAGCCTGCCACCCACAACCCAGCCATGCTGGAGGACACCAGAGCCGCAGGAGGAGAGGAGGAGATGGAGAGGAGCCGCAGCCCGCCACCCGCCACCCCCCGCCACGCTGGAGGACACAGGAGCCACAGAGGGAGAGGAGGAGAAGGAGAGGATACCGGCGACGGAGAGGACACCACAGCCTGCCACACGCCACCTAGATAGGGGGGGTAGTGCCGTCGGCCGCCCGGGGGGGGGTGGTTGTTTGCCGCCCCCCCCCCCCCAAAAAAAAAAAGCCACCACTTGTGCTGCTGCTTCTCCTCCCCCAGCTCTTGTGCAGCCGAGAACAGAGGGAATGTGATCACTTATTAAAAAAAAAAGGGAAAAAAGGGTATTTATAATGTTTCTATTTTAAACTTAGTGGGTTGTTTTATAAGATGATCGTTTACAATAACTTTAAGTTTGAGTTGTCCTGTTATAATGCTGTGCTTTTCCCCGCAGGAAATGAAGGGACAAAAAAATCCTCCATGCGCGGCTGCACTACCAAAACAATGTGCAACGTTTCCCATATGGAGGAATCGATGAAAGATATGACAGTTATAAAGGATATCACCTGCTCCGACCGATGTACCGGTCTCCACTACAGTCTCTCTCCTCTCCTCCTTACCATAGGCCTCATTATAAAGGTCTTACATTAGGATATCACATTACACAGTTCCATATCTGAAGCTGAATTTTTAATTTTTTTTTTAAATCACAGCACTGAAAAGAAAAGATGATTAAAATGTCAGTATTAAACACTGGTATACTTTTGTATGTAACAAGGTGTAGTGCACTGTTTTGACTTTTTACTTAAAGAAGGCGTAAATCTTTTATTTTAAAAGTGATATTAAACCCTCAATTTTTTTTTTTTTTTTTTTAGGACTTCCAGCAGCTGATTTAATTACTTAGTGTTTTATGTAATTTTATACATAATTTTATAGTTTTGTGGGGCAGAGGTGACAAACATCCACACAATCAGGGTGAAAATTGCTGTACTTCCATTGGCTCAGGGGACGGGGCCGAGTCCCGCTGTCTGTTTCAATGGACACAACAGCAGCACTCAGGAGCGCGCCCGCACGGGGTGCCCCCATAGAAAGCGGCTTTCCCTGGGGGCACCCGATGAAGGAAAGGTGCAAGGAGCGCCAGGGGGGCACCCCAGAAGGGTAGGATTGGGGCTTCTCTGTGAAAAACTCTTGCACAGAGGAGGTAAGTATAACATGTTTGTTATATAAAAAAAAAAAACAAATCGAACCTTTACAGCCCCTTTAAGATAAAAACCTTCTGTGTGCAGCAGTCGCCCCAGCACCCCCTAATGCTTACCTGAGCCCCATCTCTCTCTAGCGAGTTCCTTGGCCATCCGGGACTCTCCTCCTGATTGGGTGAGACACAGCAGCGGCGCCATTGGCTCCCACTGCTGTCGATCAACGTCAGTTAGCCAATCAGGAGAGAGAGGGGGCGGGGCCGAACTGTCTGAATGGACACAGGTCGCTGTGACTCGGCTTGGGTGCCCCCATAGCAAGCTGCTTGATGTGGGGGGGCACTCGACAGGAGGGAGGGGCCAGGAGCAGCGAAGAGGGACCCGAGAAGAGGAGGTAAGTATAACGTTACAATCACTTTAAGCCTGTGCTATGACTACTGCCCCAGGTTTCCTTTCTCTTGCAGCATCCTATGGAGACATCCTTGCATGCAGGGACTAGAGATGTGTCTGCTTAGGGCTTTTTTACACTTGACTAAATTTCTAACGCTTAACAAATGCTCCTATAGCGTTTGTATGGCGTTAGTATGGGCACCAGACTGGTGTCAATGAGCTTTAGTAAGCGGCATTTTGCAAGGATTAAAACGCTCCTTAAACGCCCATAGGTTTTGAAGCCTATGATGAGCGTTAAGGCCCATTAAAACTGCTTCACAATGGAAAGTCCTCACTGGTGTCTCCTAGAAGACAGCGGGGGGTGGAAATGGAGGAGGGGCTGGACATGGCGTTGATAGCCGCGGAATCTGCGGCGATCTATCGCAGGAAGTGGGAGCAAATACCTGTATTAGACAGGTATCTGCTCCCCCCTCCCCCCTGAAAAGTGTCAAATGTTACACCGGAGGGGGGGGGGGGGGCGGAAATTTCAATTTTTCCATTTCCAGTTTTTGGGTGGAACTCCCCTTTAACTCTTTCCTGTGAAGACCAGAAGTTCAGGGAAGCAGCACTGAAAGAACAGGAGCCAGCAGCACTGAAAGTTGTAAATTGTAAATGCCAGGGTAAGAATTGTAACAAATAGTTTACTGGGCAATATCTATTTTACTGTGCTTTTCACTTAAAGTAGATGAAAACCTTTGCTGAAAGATATTATGTTTGCTTATCATAAAAAAATGCTATTCGTTTTAAATAAAATACTTGTTTCTGCTTTTTATTTACTTGATTGTTGCCTCCAAGTTCTTGTGACCTCCTGCAGCCTCTTTGCAGTTCCTCCAATGATGGCTCCAGGGCATTTCCCTTGATGACGCGTTTCCCAATGGTGGCCACGGGCTTGAATCCTTTATTCTACTCAGCACAAAGCCCCATAATATCGCAAATTAAACATAACGAGTGCATAATGCGTGTGTTGGTATTGCAGTGATTCCTTTAACCCTGTCATGACCAGAGGTCACTAAAGCATGGTTTCCAAAAATATCCAAAGTCACAAGACAAATATCTCTCCAAATGAGCTCCTTCCACACAATCAGGTGCTGGTCCGATCCGTGATCGTGGCACTCCACATATACAGAAATTGTAGTTTGACCGCACTCCGACGTGATGGAAAGTATAATCTTCATTGAATAAAATCCCCAAAAATCCATACATAGAACAAGCACAAATCCCAGGCATAGGATAACAGCAGATAAATGTTAACAGGTTTCATGCAGGAAGTGCTTAGTCATAACATAACAATGTCATGACTAAGAGCTTCCTGCGTGAAACACATTAACATTTATCTGCTGCTATCCTATGCCTGGGATCTGTGCTTGTTCTGTGTATGAATTCTATTCAATAAAGTTTATACTTTCAATCACGTCAGAGTCAGTTAACTTGACCATAACGCTATGACTCATTTTTAATTTCTTTTGTCTTACAAAAAAATTAAAGCAGTTGTAAAGTCAGAGGTTTTTTTTTAATCTTAATGCATTCTATGTATTATGATAAAAAGCCTTGTGTGTGTAGCAGCCTCCCCCGCACCCCCTAATACACACCGGAGCCCCATCTCAGTCCCGCGATGTTCACAAGTCCCTCGGCCATCCGGGACTCTCCCTCCTGATTTGCTGAGACACAGCAGTTGGCGCCATTGGCTGCCACGGCTGTCAATCAAAGTCAGTTAGCCAATCAGGAGAGAGAGAGGGGGCGGGACGGCAGCTCCGTGTCTGAATGGACACAGGGAGCTGCATTTCAGCTCGGGTGCCCCCATAGCGAGCTGCTTGCTGTGGGGGAACTTGGCAGGGGGGAGGGGCCAGGAGCACCAAAGAGGGACCTGAGAAGAGGAGGATCCAGGCTGCTCTGTGCAAAACCAACTGCACAGAACAGGTAAGTATAAAATGTTTATTGTTTAAAAAAAAATAGACTTTACAATCACTTTGATTTTTTTCCCTTTAACCGGTTCCCGACCGGCTCACGCCGATATACGTCGCAGAAGGGCACGTACAGGCAGATTAGCGTACCTGTACGTTGCCCTTTAAGAAGCGGTTTGCCCGCCGCGACCTCCGTGAGTGTGATCACGGGTCCCGCGGACTCGATGTCCACGGGGATACCCGCGATCGTCTCACGGAGAGGAAGAACGGGGAAATGCTGATGTAAACAAGCATTTCCCCGTTCTGCCTAGTAACAGGACACTGGTCACAGCCCCCTGTAATTGGGAGCGGTGATCAGTGTCGTGTCGCACGTAGCCCCTCCCCCCTCACAGTTAGAATCACTACCTAGAACACACTTAAACCCTTCATTGCCCCCTAGTGGTTAACCCCTTCACTGCCAGTCAGATTTACACAGTAATCAATGCATTTTTAATTGCACTGATCGCTGTATAAATGTGAATGGTCAGAAAATGGAGCCAAAAGTGTCCGCCATAATGTCGCAGTCACGATAAAAATCGCTGATCACCGCCATTACTAGTAAAAAAAAAATATTTAAAAAAATGCCATAAAACTATCCCCCATTTTGTAGACGCTGTAACTTTTGCGCAAACCAATCAATAAACGCTTATTGCGATTTTTTTTTTTTTTTACCATAAATATGTAGAATACGCATCGACCTAAACTGAGGAAAAAAATTGTTTTTTTATATATTTTTTGGGGATATTTATTATAGCAAAGAGTAAAAAATAATGTGTTTTTTTCAAAATTGTCGCTATTTTTTTGTTTATAGCGCAAAAAATAAAAACCCGGGAGGTGATCAAATACCACCAAAAGAAAGCTCTATTTGTGTGGAAAAAAGGGCGTCAATTTTGTTTGGGAGCCACGTCGCACGACCGCGCATTTGTCAGTTAGAGCGACGCAGTGCCGAAATCGCAAAAAGTGCTCTGGTCTTTGGGCAGCCAAATGGTCCGGGGCTTAAGTGATTAAAGTGTAACTCCACTTTCGTGGGGGGAAAAAATAGCAAATAAATAAATAATAATATAGCGTATACAATTGCGACACAAGTCATATTGTAATTGAACATTATTAAAAATGACCTTTCCTTTTCAATCTGCAGCTCTATAATTTTATAAAAATGCAATGTGGCTACCTGGAGGTGTTCTGTATACAGAACGCCCCCCAGAAACATCATTTCCTGCTTGTGTGATTGGCTCAATGATTTTCCCAGAAGTCAGCACTAAGATACAAGTCAGATTTCAGGCATCCCCTGCATCAAAAATGTAATTTTTGGTGACATACTTCCAATAGGAACACATCTAAAGGGATGTTGGCCCAATAGATTTCCTCATTAGTGCCCTGCAGGTGACCAGCTGATTGATAATTATGAAACCATTCCTATTAGATTCACTTTCACACGTGGATACAGACAAACACACAGGGATTTCTTCAAAATAACAAAAGGTAGGAATCTGTAACAAAGTTTGTGATAATCTTTGCAATGTGCACAGATCACCCAGAGGAAAATGTTCTTTTTTTCAACAAAAGCGGACTTATGTTTTAAGGATGGCTGTCACGCGGCAGCCATTTTATGACGCAACGTTAATGCAGCAGGCCCGCGTGGAGGAGCACCAAGCTCGGCGACATGCAGAGTGGCAGGAGACTTAAATCTGTCGACCCAATAAAGGTACCAGGAGCCTGTTATGGGAAGTGCCACCTTAACAGCATCATGGGCTCCTGGGTAAGGCAATGCACTGGGGCCCCTATCAAGGAGATGATGACCGGGTGACATTGCCCTCTTGTGATATCACCATCCGAGAGCATGCTGGGTCAGTGAGGTCACATGGGGGCGGTGCCACCCGGTGATGTCACTTAGTTATCTAAGAGCTATTACACTGAGGAGCAGGCCTTCTTCGCAGTTGGAGGGGTTTTGGGGTTTTTTTCGAGTCAGTGGAGGCAGCGGGCAGTGTGATTGATGATGGATCTATACTGGGGGGGACATTTTTTTTATTTTTTAATAAAGGAAATGGCAAAAACTAGTGTTGTGTCTTTACTCATTCACATGGGGGGGCTTGTTAAAGGGGGCTTCCAGATTCCTCTAAGCCCCCCACCCACAGACCCTGACAACCACTGGCCAGGGTTGTGGGGAAGAGGCCCTTGTGTCCATCAAAGCAACCCCTATTTTCTATTTTAAAGGCCTGATATGGTTCGGGGGGGGGGGGCACTCGCTCGTCCCCCCCTTCCTGACCTGCTGGGCTGCATGCCCGGATAAGGGTCTGGTATGGATTTTGGGGAGGACCCCATGCCTTTTTTTTTTTTTTAATTTTGGTGTGGGGTTCCCCTTACAATCTATACCAGACCTGAAAGGCCTTTTTTTTTAAATTTTATTTTTTTTTATTGTCGGCATTCTTTTTTTCCAATCAGCTGTCGATGGGGAAACCCACGAAAATAAAGAAACCAAACTAAACAAAGTTTTCTGTTCTGCAAGTCGTAACAAAGTTTTACTCATCCAAAGTTCAGTGCCGCCTATCAGTGCCCATCAGCGCCGCCTCATCCGTGCCCATCAGCGCCGCCTCATCCATGCCCATCAGTGCCCATCAGCGCTGCCTCATCCATGCCCATCAGTGCCCATCAGTGCACATGAGCGTCCATCAGTGAAGGAGAAAGCAAAATTTTATAACAGAAAGGAAGAAAAACTATTTTTTTAACCTGTTCCCGACCGGCGCACGCCAAAGTGCGTCAGCAGAATGGCACGGCTGGGCAAATGGGCGTACCCATACGTCCCTTTGAACTTGCCGCTGTGCCATTGCACGCGCGCGCTCGCCAGGAGCTCCGTGAGTCGGGTCGCGGGTCCTGCGGACTCGATCGCCGCGGGGATACCCGCGATCGCCTCATGGAGAGGACGAACGGGGAGATGCTGATGTAAACAAGCATCTCCCCGTTCTGCCTAGTGACAGTGTCACTGATCTCTGCTCCCTGTGATCGGGAGCAGAGATCAGTGACGTGTCACACCTAGCCACGCCCCCCCCCCCCCCACAGTTAGTAACACTCCCCAGGACATACTTAACCTCTTGATCGCCCCCTTAGTGGTTAACCCCTTCACTTCAGTGTCATTTACACAGGAATCAGTGCATTTGTATAGCACTGATTGCTGTATAAATTATAATGGTCCCAAAAATGTGTCAAAAATGTCTGATGTGTCCGCCATAATGTCGCAGTCACCATAAAAATTGATGATCACCGCCATTACTAGTAAAAAAAAATGAATAATAAAAATGCCATAAAACTATCCCCTACCAAAAATACGTAGAAGAATACGCATCGGCCTAAACTGAGGAAAAAAAATGTTTATTTAAATATTTTTGGAGGATATTTATTATAGCAAAAAGTAAAAAATAATGCGTTTTTTTTCAAAATTGTCTTTTTTTTTTGTTTAAAAATAAAAACCACAGAGGTGATCAAATACCACCAAAAGAAAGCTCTATTTGTTTGGGAGCCGCTTCGCACGACCGCGCAATTGTCAGTTACAGCGACGCAGTGCCATATCGCAAAAAATGCTCTGGTCAGGAAGGGGGTAAATTCTTCCCGGGCTGAAGTGGTTAAAAAAAAATTCAGTCTTTTTTTAGTTTGTTTAGCAAAAAACAAAAACAACAGATGTAATTAAATACCACCAAAATAAAGCTCTATTTGTCAGAAGAAAATGTAGTATGGGTACAGTGTTGCATTACCGCGCAATTGTCATTCAAAGTGTGAGAGCGCTGAAAGCTGAAGATTGTCCTGGGCAGGAAGGGGGGAAGGTGCCCGGTAAGCAAGGGGATAAAGTTGGGGTTGAGCCACATTGTAAAACGTGCTGCCATACTAGAAGATACCTTGTGGAACTACACCCACCGTCCACTTTATTAAGTACATCTATTCAATTGCTTGGTAACACAAATTGCTAATCAGCCAATCACATGGCAGCAACTCAATGCATTTAGGCGTCTAGACGTGGTGAAGACGACTTGCTGAAGTTCAAACTGAGCATCAGAATGGGGAAGAAAAGGGGATTTACGTGACTTTGAACATGGCATGGTTGTTGGTGCCGGACGGGCTGGTCTGAGTATTTCAAAAACTGATCATCTGGGATTTTCACACACAACCATCTCTCGGGGTTTACAGAGAATGGTCCGAAAAAGAGAAAATATCCAGTGAGCGGCAGTTGTGTGGAGGAAAATGCCTTGCTGAGGTCAGAGGAGAATGGGCAGACTGGTTCCAGATGATAGAAAGGCAACAGTAACTCAAATAACCGCTCGATACACCCAAGGTATGCAGAATACCATCTCTGAACGCACAACACATTGAACCTTGAAGCAGATGGGCTACAGCAGCAGAAGTCCACTCCGGGTGCCACTCCTGTCAGCTAAGAACTGGAAATTGAGGTTACAATTCGCACAGGCTCACCAAAATTGGACAATCGCCGGTTCAGGCTGGTGGTGGGGGGGGGATATTTTTCTTGGCACACTTTGGGCCCCTTAGTACCAATTGAGCATCGTTTAATCACCACGGCCTCCCTGAGTATTGTTGCTGACCATGTCCATCCCTTTATGACTACAGTGTCCCCCATCTTCTGATGGCTCTTCCAGCAGGATAATGCACCATGTCACAAAGCTCCAATCATCTCACCACTGGACAATGAGGTCCCTGTACTCCAATGGCCTCCACACTCACCACATCTCATCCAATAGAACACCTTTGGGATGTGGTGGAATAGGAGATTGGCATCATGGATGTGCAGCCGACAAATCTGCAGCAACTGCGTGATGTTATCATGTCACTATGGAGCAAAATCTCTGAGGAACTTTTCCAACACCTTGTTGAATCTATGCCACCAAGAATGAAGGTAGTTCTGAAGGTCCAAAACTGGTACTAGCAAGGTGTACCTAATAAAGTGGCCGGTGAGAGTATACATCTTATGTGATAGTTTTACAGAACTCCGGGAGTACAGCTATCACTACACTTCCGGGTTCTGACAGTAGGGGGCGCTACCTTCTAACACACAGCAGCTCCGCCTGCCTCTCCCCTCCGCTGTGCATTCACACCACAAGACGTGCAATAATGCATGTGTAGTGCATTGCATTTTTTAAAAAAGCATCATAATGCATTGGAGCGCGTTTTACATGCATTGCGTCAGAAAATAATTCTTTAAAAGGAGTGGGTATGGCGCTGCTCTACATCCCTTTACGTGTACCTGCAATTAGTGTGCTAAGTGAAGTGGTTTAATGTACAAATAAGCAGTTAAATGTGATGAGAAATAAATGTATATAAAAAAAATATATAAAATGTTTATTAAACACTTGCTGACCGCCCGCCGTCGTTATACGTCGGCTGTTTGAAGAGGAATTTCGTTGTTATGGCAACAGCTAGCTACCATTAACCCAGTATCCACTTCTTCAGTGGGCGTTCCGCTTTCAGATAAAAGTGGTCTCTGCGGCAGATTCGCCGCAAGATCACTTTTATCGGTGGTGGGAGAGGGACCCCCCCTCCCGCCGCGCGACGGTGTCCTCCACCGCTTAATGGAACAGCCGGCGATCGGGTCCTTCTACCTGTGTGGTATAGAGCTGAGTGAGGGGGAAGATGGCCCGCTCCCGGCTCCATACCATTGCAGGGCGGAAGCAACGTCAAAACGTCACTTCCTCTAATAGCTCTTAAAGGGACATTTTTATTTTCTTTCAAACGACATTTTTTGATTTTTTTATTGCATTTTAGTGTAAATATGAGATGTGAGGTCTTTTTGACCCCAGATCTTATATTTAGGAGGTCCTGTCATGCTTTTTTTCTATTACAAGGGATGTCTTATGCCTGACTTCGGTTGCTGATGGCTGTGCCAGTGTTGTGATTTCGTCACTGGCCAATCCCATTGGGGCGTTCTGTCCTATCCGGTTTGCTGGGCGGATCGTCTTGCGGAGGTCAGTTCCGCCTAACTCCGCCTGTACGCCCATCTGCGCCATGTGACGCGGCGCGTCATATGATCCGGTGAGTCACGTGATGGCCCAGGTTCGCCGCCTGGCATTCTGGAACCTGTAGGCAAATGGAGGGCCCACTGGTGCATGCGCAGTGGCCTTTTTTTTATCCGCACTCGGTCGGTGACGTCAGACGCCGACTGTGTTAAAGGGTATATAAGGCCGGTGGGTCCTAGGATTACTGTGGGTGTTTCTGGGTCTTCATGTGGGTGGTAAAAGGTGTAAAGGTGTCATACCCCCTCCTGAGTCATTCCTGTCCTGCAGCATGCCAAAGAATAATGGCTACTGCAAGTCTGCAGAGGAAGGGCTATGGGAGGTTATTATGAAGGTGTTTCCTTCATATGTAAATTAATCACTCCACAGAGAGAAGGGCTCTGGAAGGGAGGGATCAGAGGGGTGGGACTTTACCTGTTCTACCTGGTTGGCATATTTAACTGGGCAAGATTGAATTCTAATTGTGATTCATTCAATCCTGACTAACAGCAGCACAGCTAGCTTTCAGAACAGGCTGTGCACAGTGACTTCAAAAAGTATTCATACCCCTTGAAATTTTTATGCTACAACCAAAAATGTAAATGCACTTTATTGGGATTTTATGTGATAGACCAACACAAAGGGGCACATAATTGTGAAATGGAAGGAAAATGATAAATGGTTTTAATTTTTTTTTACAAATAAATATGTAAAAAGTGTGGTGTGCATTTGTATGGCGCCCCCCGGAGTCAATACTTTGTAGAACCCCCCTTCACTGCAATTACAGCTGCAAGTCTTTTTGGGGATGTCTCTACCAGCTTTGAACATCTAGAGAGGGACATTTTTGCCCATTCTTCTTTGCAAAATATCTCAAGATCTGTCAGATTGGATGGAGAGCGTCTGTGAACAGCAATTTTCAAGTCTTGCCACAGATTCTTAATTGGATTTAGGTCTGGACTGTGACTGGGCCATTCTAACATACTTGGATACTTGTATCTAAACCATTCCATTGTAGCTCTGGCTGTATATTTAGGGTCGTTGTCTTGCTGGAAGGTGAACCTCCGCCCCACTCTCAAGTCTTTTACAGACTCAAGAGTTTTTCTTCTAATATTGCCCTGTATTTGGATCCATCCATCTTCCCATCAACTCTGACTAACTTCCCTGCTGAAGAAAAGCATCCCCACAACATGGTGCTGCCACCACCATGTTTCACGGTGGGGATGGTGTGTTCAGGGTGATGTCCAGTGTTAGTTTTCCGCCACACATAGCATAATGCTTTTAGGCTGAAAATATAATTTTTGGTCCCACCTGACCAGAGCACCTTCTTCAACATGTTTACTGTGTCCTCCACATGGCTTCTCACAAACTGAAAATGGGACTTCTTATGAATTTCTTAAAACAATGTCTTTCTTCTTCTCACTCTTCCATAAAGGTCAGATTTGTGGAGAACACGACTAATAGTTGTCCTGTGGAGAGATTCTCCCACCTGAGCTGTGGATCTCTGCAGCTCCTCCAGAGTTACCATGGACCTCTTGGCTCTTCTCTGATGAATGCCCTCCTTGCCCGGCCTGTCAGTTTAGGTGGACGGCCATGTCTTGGTAGGTTTGCAGTTGTGCCATACTCTTTCCATTTTTTAGATGATGGATAGAACAGAGCTCTGTGAGATGTTCAAAGCTTGGGGATATTTTGTTATCACCTAACCCTGCTTTAAACTTCTCCACAACTTTATCCCTGACCTGTCTGGTGTGTTCCTTGGCCTTCATGATGCTGTTTGTTCACTAAGGTTATCTAACAAACCTCTGGGGGCTTCACAGAACAGCTGTATTTATACTGAGATAAGACTCTATTTGCTAATTAGGTGACTTCTGAAGGCAATTGGTTCCACTAGATTTTAGTTAGGGGCATCAGAGTAAAGGGGGCTGAATACAAATGCACCCCACACTTTTCATATATTTATTTGTAAAAATAATTTGAAAACCATTTATCATTTTTCTTCCACTTCACAATTAAGTGCCACTTTGTGTTGGTCTATCACATAAAATGCCAATAAAATATATTTAAGTTTTTTTGTTGTAAGATGGAAAAATGTGGAACATTTCAAGGGATATGAATACCTTTTCAAGGCATTGTATGTGTGTGTATGAATAGGGTTTCCTTCTTGAATAATGCTGTGATCTGTAAGGCGGAACTTGGGAGGTTTGGACTCTTCCTGTAGGTGTGACCGAGCTGGATTGAATGCTAATTATGATGTATACAATCCCACCCACCATCAGAGCTGTGAAGGAAGTTACATCATTTGCAGAGTCTAAAAGACTCTGGTAGTGGCTGTGGAAGGGGCAGAGTCTATCAACAGGATATACAGAGTGTCACATGATACAAAGCCACAACTAAACCCAGAACATCAGTAGACAACAGGGCCACATGGTACAGAGGTATGATCTATGCTGGGACTGATCAATCCATTCAGTTCTAGTGAAAAAAAAAGTTGGAGTTCATCTTTAAGATAGGGATGAACAAACCTTTGAGGACTTATCTCCACAAGGCTACAATTTTTTTAATAATCAGTAAACATGTCTAATAATCTTTTTTTGGTGGTTGATAAGGAGCAGAGTTATGCATGATGACAGACTAGCAGAAAATCATGTACAGGCAACTGTTTTCATTTTTAACTTTGTAATGCATTTTTATGTGCTTTTATAAATTGTGTGAAACTAAACTTGAGGACGATTTTACATATTGTTCTATGTGTTCCCCTCTGTGCTGATAAAGTCCAACATTGCTCTTTTTATAAGGATGAGAAAAAAATAAGATTTTAATTTCCCCGAAAATTTGGTAAAAATCACAAGATCTTGATCTTCAATTCCTGAATGTAGTTTGGTATTAGACTCTGTAGTCTCGGTCCTGATGGAAGTAGTGGGCGGGTCCTTGGGAGGAGTTGTGAAAATATCAAAATGCATTGATGGTTGGGTGTCAGTCTGGAGGGGTCGTTCCTAGTCAGACTACATTAGCATGCAAAGGAGACACAAGGCGGCACTTCTAAGTGCAGGAGATTTAATATTTTTTTAGTAAAAACTGCAAATTAGCCACTCATATGAAGTAGGAATAAAAGCCCATATCAAGCTTAAAAGCCGCCATCCATGAGGACCTGGGTGGTATGAAACAGATGGGAGTAACACCACCAGGAGATGCAAGAGCTCAAAACCAGGGATATATCAGCTCAGTAGCCAGTCTGACAAAATGGGAACATGGCCAATGACATCAGATGCAAGAGGGGGTATGGCTACTCGTTTCAAGGTGGCAACGCCTCTTTCTCAAGCCTGTTAATGACAGGCTTGAGAAAGAGGCCTTGCGTTGCTTCCCCAAAACGTGTAGCCATGCCCTCCAGTGCCAGATGTCATTCGCAAAGTTCCCATGCTGTCAGACTCAGTGGTGGCCCGTCTATACACGGCGCAGGGGTGCCACTCCCTAATACATGCGCCTGGCCCCTAATCTACATGCAGGGCGCCATACGCATGGATTTCAATGGGGGTTTTATTTATTTTTTAAGCACGTGATTAGAGCCTGAGGCCGCCGTACAGCTACAGCGATTTGCCACCATACAGCTATGGCGATTTGCGCAGGAGAGCCGACCTGCCGACGTATAACGACGGTGGCTTGGTCGGCTAGTGGTTAATATTACCACTCCTATATTGCAACTTTCATTACATGCACTTATTGATATAGGTAATGTGAATCCATTGGGACATATTGGAATTTTAAATGTAATGTAATATAATGTTTGTAAATGTATATGTGTAAATATGACCCATGGGGACGCATGACCGTGTAATACACCGTCCTGGATTGGGCTCTATAGCAGTACACACATTATCAGATAGTATTGTTTGCATAACAGTCACTGCGCAGTGTAAAGGGTATACGAAATATCACAATGGACTACTAATAGATGGCGCAGGTTTGAACTACATAAAAATGGCCGCCGATACACTATGTAGATTTGAAGAACTGACCGTTCAATAGCAATCCCCCTGAGGAAGACACGTGATCCCTGTGTCGATACGTGTTGGGGAGGGGACAGCAGCGTTAGAACGACTAGCTGTGAAACAAACATACAGACCTGCAGCTTCCATTGGGTTATATACAGATCTGCTGGCTATAGACTGGTGCGCTACAAGCACCTTCAGTGTGTGAGTACCCTGTATGGGAATTTTTAAATAAATTGTGGTTTTAAACAATAAAACACTATATAGCTTGTGTTTTTTTATATGCATCGAGGATTACTCATAGAAAGGCTCAGGATCCTGCAGATTCCATATACCACAGAGCCCAGGGGTGGTTCTACAGCGTTTATTGACCAAACCTAAATGTGCGGTCACACGCCCTGAGGTGAGGATAATCACAAAGGGGGGAGCACAAGAGCATTGGCACTTTTATTAAGTTTGGAGCACTATCACAAGGATCCATCCCAATTGAAATATTTTTAAGGATTACTAATGATGGACTTTCAGTATTGAGCACGTATTATGCACGTAGGATAGAATGATCTAATATAAATTAATTTATGTTTAAAAGTTATATTGTTTTTATCACTAGCACAACAGCACTTTTTTGCATGTATGTTATAGTATTTATTGCAAAATAATTGTTGTACACCATGGAATTTTGGTATGCATTTTGCACTGCTATAGAATGTTTATTGATATATATAACGTAGCACGGCACTTTGATTTTTAAGGTCTTTGTACTTTTTTTTTAAAAGTCATCGGTCTCTTCAACCTTAACTTCATCAAAGCCATAGAAGTATCTGAAATACTTTTTTGCCAAAGTATTGGCACAGCCTTCAAAGTAAACAGCATTTACTTCTCCATCTGCAGAAAGAAAAAGAAAATAAATACATACAAGCATATCCACGTGAAGACCAGGCCTTTTGTGGCACTTTTTGTTTACAAGTTTAAATACGTAATTTTCTGGCAAAAAATACTGATCACGCCCAAACATTATATATATATATATATATATATATATATATATATATATATATATATATATAATTTTTAGCAGAGACTCTAAGGAATAAAATGGCGATCGTTGCAATTTTTTTATGTCACAAGGTATTTGCGCAGTGGTTTTTTAAACGCAATTTTTTGGGAAAAAATACAATTTAATACATGTAAAAAAACAAAACACAATATATACCCCAATTTTTTTGTAAAATATGAAAAATGATGTTACGCCGAGTAAATAGAGTAAATAGATACCTAACATGTCACGCTTTAAAATTGCGCACACTCATGGAATGGTGACATGCTACGCTACTTAAAAATCTCCATAGGCGACGCTTTAGATAATTTTACAGGTTACCTGTTTAGAGTTACAGAGGAGGTCTAGTGCTAGAATTATTGCTCTCACTCTAACCATCGCAGCAATATCTCACATTGTAGTGCGAGCACAGAGAGATGTGGGTGCTTTATAAAAAAAATATTATTATTATTTAATTTTTTATTTTTACACTGTCCCTTTCATTTATTTATTTGTTTTGATCACTTTTATTTCTATTACAAGAAATGTAAACATCTCTGGTAATAGAAATAAGCATGACAGGTCCTCTTTATGGAGAGATCTGAGGGTCAAAAAGACCCCAAATCTCGCTTTTAAAAGCAAAGGATACCAAAAAAAAGAATTTTGATCTTTTGTTTTAAAGAAAAATTGTTTACTTTCGCCCTAGACCAGAAGTGATGTCACAGCGTCGCTCCAAGGCCATAGAGACGATCAGAGATGACCTGGTCTCTGTTCATCTCTGTGACCAGCCGGCCATTTCTCAGGCACACCAGTAAAAATGGTTAGCCCGAGAAACACCAGCAGGGCCGGTGCTACCTAGTTACTGCAAACTAGGCAGCCACCTAGGGCGCACTGCTGCCTAGGGCGTCCAGCGACTGGTGTTCCTACTCTCTTCTCTCTGCAGCAAGCAACTAAGTCTCAGCATCAGCAGGCAGCCACTGCTCCATTCGCACATAGTGTCAGAGGTGCAGTGGATGGCAGACTGTTTTCCAACTCCCGAATGTATGAAAGCAAGCAAACATTCATTGATGGGCACTGGTGAGGCTGCATTGATGAGCGCTGGTAAGGCTGCATTTGATGGGCGCTGGTGAGGCTGCATTGATGGGCACTGGTAGGCTGCATTGATGGGCACTAGTGAGGCTGCATTGATGGGCGATGGTTAGGCTGCAATGATGGGCACTGGTGAGACTGCATTTGATGGGCGCTGGTGAGGCTGCATTTGATGGGCGCTGGCGGGGCTGCATTGATGGGCACTGGTGAGGCTGTAGATGGGCACTGGTAGGCTGCAGTGATGGGCAATGGTGAGGCTGCATTGATGTATGCTGGTGAGGCTGCATTGATGGGCGCTGGTGAGGCTGCATTGATGGGCGCTGGTGAGGCTGCATTGATGGGCGCTGGTGAGGCTCATTGATGGGCACTGGTAGGCTGCATTGATGGGCGCTGGTGAGGTTGCATTTGATGGGCGCTGGTGAGGTTGCATTTGATGGGCGCTGGTGAGGCTGCATTTGATGGGTGCTGGTGAGGCTGCATTGATGGGCACTGGTAGCCTACATAGATAGGCACTGGTGAGGCTGCATTGATGGGCACTGGTATGGCTGCATTGATGGGCGCTGGTGTGGCTGCATTGATGGGCGCTGGTGAGGCTGCATTTGATGGGCACTTCATAAAAAAAGGTGGGTATACATGGGCAGGGCAAGGGGGAGGGCGGCAAAATGAGGTTTCGCCTAGGGTGTCAAAAATCCTTGCTCCAGCCCTGAGCACCAGTGAGCAGCGGGAGGGTGAGGGGACATTCCACCCCCCACCCCCTGCTTCTGAAAGCGATCTAGTAGCTAATGAGCCGCTCAGGCTGCTTTCATGAGAAGAAGCCACCGGCAAGTGGATATAGTAATTAATAGATACAGCCAACTTTTTTTTTTTTTTTTATTTAAAGATATTTTTATTATTTTTATAAATCAGTTGTACAAAACAAGCACAACAAACATCCACTTAGTATGCTCGGTCAGTCATTGGTAAACAGCAATAACATGTAGCTCATATAAACAGAGATAGACATTGGTACATCTGCTAATATTTGCACGTAACAACTCATATAAGTAGTTCGTCTGTACATAACGGTACCAATAGTTTGCATAAATTATATATTATATTACCCTGGCGCGACCTGTAAACACTCCAGCTACATATCCTACAAAGTGAGGGTCAGAGGGCTAGCTAGCCATCTGCCCCAAATCTTATGGAATGTTTTTGTCCGCTTTCTTAGTTCGAAAGTGAGTCTATACAGTGGTATCACATCATTGATTAGTTTTAACCATAGAGGTTTCAAGGGTGTTGATACACCCTTCCATGACAACAGGATGGTCTTTCTGACATAAAAGTAGAGGATTCGCAGTAGTCTTTTGGCCTGTGTGGATATCTGTAAGTCCCCAAAAATCCCCAATAGACCATTTTTTGGGTGGATAATATTGGGAAGGCCTAGAGCTGAGGAAATGAAAGAGCCCACTTCCACCCAGAAGTCCTGAACCACTGGGCAGTTCCAGAAGCAGTGTATAAAATCAGCACTCCCTCCACAACCACGAAAGCACTCGTCAGAGGACCTCAGCCCCATTTTGTGTAATCTGGCCGGGGTAAGATGAGAGTGGTGAAAAAATTTAATCTGTATTACTCTATCTCTAGATGAGATGACCGTCGCTTTATATGTGTCCCTAAATTCAGTCCAGTCTTCGTCAGTAAATGAGATGTTCATGGATGTCCATTTTTCCTGTGCTTTACTAAATCGGGGGTTAACGTCCGTCATTAGGGCCTCATAATAAGTTGAAATAAGCTTATTAGGGTCCGGTTGTCTTAGTAGTCTCTCTAGTGGGGGCAAGTTAATGGGATTCTTTAAGGAGCCAAACTGAGCTCGTATAGCATGCCTAAGTTGATAATAGTAGAGTAAATAGGATCGTGGTAGGTCGAAGTCCAGTCTCAGCTGTTGAAAAGTTTTAAACCCCTGGGCATCATACAGATGACATAGGTATTTTATTCCCTTAGAGTACCATCTCTGAGTGTCGGGCAGTGAGTGTAGTTCCTGTAGAGTAGGGTTGAACCACAGGGGATTGTTTGGGGATGTGGACCAGGAAGATTTAGATATTTTTGTAGTGATATATCGAAAAAGTAAAAGAGAGGTTGCTAGCATGGAGGTGCCCGGTCGACTTGGAACCTCACCTCTATAAACAATGTTATGTAGAGTTTCCATGGAAGACGCAATGGCTCCCTCGGTGGTAGTACATGCATTTGCCGGGACCGGACATAGCCAATCATGCACATGCACTAACTGTGATGCTAAGTAATAAAGAAAAAAGTTTGGAAACGCCAACCCCGCCATATGTGACGGCAGCCGCAACGTCTCCAGTGCCACCCTGGGGGTCCCCCCACTCCACAGGAACGTTGTACAGATCGCATCTATCCTTTTAAAAACAGATCTGGGGATTTTGCAAGGGGAGTTAGCTAGTACGTATAGTAGTTTTGGTAAGTAGATCATTTTAAGGAGGTTTGCTCTTCCCATAAGATCTAGGGGTAAGTCCATCCACTGTTTAGTTTGTTCCTGTAGTCTATTCAGTATGGGGTCTAAGTTATTAGTAATGTAGGTGGACAGGGGCGACTGTACCAACACTCCAAGGTATCGAAAGGAAGTCACTACCTGTAAGTTGGAGTCCGGGTGGATCTGGGAGATCGCCGCTGAGTCCAAAGGGAACAGGCTGGATTTGTCCCAGTTCACCCGGAATCCAGAGAAATCCCCAAACCTATTAATCTCAGCCAATAGCGACCGAAGTGATGCATTAGTATCTGCCAGATACACCAGAGTGTCATCTGCATACAGTGAAATGCGTTCCTCAATGGTAGCAATAGGCAGGCCTTTGATGGAGGAGGATGTACGTATTCTGGCCGCCAGTGGCTCCATAGCCAAGGCGAACAGAAGCGGGGATAAAGGACATCCTTGCCTCGTGCCCCTGGTAATGGAGAATGATTTAGTGATGGAGGAATTAACGCGCACTCGAGCTTGGGGGGATGTGTAAAGTAGCTTAATCCATGCCACCATGCGAGGACCGAAACCGTACACCTGCAGCACACGAAAGAGATACGGCCACTCCACACTATCAAATGCTTTGCATGTGTCCAAAGACACAATGGCACGGGTACGGGGGCATTCATGAGGGTATTGTAAGTTTTGGAATAATCTGCGGATATTCATTCTTGTGGACCGCCCAGGTATAAAACCCCCTTGGTCACTATTGACCAGGGACGTAACTACAGTATTTAAGCGATTTGCAAGCACTTTTGCTAGGATCTTAACATCCACATTTATAAGGGATATTGGGCGGTATGACTCACATTTAAGTGGATCTTTGCGGGGTTTCAGCAGGAGCACGATCAAGGCCTCTCGCATGGTGGGGGGAAGGATACCAGCATCCAAAGCCTTATTATATGTACGTAGCAGAAATGGGCACAGTAAATCCTTAAATTGTGAATACCATTCAGTGGGATAACCATCCAGCCCAGGAGTCTTGTGGGCTGGCATTTGAGTAATGGCTACTGCAATCTCTTCAACTGAGATGGGAGCGTCTAACATCTCCCTTCCCTCAGTGGAAATGGAGGGGAGAGATATGTCAGCAAGGTATTCGTTTAGCTGGGGCTCAGTGTACTCAGCTCTAGAAGTGTAAAGTTCTGTGTAGAAATTTAGAAAAGTTTCCATAATATCCCCAGGGGCCTCACTCATTTGGCCTGTCTTAGTATAGATACGGGGAATAGATACTGGGGGGTGGTCAGGCCTTGTCAGATATGCTAAAAGGCGTCCGGCCTTGTTGCCATGTTCAAATGATTTCTGTGCCGTGTGTAACAATTTCTTTTTTGTAAGGTCTAAAAGACGTATTTCATACTCCCTACGTTTCAATAGCCATGTTTCTCTTGTGTCTGGAGTTGGATCCGAGGTATATACCGACTCCGCTTGTACCATGGCAGTTTCAAGTTCTGTCGTATGCTGCTGGTTATTTTTTCTCAAGATTCCAGTGATGGACATAAAGGTGCCCCTCAATGAGGCCTTGAAGGCCTCCCACTCTATAGAAGGGTCCACTGTCCCCACATTGTCTCTCCAGTATTCCTTGATACCTTGTTTACATGTTCCCTGTACCACCTCATCCTCCAGCCAATAAGTATTTAACCTCCAAATGGAGGGGGCAGATCCTGGAAGGATGGTGAGGTCCACAGAAAGGGGCGCATGGTCTGAAACTCCCCTAGGTAAATAGGAAGTTGCAGCGACAAAGGGGAGGGTGTCTGCTGGGGCAAAAGCCATATCAATTCGAGACATGGTGTGAAATGAGTCTGAATGACAAGAGAACTGACTGTCATCTGGATGTTTCCAGCGCCATAGTTCAGTAAGGTCATAAACCTGCATCCAGTTCAAAAGGGAGGGAAAGGGTCTACCCCCACCCCCCAAGCGATCCATGGCCGGGTCAAGTACAGCATTAAAATCACCGATGTAGAGGAGAGGTCCGGGGGGTCTATCCAATAAATGCAATGACAATTTCAATAATACCTCCACCGAAAAGGGTGGAGGAATATAGATGTTAACAATAGTAAACGTTATTGAGGAGATTTGTAGAGTAAGTACAACATATCTCCCGTTTGGATCTGTCTTGACTTGTAAAGTTTCTGCTGGGAGGGATTTTGCCACTAAGATGGAAACTCCCCTAGAGTAATTTGTGTGCGTAGCATGATAACCCCGAGCCAGCCATGGACGCTTAAGGGCCCTCACCTTCGTGTCAGTCAGGTGGGTCTCCTGTAGACATACCACATGAGGGCGACATTTCTTTAGGACTGAAAAAACGAGAGCTCGTTTTTGGGGGGCATTTAAACCTCTAGTGTTCCATGATACTATTTTTAGGGACCCCGACATTGTATGCCAAACAATATATCATGTTCATAAGGATATACATGCACATACTCATCTAGTACCTCACAGGCCGCGCCAGGCCACATGCATTCAATGATATGTATAACACATTTCAAATACCTATGTTTACTTGAGTCTGTATCGTCAGTATACAGGCCCGAGTAAGCCAATAAATCGTTCCGAGCAGTATCTATATAAATTGTAAAAAAGAAAAAAAAAGAAAAAAAGCAAGAAAAAATACCAAAGAGCACAAAAAGGTGCAAACCGTGTTTGAAAAACCCGTAACCCCCGCCCCGCTCGGCCATCCCCAACTTAGCGAGCCTTGGATCCCAAAACCCAAACAGACCCCTCCTACCCCGTAAAAAAAAAAAGGGGGTGAAGAAGTTATTGAGGGTCTAACTATTCCGTGGTCACACCACTATCCGGTGGGGAGGTAACGTGGAGATCAGTGTGGCTCTCAACTGATATTAGAAAAAAAAATAAAGTTATGTCCTGATTCAGGATCAGTCCTTCTCACTAGTAAAAGGAAGAAAAAGGAAGTTGAAATGCCGGATCAAGCAGAAATATCAAGGACCGTTGCAGGATTGTAGATCTTTCTTCCTTCCTCTCTCTCTTTTTTTTTTTTTTTTCCCCTTTTATTACAAGACCTCAGGTATAGGCGAGTAGTCCCATTTGTTGACGTAGGCCTATGTTGAATGGGGGACTGCATGGTTTCATCCAGAAAGAGTTCAGCCAAGGGGGACATTACACAGGGGGAGCTGTCAGTGTCTTCTGCGCCTGTCTGCGGGCCCATAGCGATCATTTAGCCAAGCCATGGCTTCTTTAGGGTTGGAGTAAAAGTGAGCTTTACCATCAAGTATGATGCGGAGCTTGGCAGGAAACAGCATGGCATATTTCAATCCTTCCTCACGTAAGCGACTCTTCACTGCTGAGAATGATATGCGCTGGCGCTGCACCTCAGCAGAGAAGTCAGGATAGATAGAGATGTTGTTGCCGTTGTATTTAAGCGGACCTTTCTCTCTTGCTATTCGTAAAATGGCCATTTTATCCTGGAAATTAAGGATGCGAGCGATGATTGAGCGTGGGGGTGCTCCCTCTGGGGGAGGGCGTGGGGGTGTGCGGTGTGCCCTCTCAATCACATATGAAAATGATGGCGCGTCAGTGCCAAAGATATCCCGCAGCCAGGAATACAGGAATTTTTCAGGGTGGGGGCCCTCCGCACGTTCAGGGAATCCAACAAAACGTAGATTGTTCCTTCTAGAACGATTCTCCAAATCGTCGATTTTGGCGCGAAGAGCTACTAGTTCCCCAGTATTATCTCTCACTTTAACAGTTAGGGGGTGCACAGTGTCCTCCATGGAGCTAATACGTTCCTCCATATCCCCAGCCCTATCACGTAGGTTTTGGACATCCTGTTTGAGGAGTGAGAAATCCATTCTTATGGAGGCTATTTGAGTAGTGAGGGAGGCCTTACAATCTTGTATAGCCAGCATAATAGTGGCTAGGGATGGCTCAGCAGGGGGATTTAGCTCTCCATCATCATCAGTGAATTGCTGGGGGTCTTGGGTTGTCTGGGGGTCTTGTGATAACTGGGAGACAGGCTGTGTACGGAAGATAGCAGGAGTAGAGGCACTCACCCCACCAGCAGAGCTCCGGTCATCAGACATATTCGCCTGCAGCATGGCTGCCTGAGAGGTCCGTGTCCCGGCGCCATCTTGCCTCCGGAATCCCGCCAGACGGTCCGACGTAGATGGGGGCCAAGCCGGCCCGTATTTCACCATGGTAGCCAGCCTGCTTCGTGCCCACTGCCGTGGGGAACAAATTGAGACCTTCGGCGAGGAGATAGGACTCAGGATGCCTGTAGGATGGTTGTTGAGAGCCGGAGCGCTGTGACTATGCGACCGCTCGCTCCACCATCAAGCCACGCCCCCAGATACAGCCAACTTTAGCTGGACCTTTTAGTAATTGTTAGTAACAACGTAAAAATAAATAGCAACAGTATCATTTAGAAAAGCTCCAATTTTTATTAAAAAGCTCCAATTAACTGACTTTGTCTAAGCTGAGAGGATGTCATCAGTCTGCTGCTAAAAGGAGGAAGCATTTCCTCAGTCTCCTCTCCCCTAGTGATCAGACTGCAACATAGTAATTGTGCAGCAAGGCACAACACGTCGAGAGGTTGAAATAGGGGACTAATTTGCATAGCTCCCAACTGTCCCTGATTTCGGATTGTCCCTGATTTGGAGCAATGTCCCTCTGTCCCTCATTCCTCCTCATTTGTCCCTCATTTTGGTCTGATCTATATAGATGTATATAAAATTCACTTTTTATATACCAAAAAATGTTTCCCAGCACTAAACTTTTTATCTGATTTCTAAATTGCTGCATTTGTAAATTCCAAAAGCCAATATAAGGGAATAGTAGTGGTAACAAAAAAAGCACTTGTGAGTTTAAACCAATCTTGTTTTTTGTACAATTCTCCTTTAAAGAGGGAGTGGCAAGGGGTGTGTCCTATGCTCGCATACTTTTGCTGATAGGTGTCCCTCATTCCCATCTCAAAAAGTTGGGAGGTATGAATTTGTATAAGATCATTTTAAACACAGCAAAAAGCTGCACAGGCACCAGGATTTGCATTATTGTTACTTCTCTGAGTCATCATCTCCTGTCCAGGAATTAGATAGTGACCCTGGATGATACCTGAATAATGATGGCACCATCCTCCTGGAGAAAACAACACACAGCCATTAATGTCTAAACCGTTGGTAACAAAAGTGAGTACACCCCTAAGTGAAAATGTCCAAATTGGGCCCAAAGTGTCAATATTTTGTGTGGCCGCCATTATTTTCCAACACTGCCTTAACCCTCTTACTCATGGAGTTCACCAGAGCTTCCACCTTTCATCTGAGGATGCCCCACAGATGCTCAATAGGGTTTAGGTCTGAAGACATGCTTGGCCAGTCCATCACCTTTACCCTCAGCTTCTTTAGCAAGGCAGTGGTTGTCTTGGAGGTATGTTTGGCATCGTTATGTTGGAATACTGCCCTGCGGCCCAGTCTCTGAATGGGGGGGATCATGCTCTACTTCAGTATGTCACAGTACATGTTGGCATCAGGGCCAATCCTGGGTGGGTGCGCAGGGTGCATTGCACCCAGGCACCGCAGAGGTAGCCACCTCTGATGTTGACACCATGTTGACACCATGTGAACCAAATACCTTTATTTTGGTCTCATCAAACCACAGGACATGGTTCTAGCAATCCATGTCCTTAGTCTGCTTGTCTTCGGGAAACTGTTTGCGGGCTTTCTTGTGCATCATCTCTAGAAGAGCTTTCCTTCTGGGATGACAGCCATGCAGACCAATTTGATGCAGTGTGCGGCGTATGGTCTGAGCACTGACAGGCTGACCCCCCACCCCTTCAACCTCTGCAGCAATCCTGGCAGCACTCATACGTCTATTTCCCAAAGACAACGTTTGGATATGACGCTGAGCATGTGCACTCAACTTCTTTGGTTGACCATGGTGAGGCCTGTTCTGAGTGGAACCTGTCCTGTTAAACCGCTGTATGGTCTTGACCACCGTGCTGTAGCTCAGTTTCACGGTCTTGGCAATATTCTTATAGCCTAGACCAGTGATGGCGAACCTTGGCACCCCAGATGTTTTGGAACTTTCCCATGATGCTCATGCACTCTGCAGTGTAGCTGAGCATCATGAGAAATGTAGATCTAAAACATCTGGGGTGCCAAGGTTCGCCATCACTGGCCTAGGCCATCTTTACGTAGAGCGACAATTATTTTTTTCAGATCCTCAGAGAGTTATTTGCCATGAGTTGCCATGTTGGACTTCCAGTGACCAGTATAAGGCTCCATTCACACTAGCGCGTTTTTTGATGCATTTTGCAGAAATGCATGGGAATTTTTTAACATGGTTTCCTATGGAACATGTTCACATCAATGCCTTTTTGTACCTCTGCATTTTTGGAAAGTGTCAGGGACTTTTTTTCATGCAAAATGCAGCGTTTTGCATGTAATAGAATTCAATGGATCAGCATCAAAAACGCAAGTGCAGCGTTTTTACATCGTTTTGCGGGTTTTTTTTTTTTTCGGTTTTTTTTTAACTGTATACAGTCTAAAAAAACCTGTAAAAAAAAACAAAAACGCAAAATGCAAAACACATAGCGCGGCAAAAACGCTGCTCAAAAACGTGGCAAGCATCACAAAAAAACTCCAAAAACGCTCAAAAGCAACATGCATAGATGTGAATCGAGCCTTAGAGAGTGAGAGTGATAACAACAAATTTAACACACCTGCTTCCCATTCACAACTGAGACCTTGTAACACTAACGAGTCACATGACACCGGGGAGGGAAAATGGCTTATTGGGCCAAATTTGGACATTTTGACTTAGGGGTGTACTCACTTTTGTTACCAGCAGTTTAGACATTAATGGCTGTGTGTTGAGTTATTTTGAGGTGACAGCAAATTTACACTGTTATACAAGCTGTACACTCACTACTTTACATTGTAGCAAAGTGTCATTTCTTCAGTGTTGTCACATGAAAAGATAGAAGAAAATATTTACAAAAATGTCAGGGGTGTACTCAGTTTTGTGAGATACTGTAATTAAAGGAGAAGTCCAGCCAAAGCTCGTTTGGCTGGGCTTCTCCTGTGGATCACAGGAGTGCAATTCGTTTTGTACTCCTGTGACCCGGTTTTCAGCTGAGAGCTGGCTACAGTCTGCTCTCTGCTGACGTCACTGATATCGGTTCAGGCACCATGTCATCCTGACAATGGGAGTCTGGATCCACCAGGGCCTGGACTGACACCGTCTCAGCCTCTCAGAGTCTGAGATGGACACTCCACCCCTTCTACAGCACAGCGCTCCAATGAGCGAGGAGGAGCAGAGAGCTGTAACTGACAGTCTACAGCTCTCTGCTCACGGAGCTCTGAAAACCAAGTGATCGACGGTGTTCGATCGTTCGGTTTTCAGTGCAGAGGCGCCAGGGGACAGATGCAGCATTGGACCGATACTGCATCCACCAAGGAAAGTTTAAATAAAAAAAAAAAAAAGAAACCCTCACTTCTCTTTTAATAGCTCCATTACCTTGTTTCCTGAGAAGTCCTCGAAAACGCAAACACAGCGTCTCATCACCTCTACACCGCTGCGTCTTTAAAGAGCTGCATTCATACACATAGTCCTCTATGTAGCAAGATTCACATTCTTTGCCATTATATGGTTGATCTTCATCACTGGGTACTGAAGGATCAAGAAACAATGCTTAATTATTTAAGGGCCATCTTCACTGATTGCATATTCTTGGCTTTTATTTGTCATGAGCATTTCAAGGTTATCTTATCTGCACATAACATACTCCTGACCTCTGCCCTCTTTATGGCAGATTGTAAATAACATACTCCTGACCTCTGCCCTCTTTATGGTAGATTGTACATAACATACTCCTGACCTCTGCCCTCTTTATGGTAGATTGTACATAACATACTCCTGATCTCTGCCCTCTTTATGGTAGATTGTACATAACATACTCCTGACCTCTGCACCCTGTTTGGTAGGCTGTAAATAACAATAAGATGTTCGTCCGTCATTTTCGAAGAAGACCTTGACATCTAACAGGTTGTTGGCTGTCCACGGTGTGTCCGCAGGTGGCTGTTAAGATCGATACGGGCACAAAATGTTCTGCCACATACAGGGCAGACATGTGTGGACACCACTGTTGCAGCATTTGCAGCTCTGGCTTTACAAAGTGCTTGCTTCTCTTGTGCTATGATTGTCCTTCTGGACTCAGATGTCTGACAGCCTTGGTGGATTAGCTTGCGCCATGTAGCACCCTGTAGTTTAGGCAGGGAGCTCCTTACAAATGTACTTGCCAGGAGTAGTTATCCTGGTTAATTGATAGAGATCTATTGATTTCTCCCTAAGTTTGGCCTTGTTGCACTTTTATCTTCTACCGCTAGTTGGCCGGGTACTTGGGGGTACTAGATATGAGAAGGGGAACCCAAGGTCAAGTTATGGGTATGTGGGGTTTCTCAGCCAATGGGCAGGGGTTTTCTTGAATCCCTTGGCCTGCTGGGAGAACCTAAATATACGGGTGGAGTCAGGTGATCTATGTTCTGTGACACCTCAACGGCTGTCTGGGTGGACGTGTGTCGTGTCCCCCGGCTGCTAGGCCAGAGATTGGGCCTATCCTGGGGGCATCTGGCTGCTAGGCTGTGTGAGGGCCTATCCAGAAGTACGGTAAGAGAGCAGAGCAGGGTTGGGGTTGCGGCTTGCATTCCAATCAGAAGTGATGGTTCTGCCGGCTGGGGAACCTGTCAGTGGTCGGAGGTAGAAAGGAAGCTGTCGCCACAAAGGGACCAACCCACCTTATTACCAGAGACCACAGTGAGTATCTGAAGCAAGTACCGGAGCAGCATTCTCACCGAACGGGCACGGTGGAGAATCGGGAAACTTCAGGCGGTGAACAAGTCAGGGACCCAACCAGCGGAGGTGACGCTTGCAGAGCAGCCTTGTGTGTCAAGCCAGGGACTGAGCCAGTCAGCAGGGGTGAAGCTTGAGAAGTATCTGGAGTGCCAAGCTAGGGACCCAGCAGGGAAGCATTGGTGACACTTGAGGGAGATACCACCGCAAAGATTAGAGGAGCTCAAGGGATTCACAGTCAGTGAATCAGAGGGTCTAGTGAGAGAACAGGAGCTCAGTGTTGAAGAACTACAAGAGGCAGTTGTAGTGAAGCTGAAGGAACTGTTACGTTTGAGTTGGGAACTGTTAAAGACCGTTACCATAGGAGACAGCATTCCTGCATGTGCAGATGTAGCACCTTGTTGGGGCCTTTCTCTGCATGGTTGTCCTCCTATTGAAGTGTCGGAGTCCGCTAATTGAATTTACAGCTACTTAAGGTTGTCCTGGCCTTAACCCTTCTTTCCCCCAAAAATACAAAAAGGACTGTTAAGAGAAATAAAACCTCTTTTACATCCAAGAAGTGTATGGCGCCCAAAAACTTTGTCCACCTTGCATCCACTATGCCTCACAACCCACCACATACAGAAGGATGTCAGCTATCTTTTGTCTGGTGAGTTCTCATTAGACTGGACAAGGCCAGAGACCTTGCTACAAGCCACATCGATCGGTCTAGTGCCAGGGTTTTCCAAGAGGTGGTGTCGATATCCAGGGACTTGAGAGAAGCTTTCAGCGTGTCTTTGTATCGCTTATTTTGTCCCCCGCACAAGCGGTTTCCTTTAGACAGCTCACCTTAGAGGAACTGTTTGGGGATACGGTGGTCTGGCATCCTTGCAACATAGCCTTCCCAGCGTGTCTGGGCTTTCATCAGTAGGTTGTGAACTGACGCCTGCTCTGGAGAAGACTTCTGTGTCTGGCACCTTGTCCTGCCACCGGATCCCCAGAAGTCTGCGTAGGCAAGTCATGTGGAAGTGGTTCAGTTGCCTAGCATGCCTCCTTTATACAGTCCAAGTCTCAGAGGCATACATCAGGGTAGTTAGTACCCATGCCCAGTAGACTTTAAGCTTTGTGGCAAGGCTTATTCCACGGTGGTCCAACATATTTGTCCACAGTCTGCCGAATTCAGAGCTTTCCTTGGTGATTCTGCAGTTGACCTCGATGTCAATCGTCACTGCATGGGAGAGGGTGCTGCCGCCAAGGTATATAAATTGGTCCACTGCTTGCAGTTTTTGTCCCTTCAATGTGATGTTGGGCTCTTGGTTTACAGCTTTTGGAGCTGGCTGGTGCATTACTTCGGTTTTCTTTGTATTGATAAAGAGGCCGAAGTTGTCGCATGCTGCTGCGAATTTGGCCATACTGGCTTGCATTTCCTGCTGTGATCCAGCATTCAGGGCACAGTTTTCAGCAAAAAGGAACTCTTGTAGCACCTCCTTTATCTTGGTGACAGCTTGGAGTCTTTGCATGTTGAATAGTTTCCCATCGGTTCTGCATCTCAGGTTGATACAGAACTGAGGGACTGTTATGAAAGGCATCTGAAATTGTGGCTGAAAACATTATGCTGAACAGGGTCGGTGCTAGCTCGCATCCTTGCTTGATGCCGTTTGTGACAGAAAAGGCCTCTGAAGCTTCTCCGTCATCCAGAACACGAGCTGTCATGCCGTCATTGAACTGACGTACCATTAGGATGAATCTGTCAGGACACCCAAATTTTGACATGATGCGCCACAGACCTTCGCAACTGACAGTGTCAAAAGCCTTGGTGAGAGCCACGAAAATGGTATACAGTTCACAATTCTGCTCTTGACACTGCTCTGCTCTTGACACTTCTCTTGGAACTGACGGGCTGCGAAGATCATGTCCACCAACCCACAATCTTTGCGGAAGCCGCACTGTGTCTTGGGCAGTAGACCCTGTTCCAGGGGGTCAATCAGACGATTCAGCAACACTCATGCAAGGATCTTGCCTGCGGTGGAAAGCAGTGATATTTCTCTATGGTTATGGCAGACTTGTCTATTTCCTTACCTCGTGTAGAGGTGTACAATAGACGTGTCTTTTAGTTCCTGAGGAATGAATCCTTGATTCCAGGACTGGAGAAGCTGAGTAAATTTGTCAACGATCACTGCACCACCAGCCCTATAGATTTCAGCTGAAATCGCATCAGATCCTGGGGCGTTGCCTCTGCACAACTGGCTGAAGGCCTGTAAGGTTTCAGCCTCTGATGGTGGAGTGCCTGGGGCATTTTGTCAATCGCCTCATTATTGATGTGTAGTACCCTGGTGTTTAGGCAGGCTTGCTAACAAATTTTATTTGCCAGGTGGTAATTTTCCTGGTTAATTGTTAGAAGATCAATTGATTCCTCTCTAATTCTGGAATTGCTGCACCTTTTCTCTTCTGTCACTAGGTGGTACTGTGGCTGGTGACATTATAATGACAGAGGGCTTTGCAAGGTCAAAGTATGAATGGATAGGGTGTCTCAGCCAATTGGCAGGGGTTTCCTTAGTCCCTTAGCCTGCTGGGAGAGCCTATTTATTTGGGTGGAGTCAGGTGATCAGGGTTCTGTGCCACCTGGACAGCTGTCTAGGTGGACATGTGTTATGTTGCCCTGGGCTGCTAGGCCGGACGCCTGAGGCCTATCCCATGGACACCTGGCTGTTAGGCTGCCTGAGGCCTATCCAGGAGCAGGAAAAGCAGCATAGGGTTGGGATTGCAGGATTGGAGTCCAACTAAGTTGAGAAGGTTCAGCGGGGAACCAGTTGTGGTCGAAGGTAGAAGGGAAGCTGTCGCCACTAAGGGGCCATCCATTTTACTACCGGTGACTACTGTGAGTAAGCCTGAGCAAGTACCAGAGCAGTCTTTTCACCAACCAGGAACGGTGAATAAGTGGGAAACATCAGCAAGTGTCAAGTCAGGGACCCAGCAGGATAGCGGGGGTGACGCTTGAGGAGTACACAGTGGGATAGCTGTGGAAGAACTCAGGAGATCCAGTGATGACTGGGATCTGGAAGTCTAGTGAGAGACTGGGAGCTCAGTGAGTGAAGATCTACAGCGAGATACTGTGAGATAAGAAACGGACTGTTCTGTGTTACCAAGTTCCCTTGTGACAGTAATAGGCAGTGACAGGTACTCTTTATGGAGGGATCGGGTGTCTAAAAGACCCCAAATCCCTCCTTTGCACTTCAAAGTATTCAAAATGCCAGGATCGCCATTTTGGAATACTGACATTTTTTTTTAAATCGGCACCATTGGCAGCCGATTGAACTGGAAGTGACGTTGTGACGTCCCCTCCGGGTTTTTACATCGGAGACTCTGATTCTGGCTTTGTTCGGGACTCCACACAGCTGGCGGATGATCGCTCTGGTCTCCGAATGGGACGGGAGACCCAGGCAGATCGGCGGAAGGATAGCGGCGGGAGGGGGGGGGGGGAATGTCCCCTCCCACTCCTTATGATAACGGCCGAGTAGCTCATTATCTGCATCGGTTGTTATTATGAGAGAGCTGACCACTAGCTCTAAAAAATGGTACCGGTGTGAGGCCTGTACCAGTGGCAGTAGCCGGTGCTTTCTTTTGGCCTAGGCCAACAAGGCCCACGCCTAGGGCGGCACTTTGTGCACGAGAAAAAAAAAACCCCGACCCGTCCTACCGAGTCCCAGCTCCCGCGGCCTCCCCCGCGACTGCATCCCGTCTTGCTGTAGTGGGCAGCAGTAGTTTGGGCGTGCTTAGCCGAGCAGGGTGGAGCGACTGGCATCCCCATAAGCGGCCGCTGACTGGCTGCATTCCATTTGACTGGCGGAGGCGGAGCCTAATGCTCCGCCTACCCTCCTCCGCGCAGCTTTCGTTCATTGGCTGCATCTTCTCCCTGGTCCGGGTCTGTCTATGACGATAGGAGGAGGAGAGAGAGAGGAGCATGAGGGGAACCCCAGGCAGCAGCCTGGACAGCAGGTGAAATTAATTTCTACTACTATAGCAGAAATGAGCAGTGCTCATTTCTGCTATATATTTATGTTTGGATCTTATCTGGATTTTTTTAGCAGCTGCCTATAGACTGGATTTTTTTTTACTCTCACTCATTTGATACGTTTAATCCTTATTATTTCCACTATTTCCTAAAGCGCTTGGGTGTGCGGGCCCCATTTTGTTCACATTTATTTCAGGTCTTCTTCACACGGGCGGTCCTCCCGGTGGACTCCGCTTTGCTCAGTGGGGGGTTGATCCCCGCTGAGCAGGCAGATGACAGGTCTGTCTCTGCTCACTGTGCAGGGACGGACCTGTCAGAGCCCCGCTGTCCTCTATGGGGAGATCGGATGAAAACAGACCGCCTGTCCATTTTCATCCGATCCACCAGACGGATGGGGATTTGGGCGGCACAGTGGTGTAGTGGGTAGCACTCTCGCCTAGCAGTAAAAAAGGGCCGCTGCTTCAAATCCCAACCACGATACTACCTGCCTGGAGTTTGCATGTTCTCCCTGTGCCTGCGTGGGTTTCCTCCGGGTACTCTGGTTTCCTCCCACACTCCAAAGACATGCTGGTAAGTTATTTGGATCCTGTCTAAATTGTCTCTAGTATGTATGAATGTGAGTTAGGGACCTTAGATTGTAATCTCCTTGAGGGTAGGAACCGATGTGAGTGGGCAATGTATGTGTGGAGCGATGTGTAAATTGATGGCGCTATATGGGTACCTTAAATAAATAAATAATAATATAATAAATGAGCATCTTAATGAGACACAATGTACAGGGATAGGGAGAATTGTAGACACGCACCCACACTCACTCAGGTTGAACTGGATGGACTGGTGTCTTTATTCAACCTTACTATGTAACTATGATGGAAAATCAGGTCTCCATTCATCTGGATTTTTCGGATAGCAGCAGGTGTCAGCAGACATGTCACATCATCCACTGTCACTGACATCCACCGCTCCATAGGAGTGAATGAAGCGTCTGATCAGGTCCGCCTGAAAAGGTGACAGACGGACCTAATCGGACAGCCCATGTGAAAGGGCTACAAATACTGTAGCTGCTGACTTTCAATATTAGGACACTTACCTGTACAGGGTTCCCGCGATGTCTACAACCCAGCTGATTTTTGGATTGGCTCTCGGGTACTGCCGCCTCCATTATGGCCGTTCCCTACTGAGCATGTGCGAAGCCTGCTGCGCTTTCTGAATGTGGCGGCGGAGGAGGGGGTGTGGTTTACAGATTATAGGGTGGGTCTTAAACAGGAAGGGGTGTGGCCTTGACAGGGAGGGGTGGGTCATATTTAAATTAGGGGGTGCACAAGTTCAGTCAGGCCTGGGGCAGCACAAAACCTAAATACACCACTGGCAGTAACGCACATAAAACTATATGGCGTTAAACTGGCAGTAACGCACACAGAAGTAAATGGTGTTAAACTGGCAGTAACGCACACAAAACTATATGGCGTTAAACTGGCAAAAATGCAATCAAATAGACGGTGTTCAACCGTTGCTACACTGATGCTATCTGAACTGTCCCTTCTCTAGCTATACACTAATGTAAAGACACGGTCTCACTACACTACACTGAAACTATCTGAGCTGTCCCTACTCTACACTAATGTATGTATGAATGACACGGTCTCACCACACTACACTGAAACTATCTGAGCTGTCCCTACTCTAGCTGCACACTATGCAAAGCTGAATGATGGTCCCCCTCACTACACTCACACTATTCCTAGACTGACACTAAACTAATATTCTACACTGACAACTGAAGCAAAATAGCACACTAACGAACTAATAGCACTGAACAGAGCCCTGTTCTATCTCTCTCCCTGCCGAAATCACACTGAAAATGGCTGCCATTAAAAGAATACTTTTATACTGTGGGGCTGCTTCAGCCAATTAGGGCTTGCAATACACTGTTCACCGCAATGCATTGTGGTCAGTTCGGGGGGCCAAACATACGGTCGAACGACCCGTTTGTTCGGATGTTCGCCGAACATGCGAACAACGAAAATTCCTCCCGAACTTATACTCGGGCCGAACCGTTCGCCCATCCCTAGTTGTAAACTCCGCTTGGTAATTTTTACCTATAGGTAAGCCAATAATAAGGCTTATTACCTGTAGGTAAAACTAATATCTCCCAAACGCGCACCGTTTAGGAGATATTCGCCCTGAATTTAGCCAATGACATCACTGGTGCATGTGTTCTGAAGGTCCGGCATACCTTGCTGAAACTTCAGAGCTTCGTGTCGGAACCAGGGGCTCCCCCGGGCATGCGCGAGAGTGACGTAATCGCAGCTCCGGCCAATAACAGCGCCAGACCTTGCAAACCCAGAAGAAAGACAGGGGGGAGCATGTCAGTCCTCTCATTGGTGACTTTACAGCGCTGGAGGGCTTAGTTCCAAGGTGAGTATTTCATAATGTGCTAGTATGCACCATTGCCTTGCAGGTTTTTTTTTTTTGAACATCCACAGCGTATAACCGCTTTAACTTTATGGGCAAAATCTAGGTGGCACTGAGCTTTTGTTGGTTCTGTTCCAGCTCACATTACCTACTATAATAATCCAGGTTGCACAGCTCCCCATCGCAGCACGTGATGTAGGACTGTAGATAGGTACCATTTATAGAAATGCGCAGCCAGGAATTGCATTCTATCGGAAACCGGCAGCCTTTGTAAATAATATTCTTCCTTTCAGATCCTGGTGTAATGAGACAAGAGAATTCTGTTAACGCCGTGACCAAGGATGTTCCAAAATGTCTTGGCTGCAAAATGCATTGGAAATATCAACCTAACTAGTAGGGATGAGCCTGATGTTCGAGTCGAACTTAAGTTCAACTCGAACATCGGGTGTTCGCCCGTTCGCGAACAGTGAACATTATGGGTGTTCGCGCCAAATTCGAATGCCCCATAATGCACTGCGAGATCGCAGTGACTGATAATTCCATATAAACAATACAAATGCAATCCTGAAAAGTGATGAAAAATATGAAAAATAAACTTAAAAAATGCAGTAAAAAAGGTATGGTAAAAGTCCAGTGAAGAATTTCTACAACAGAATCTGGTACACTTAATCAATTAATATTTCTATTTTAAAGTCCACACAATATATTGCATGTAGTGTAATGCCGCGTACACACGGTCGTACTTTTCGTCTACAAAAGTCGGACAGCCTGTCCGACAGACTTCCGGCAGACTTTCGGTGGACTTGCGGCGGACTTGCGGCCTACTTTCTAACGAACGGACTTGCCTACACACGACCACACAAAAGTCTAACGGATTCGTACGTGATGACGTACACCGGACTAAAATAAGGAAGTTCATAGCCAGTAGCCAATAGGTGCCCTAGCGTGGCTTTTTGTCCGTCGGACTAGCACACAGACGAGCGGATTTCGGGGTCCGTCGTAGTTACGAAGTAAAGTTTTAAAACATGTTTCAAATCTAAAGTACGTCGGATTTGAGGCTAAAAAAGTCAGTTGAAAGTCCGGAGAAGCCCACACACGATCGGATTACCAGCCAGCTTTATGCCGCGTACACACGGTCGTACTTTTCGTCTACAAAAGTCGGACAGCCTGTCCGACAGACTTCCGGCAGACTTTCGGTGGACTTGCGGCGGACTTGCGGCCTACTTTCTAACGAACGGACTTGCCTACACACGACCACACAAAAGTCTAACGGATTCGTACGTGATGACGTACACCGGACTAAAATAAGGAAGTTCATAGCCAGTAGCCAATAGGTGCCCTAGCGTGGCTTTTTGTCCGTCGGACTAGCACACAGACGAGCGGATTTCGGGGTCCGTCGTAGTTACGAAGTAAAGTTTTAAAACATGTTTCAAATCTAAAGTACGTCGGATTTGAGGCTAAAAAAGTCAGTTGAAAGTCCGGAGAAGCCCACACACGATCGGATTACCAGCCAGCTTTAGTCCATCAGCGTCCGTTGGACTTTTGTAGACGAAAAGTAGGACCGTGTGTACGCGGCATAAGTCCATCAGCGTCCGTTGGACTTTTGTAGACGAAAAGTAGGACCGTGTGTACGCGGCATAAGAGTTTCCAGTGACTTTTGTGCTTTAACCAATGTGGTCTATGCCGTGACCATAAAACAAGTGACTTCCGTGCTCCCCTTCAGTTCCCCAGTCACCAGAACCCTGCACCCCTGCAGGGGTAGAAGGCGTAACTGCAGCGTAACTGAACTGCAATATATATATTGCAGTTCAGAGTATATAGTGCAGTCAGTAAAGTATATATAATGCAGTTCAGAGTATATAGTGCAGTCATTGTAATTTATATAATAAAGTGGAGAAAATACAGTACAATCAGTGTAGTTTAAATAACACAGTGTATTGAAGTGGTTAGGAGGAACCCTGCGCCAAAAAAAAACAAAAAAAATGGTGTGGAGTCCCCCCATAATATATACCAGGCCCTTCAGGTCTGGTATGGATTTTAAAGGGAACCCTGTGCCAAAATGTAAAACAAAATGGCGTGGGGGTCCCTCCAAAATCCATACCAGACCCTTATCCAGCATGCAACCTGGCAGGTCAGGACAGGGGGGCCAAGCTTGTACCCAATTCCTATCCTGAACCATACGAGGCCACATGCCCTCAACATGGAGAGGGTGCTTTGGAGTCCCCGCCAAGCACCTTGTCCCCATGTTGATGGGGACAAGGGCCTCACCCCCACAACCCTGGCCTGTTGTTTGTGGGGGTCTGTGGGTGATTGGGCTTATCGGAATCTGGAAGCCCCATTTAACAAGGGGGGCCCCAGATCTAGGCCCCTCCTATGTGAATGGGTATGGGGTACACTGTACCCCTATCCATTCATCAAAAAAGTGTCAAAAAAGTAAAAGTGACAGGAGACAGTTTTGGACGATTCCTTTATTAAAAAATAAATAAATAATTGTCCAGCAAAGTACATCCATTGTCAATCACGCTGCCTAAAAAACAGCTGTTATATAGGCAAGGGCGGGGCCACTCAGTGATGTAACCGGGTGACCCCATCCCCTTCTGACGTCATGTGATGTCACGTGACCTCAGAGGGGGCGGGTCACCCGTTTACATCACCGGGTGGCCCCGCCCTTGCCTATATAAGAGATGTCAAAAAAAAGACAGCCCATTCAGAGAGTCACCTCTGAAAGAGGCGGATGCATTTTTATTTTGTTTTTATTTTTTTGGTCAGTCGGTGCCATGATTGACGATGGATGTACATCGCAGGACACTTTTTTTAAAATAAATAAAGGAATTGTCCAAAACTGTCTCCTGTCATTTTTACTTTTTTTGGCATTTTTTTGGTGAATGGATAGGGGTACAGGATACCGGATACCTATTCACATAGCGGGATCTGTGGGCCCCCTTGGTAAAGGGCGCTTCTAGATTCCGATAAGCCCTCCGCCCGCAGACCTCCACAACCACTGGTTGTGTAAATTTTGCAGACTCTGATGTAAGGGGAACTCTGCAGATTTTGATGTAAGAGGGGCTTTGTGGACTCTGATGTAAGGGAGGACTCTGTGAATGGAGAACCCTGAGGACGCTAATGTAAGGCGGGCTCTGCAGACTCTGATATAAGGGGGGCTCTTCAAACTCTGATTTAAGGGAGGCTCTGCTGACTCTGATGTAAGGGGGGGGGGCTCTGCGAACTTTGATGTAAGGGGGGCTCTGGGAACCCTAATTAAAGGGGAATGCTGGTAACTCTGATGTAATTTGGGGCTCTGGTTACCAAAGACTTCCTTATATCAGAGTTCCCCTTAACACCAGAGTCTGCAGCGTTCCCCCCTTACATCAGTGTTCCCTCTGTACATCAGAATTCTCAGTTTTTTCCCTTCAATTAGAGTCCTCAAAGTTCTCCCTTACATCAGAGTCTGCAGAGCCCCCGCCCCCCCTTAAAGTGTATGGGAACTCTGCAAGTTCAGATGTAAAAGGGGAATTCTGCAAATTCAGATGTGAAGGGGAACTCTGTGGGTTCAGATGTAAAGGGGAAACTCTGTGGATTCAGATTTAAAGGGGAACACTGCAGATTCAAATGTAAAGGGGAACTCAGTGGACTCTGATGTAAGGGAAAACTCTGCGGATTCAGATTTAAAGAGGAACACTGCAGATTCAGGTGTAAAGGGGGAACGCTGTGGATTTAGATGTAAGGGGGGACTCTTGTGATTAAATCTATATGATTAGAAATGTTATTTAATCAGAAAATATATGTAAAGTGAATACTACAAAAAATAAAAAATAAATTGGCCATGCGCCGCTACAGTGTTCGGATCTGGTGTGAAGAAAAGGTGGCAACCCCTACCCAAGATGGCAGAACATGTGAAAGGGCCCACTGCAGGACCATAATAAAGGGCCCTGAGCTCGGGGGGGGGGGGTTGTTCAGCTTTATAACAGGTTTGTATTTCTGCTTCAACCAGTTTTAGAGCCGTTAATTCTGTGGAATGGGTGTGATTATCCACTACAGAGACACGTCGGGATGCCACAGCGAAGTTAATTCCCTTGGCTAAGACTTCCTTCTATGGTTAAATAAGCTTTCTGACTAAAAGGTTCTTTACCCACTTTTCCATATTTCTTTGAGGTGTCCCACTATCATTCTCCCCCTTCCCCCTCTGTTCTGTTGTTATTGCTGGTCTATAGTAGCCTGTTGGTGAATTTGTTGAACTCTCTCTCCTTTTCCTCATGCCCTGTACACACGGTCGGATTTTCCAACGTAAATTGTGTGATAGGACCTTGTTGTCGGAAATTCCGACCGTGTGCAGGCTCCATCACCCATTTTCCATATTTCCGACACACAAAGTTTGAGAGCAGGCTATAAAATTTTCCGACAACAAAATCCGCTGTTGGAAATTCCGATCGTGTGTACACAAATCCGACGCACAAAGTGCCACGCATGCTCAGAAAAAAGTTAAGAGACGAAAGCTATTGGCTACTGCCCCGTTTATAGTCCCGACGTACGTGTTTTACGTCACCGCGTTCAGAACAATCCGATTTTCCGACAACTTTGTGTGACGGTGTGTATGCAAGACAAGTTTGAGCCAACATCCGTTGGAAAAAATCCTAGGATTTTGTTGTCGGAATTTCCGATCAATGTCCGACCGTGTGTACGGCGCATTAGAGTTGGGCTTGTTCTGTAAATGTAACCACTAGGATCTCAGCAGATAGTTTTCAGGTCAAAGACCGTTTAATGTCTTCAACGTTCTGTCTCAAAGCATCAATAGTGAAGGGAGTCTGTCTCACCAATTCATTTAGCAGCATTTTTAGTGCTCTTTGTAAAATTGTATGGGCCCCATGAACTTTACTGCGGAAACCAAGTGAACACTGATAGGGGTAAGTCCATGATGTTGGCACCTGAGGCTGAAATGTAGGGAGCAACTGTAATCTGCAAGTTTTTTTTCCGTTTTCTCATATTCCTGCACCAGTTTCAAGGTGTACACCCCAAAATTGCCAATATGTTTGTGAAGGTTCTCATTTTTCCAAATCATGGTATAGCTAGTAGCAGTAACTTACATTGCAATGAACCTGTAATATTGATGTTTCAACGCTTATCCAAGCCACTTCTTCAAATCTAATGAGTGTCAAGGACATACCCCAGGATTTATATGCACAAATATAGCACAGACACCTTAATCCAATGACCATGGAATGTATCTAGTTCGATGCAGATTTTTTTTGAAGAACAGAATGGGAAGTGTAAAAGTTATGAAATCACTATGTTCTAGTTTTAAGCCTGAATGACAGTAGCATCAACTTTGTTACATACAACATTGCTAAGTATTTGGCTATTATCCAATCACCCTTAGTTGGCAACGTGGTACACCATATTCAAAACTCTAAAGAATTTGTCAATAACGTATATCGATTGAAGTTGCAGCCAGCAGACAATGGTGTCCTATGATGTCACACCCCTTTCCACTTGTATACAAATTACAAAGGCTACTACCCTGTTTCCCCGAAAATAAGACCTAGCGTGATTGTCGTGATGGCTGCAATATAAGCCCTACCCCCCAAATATGCCCTAGTTAAAGTCCTTGTAGGTCTTATTTTCAGGGTAGGGCCTATTTTTGCTGAAACAGGGTAGGGCTTATTTGGGGGATAGGGCTTATATTGCAGCCATCACCGACAATCACGCTAGGTCTTATTTTCGGGGAAACAGGGTAAGACTGTAAGGAAACATCTGGATCAAGATAAGACTCTTGACAGATGAACATAACTCAAACCAGATCAAATAGGTTCCATGCTGGACCTTCGTTCCACCAACTGTTTCAAGTAAAAGGATAATTAGATGATTCCTTGGCTGTGCTATGGGATCACCCATATCTCCCATTGCAGCTACCCTCTACATGGGGGTGGTATAGAAGGACTTGAACTCTTCTAGGGGAATAACACCAAGTAATTTGTTCAAGCATGTGCATGATACATGGGCTGACATTAGAACATAGGAAATAAGAGCTTTAAGTGAATATATAAACTCAGTAGACAAAAACATAATTTTACACAGGAAGAGGTACAGAATAATAAATGACCCTTTTTGGACTTCTTTTTACATGTTAAAGAGGGGTCTACAGGAAATAAGTAAACTGTGGTCAAGTGCACCCAGTGGTGCGTCTCCATCCCTGCAAACGCATATCCATAAAAACAAAGGTCAGTCCTTTTTGGAACTTTAAATGAGGTGCAACAGCAACATAGTACACGTAGATACAGATTTATTGGTAAATGAACACTCATTTGAATCTCGCTACATACTCAAATGAATCTCACTACATAAGTAATAAATAATAAAATGATATAATGTAATGTCAAGCCAATGCGTAAAAATTACATGATAGTATATTACATACAATAATATTATAAGTACCATTACATGATCAAATTAGAAAAATGCATTCTAAAACTCAACACGTTTCTTGAATTTCAGTTCACTTCATCAGGAGTAGATGCAGATCTGAGTATAAATCAGCTTGAATAAATTAATTACACATGGCAATGTTTCCAGCTGGTGAACGCCAGGAATGTTTATCCTGTGAAAAAAGAAAGAAGGACGGCGCCCTCTAAGTGCAGCATGTATGTTAAAAATATTTATTACAATAGATAAAAACACTCACATTTGAGTTGCTAAAAACCAGCATGTAAAGTAGTTTCATCCGCGTGCTCTCGGGGGATGTGGGTGTCACGGGCCAGTTCAGGGGTTCCTGGGATGTGAGTCCTGTAACCTGGGTCCTGGTAGCTGTTCCGGTGGTGCCAAGGGTCCTCAGAGCCTCCGGGCGGCCAGGATATCGGTCATGGATCCTCCGTGGAGCGCCGTGCTGACCTGCGTCTTCACTTCCGGGAGCGGGGTGAGGCGGGCGGTGCTTCGCGTTCGGAGCATGCGTGCTCCTTCAACATTCATATGTTTATCCTGTGAGCTGTGGGAATGGGACCCACAAAGACGCCAGGGGGACAACCAGATGGCAAGTACATGTAGGTGAGATAAAAAATTTGTCCAAACCATGAAAACGCCCAGGATAGTTGACTGAGCCAAACATATTGGAGCTGAAAAGTTAGGATGTTGCACTATTGTGTCAGGATAAAAAGGAACCCCCTCTTGTACCTCCCATTTAAAACCCAAGGGGTCACCGCTAGTCCCTCCCAATGCCATGTAGGGTAGACAGTGCTGGGAGGCACACAACAAAAGCTGGTGCCACTTGACCTGCTTTGAAAGTTTGTGGCTACCCAGACTGGACTTTAGTTTAAACATCCACAAGGCCGGGGCGTGGCCTGGACGGCAATGTGAGCGGACGCACCTAGGCAGAGCTCCGCCAGTGATCCATCCTGAACGCGATATCCTGCACACCCATAACCGGCTAAACTGACACACAACGCGGGGAACTACCCCAGCCACCTTTGGGCAAGTATGTCCCCACCGAAGAGAAACAACGCGGCATCCTCCTCCCTAGACAGATACCGCCGAGTAGACCGGGGCCTGGAGGGACAAGATGGCGCCTCGGCGGCATCTCCTGACGCGCAGCAAGCTGAACACGAGGCGGCCGACACCACCAGAGTCCTGGAGGCGATCTCGGTATGCCAAGCCACATTAACCTCCAAAATAGAGGAAGTAAAGGTGGACATCTCACTGATCCGTCAGGACATGACAAAGATCCGGGAACGGGTCACAGAGACTGAGACCAGGATAAGCCGAGCGGAGGATATAATTCACCCCCTGCAACACTGCCAGGAAGACATGCAACGCCAACTCCAGCAACTCGCCCAGAAACATGACGATCTCGAGAATCGGGCCCGCAGATCTAATATAAGATTTATTGGTCTACCGGAGGGGTCGGAGGGCCCCGATCCAGCCACCTTTTTGGAAAAACTTCTTATCAATGCATATGGCAGGGAGGCCTTTTCCAATGCATTTGTTGTGGAGCGCGCCCACCGCATGCCCGCTCGCCGCCCCCCTGAGGGTGCACCGCCTCGCACATTCATTGCAAAGCTAATGAACTTCAGGGACCGAGATGCCATCCTTCGCCTGGCAAGAACCAAGGGGAACATACCATTCCAATCGGGACACGTGATGGCCTTTCCAGATTTCTCAGCAGAGATTCAAAAGCAGCGGGCCCGCTTCGGAGAGATAAAACGGCGCCTAAGGGTTCACAACCTGAAATACGCAATGCTGTTCCCAGCCCGTCTTCGGGTGGTGGGCGAGGACCGAGCACACTTCTTTGATGACCCGACCCAGGCAGTGGCCTGGCTGGACCAACGTGATGCGGAAAGAAACCGTCCCGCCAGCTAGACCTACAGTTCTTCGGCTCTGATGTCTGTAAGTTGACTTATTTACATGTCTCCCCCTGTGAACAATGACTTCCTCACTATATTCACAAAGAATGGTATCCCACATACCTGTAGTAATCAGCGGTCACACAATCAAAAAGTTTTGCCCTAACACGCTCTACTTTTGCGAGCTTGTGATACGCAGGGACAGAACTGTTCTTTCCTCTACGTATGGATCCATCTGGCAGAATATATCTCATTTACCTACCCACATCCGGTCCAGAAAGGCTCCCTTTGGTTTATCGAGAGACGGGAGAGGAGGACACATACCACCTCGTGATGTTAACTTTTTATTCTGTTTCCTTTTAATTTCTAGTTTTTTAGGTGTGCCATGTATGATTGTTACTAATCACGGCGGAGTGGTCAGTTGGGAATACTTACTTGCTGACCACTGCTGAGTAATGCCGTTTGTCATTTACATTGCCGATTTTAAACCAGCGTTTGTTCGCCTCCACTGGTGGCACGTGTTCTGCTGATTGAATAGGCAGAAGTGCCCCCAGTGGACAAAGGTTAAGATGGTGCGAGACACTTTTGCCTACATGAGTGTACAGTTACTCTTTTACAATCGCACAGGTTTTGGGATCAATGCCCCTACCAAGTTTGGGAGGTGGAGGGCAGGGAGATGGGGGATGGGAAATGTTTTTGGATGGTTACATGGCTACTATTATATGGCACAATTGAAAGCACTGATGGATGTCTCATAGGTTAAAAAACTGCATGGCTGGGGGACCTCCGGGTGGTGGACAGATATGTCCCGGGCATTCCTCCGTGACATGCGTCTCTATAAATTTACATGACTTAAAAATGTCTAGTACAAAGTTTCTAACATGGAATGTTAGGGGGATTAGAGACAAAATCAAACGATCTGCGATTTTCGGTTGCCTTAAATCCTATCGTGCTGATATTATTGTCTTGACTGAGACGCATGTCACTGGACAACTTCAAAATGCTCTGAAACGCCCGTGGATAGGATGGTCATACCACACCACACACACCCCATACTCACGGGGGGTCTCTGTCCTAATCGCTAAGACCACCCCGTTCAGTTGTATATCAGTAAAGACTGATCCCCAGGGCAGATTTATATTTCTACACTGCACCATATCAGGTACGCAATACCTTATATTGGCCTTTTATATACCCCCACCATACACATCCGCCCTGATCAATGAGGGTCTCTTATACATGACAAAACACCCCCTACTACCAACCATTTGGCTCGGGGACTTTATTATGGTGTTGGACCCATCCATAGACAGGTTACAAGTGAAACGAGACGCCCAATCCACCAGTACTACCAGACTTGGACGCACACTTACGGAATTCTCCCTAACAGACACGTGGAGACACCAACACCCGGGTGAGAGAATATTTTCTTGCTTCTCTGCATCGCACTCCTCCATGTCACGCATAGATATGATAATCACCTCAAACACTCTACTCCCTTTATTAACAAATACAGGTTACCATACCAGGTCCCTCTCAGGTCACGCCCCATGTTGGGCCTCCTTGACACTATCCCCACCGGTCGGGCCTAGGATATGGCGCCTCCATCCCTTTTGGTTGTCGGCTCTTGAGGATCAGGAGGACATACCTAGTGAATGGCAGCATTTCTTCCACACCAACAGTAACACCACCTCCGTGAGAATGGTCTGGGAGTCATTCAAACTACATGCTAGGACCTTACTGACATCACGCATAAATAGGTTGAAAGCCAACTCAAGTAAGTTACTCCGAGAGGCAGCCGAAAAACTAGATGAGATTACACACGACTTGAATACAGACCCCACACCAGACAAAGCCTCAGTACTTAAACTCCATACTCGAATATTAGATCAATTGCACTTTGAAAAGGCTAAACAAAAACTTTTTTTCACAAAACAAAGAATATTTGAACAAGGTGAAAGGGCGGGAAAACTGTTGGCATATCTGGCCAAACAGGACACTAGGCCTCCAGTGGTTGTCTCCCTGAGGGTCACGGGTGACATATTGCTAACCGACCCCAAATCGGTAGCGGACACATTTAGAACATACTATGCAGACCTGTATTCATCTAAAGTGCAGGTTACCGCGGGGGAAACTAGGGTATTCTTACAGGATATTCCATTTCCCAAGGTCTCGGATTCACAACGGGAGGCCCTTGAGGCCCCGCTTACCGTTGACGAGATTACGGCGGCCGTGGCATCCCTGGCGCCTGCCAAGGCCCCCGGGATGGATGGACTACCATTAGATTTCTATGCGGCTTACTCGGAGGTACTAGTGCCCGAATTATTGAAAATATACAACCACATCTTTGACTCTGAGTCACTTCCCAGCTCACTTAGACAGGCGATGATCATAGTGCTTCCCAAACCGGGCAAAGACCCATTGCAACCTGAATCCTATCGCCCAATTTCATTACTCCAGGCCGACATTAAGATCTTGGCAAAGATTCTGGCTATGCGCCTAAACCAAATTATTCTATCCCTAATACACTCAGATCAGACGGGATTCATGCCTGGAAAAAACACGGCAATGAATCTACGTCGTCTATATATGAATATCTCGGCGGTTCATGAGGAGATTGGAGATAGGGCAGTGGTGTCACTTGACGCCGCCAAGGCGTTCGACTCCGTGGAGTGGGAATACCTGTGGGAGTGCCTGAAAGGGTATGGATTCAGACCTAATTTTATAAAGTGGGTTAAGTTACTTTATTACTTACCTGAGGCCAGAATATCGGTGAATGGGAGCACATCAGACCCGTTCCCCCTTGAAAGAGGGACTAGGCAGGGTTGCCCACTCTCCCCGCTCCTTTACGCTCTGGCGGCGGAGCCTCTCGCCATATCCCTTAGAAGTAACCCAGGGGTCCGGGGCCTCAAAATGGGTAATGTGTTGGAAAAGGTGAGTTTATATGCAGACGACATGCTCCTATATTTGGAGGACTCGGGTCCATCGCTACAGATAGCCCTTAACACAATTGAAAACTTTGGAAAGCATTCGGGATTACGCATAAACTGGTCAAAGTCACAAATTCTCCCACTAGATATATCACCACCCACTAGACTTTCAGCAAATCTCCCTTTGCAGAGAGTGACATGCATTCAATACCTGGGTATAAAAATAACTAGAGACCCCACGGAATTTTTAGATAACAACATAGAACCATTGTTTTCATACCTCAAAACACATATACAGGTATGGGCACGACTCCCACTGGGAATCATGGGTAGGATCAACCTTATTAAAATGATCATAATGCCAAAATTTCTGTATGTCTGTTGGAACTCACCAGTACTTATCCCCCTAAAAATTTTCAAAACAATAGACAAAATCATTAACTCATTTGTATGGGGCTCAGGAAGACATAAATTGGCTTGGAACACTCTTAAAAACCCTACCACATCAGGAGGAACAGCCCTACCAGACTTCCACTCATATTATATAGCTGCACAACTATCTCATTTCTACCACATTTATAATACAGACAGTGACAAATACCAGACCCTGGTCTGCAATAAACCAACTAAGGTTACCCATACCCCCTTGCAGGTCTTATTCAGGGGTAGATCGGGTGGGAGGGGAAAGCCCGGCCAAGGACCTCTCTTGAAACAGCACCAACGCATATGGGAAATAGCATTAAAAATGACCGGTGCAGATTTTTTCCACTCCCACACCCCACTGTGGCACAATCCGCAGCTAAGAGAGCTGCTGTCGCTCCCTGGGACAGTAGAGTGGGCTGAGAGGGGAATAACCTTTTTATACCAAGTAGTCACCCCTTCAGGGGTAAGAAGCTTTAGCTCCTTGAGTACTGAGTTTCAACTACCTCCACGTATGCTATTTAAATATAGACAACTCACACATGCCCTACAAACACAATTTGCAAATGGGTATCCAAATACACAAATGTTGTCCCTGGTGGATGTTATAACAGGTGCGGAACCATCGAAACTAATATCTACTCTGTACCTAGCCCTCCGAGCACGCTCGGTAGCGGACATAATTAATACAGCAAAAAATAGATGGGAAGAAGACATAGGCCCGGTGGAAGATGAGGATTGGGATGAAGTCCTAGAAAATGTTAAAAAGACCTCCCCCAGGCTCCCGGAACGAATGACGCAGCTATACATAATCCACAAATCTTACCTCACACCAGCTAGAATAGCCAAATTCTCCCAAAATCAAGATACTCACTGCCCAAGATGCATGAGCCCATTAAGCTCTTTTTTTCATCTTATATGGTCCTGTCCGGCTATTCAAACCTATTGGAATCAAATTATCACATTCCTGCATGATGATATGGGTTCCCCTGTCCAAGTGGAACCTAGGTTATGCATTCTAGGGTTGCTCCCAGACGTTACCATAGACAAATTCACTGCTACTCTTATATATGAATCACTATTCTGTGCCAGAAAACTGGTGGCAAAACATTGGATGAGGGCCTCCCCTCCTACTTTTCAGCATTGGATTAAAATGGTGAACCTATCCTTACCCTATAAAAAGGTTATATATAAACACAGGGGCTGTCCGGCTAAGTACACTAGGATATGGGATAAATGGCTTGACAATACCAACACATGTGAGGCATAGATTGCTGTATAGACAAGAGGCCTGCTGCCAGGAACTGCTCAGTGACCAGTGTGGAGATGTTGAAATGCCATGGGGTAGAGTGTTGGGGAAAGATTTTGTCCTATCAGCATAGATTGACAGCCATTACAGCAGTGCCAGAGTTCTTATGTTTAGTTTATTTTATTTTGATTTTCAATACGAAAATTTGTACATGCATGTAAACTCCACTATCCTTGTGATATGCACAGGGTACAATATGCTTGTATGATATTTACCTGCACAATTTTCTAAATAAACTTGTGTTTATAAAAAAAAACATCCACAAGGCCAAGCACAAACACAGAACCATGAAACAGAGGGGGGGGGGAAATAACTCAGAAGGATCTGTAACAAAATTACGTGACTGTGTATTTCAAGCCCAGTAATACACTGAGACAGAAGTTTATAAATCCAAAAGACACAACATCCAAATACAATATATATAACTTGGTGCACGCAGTGCAGTGTAGGGAGGAGTGCAAAGACTTGTACATTGGGTTTACACAAACATCTTTCAAAGGTGAATGGCCAAACATAGGAGGGCAAATTCTAGAGGTCAAGATTCCAAAGTCTTCCTGTAAGGAAAATGGACACTTTTTTGAGGATAGTGAGGTGCACATTTTAGGCAGTGAGGACAACTGGTTTGCAAGAAGCATGAAAGAAGCCACTATGTCAAACTTGAGCAACCATCCATGAATAGTGATGTAAGCCTTCAAAACCATCTTCCATTTGAATATCTCTACCACAGTGATTTGACAAGCATTAACATCTTCATCCATGTAAATTTAAGGATTAACACCTATACAGGTTTCCTGACACCAAGGATGGGATTATGTAATTAGATCAGGATGGTTCCTCAACTTTTACACCTTTCATCCAGTTCATGGAAATCACTATCTGCCATGATCACTTCCAGGTGCAGGTATTCCCCCCTTCCTAATCACCCCTTGACTCCACCCCTACCTACCTCAGAGCACTGTCCCTTGGATCCACCCCGTACCCACCTCCCAGTACCAACCCCCCCCCCCCCTTTTTAGAGAACAAAAAACAAGTATTGTTTCATTGTGCTAAGTAATTTGTATTGAATGTAAGACCCTTGTAACCTCATACAGTACCTATGGACTTTTGAGGTGCCCCAGAGAAAACCAGGATGGCTCCTCAACTTTCACACCTCTCATCCAATTCTTGGACAAATAATATCTGCCACGACCAGGGCTTTTTTTCTCAGAGAATAGGTGCAGTTACTCCCCACGTTCCTGAGTCACCCCTTGTCTCACCCCTTGTCTCCTCCTACTACCTACCTCCGAGCACTGCCCCTTGGTTCCACTCCCTACCCAGCTACCAGAGAATATAGAACCAAGTTTCATTTTGTGGTGCTAAGTAATCTGTATGAAATGTGTTATTGATAACAAGATATAAACAAGGCCAAGGATAAATCCAAGGAAAAATTCAAAGCTTACTTACCGACCAGCCTGCGGACAACCTAATCAACCTGTCTAACAGTATGCGTTAAAAACAGGGGTTGAGTCTGCACACATTTGCAAATACATGCGTAAGCTACAGGCCACGTCAAGGCACCCTGGTATCTGTAGTTCCTATTAGGGATGGGCTGACTGTTCGAGTTGAACATGAGTTCGACTCGAACATCGGCTGCTTGATCGTTCGATGAAGATCGAACATTATGGGCCGTTCGGGCCAAATTCGAGCTGCGCAAATGGCCCATAATGCACTGCGTCATCGCAGTGCTTTGCTGGCTGATGATTGCCCAAGCATGCACTATGACCTGCATGCTTTGGCCTATCACAGCGCCGTAAGCAAATATAGCCATAATTGGCCAAAGGCAGGGTGCCTTTGGCCAATTATGGCTCAGGGGGTAAAGTACACGCCCCCTATTATATAAGGCCGCCTGCACTTCGGCCCTGTGTAGTGTGTTGCTGGTGTTATAGAGAGATAGATAGAGAGAGAGAGAGTGTGTGTCATTTCATTTACTTTGAGCAGTCAGTTTATTCAGTTAGCTAGATCTCACTGCAAACCGTTCCTGCTGTACTATTTCTAATCTACTTCAGGCAAGCAGTTGATCCTGTTTAGCAAGATCTCACTACAGACCGTTCCTGCTCTACTGTTTCTAATGTACTTCAGGCAGTTTGTTGATTTAGTTAGCTGCAGTGTATTTCATATATATATACAGTCAGACTGCTATATATATATATATCCACTGTATCCAGTCTAGCTAGATCTCACTGCAGACCGTTCCTGCTCTACTGTTTCTAACATACTTCAGGCAGTCAGTTGATTCAGTTAGCTGCAGTGTATTTCATATATATATACAGTCAGTCTAGTATATATATATATATATATATATATATATATATATATATATATATCCACTGTATCCAGTTTAGCTAGATCTCACTGCAGACCGTTCCTGGTATACTGTTGCTAATATACTTCAGGCAGGCAGTTGATTCAGCTAGCTGCAGTGCATTTAATATATATATACAGGCTTGTATATATATATAGTCTAGCCAAGCCTATACCTGACTGTAGGCCATTTCTGGAGTACGTGTTCAAAGACACTTTCAGGCAGGTGACTCAGTGAGCTGCACTTCATTTAATATATATATATATATATATATATACAGGCTTGTATATATATATATATATATATATATATAGTCTTGCCAAGCCTATACCTGACAGTAGGCCATTCCTGAAGTACGTGTTCAAAGACACTTTCAGGCAAGTGACTCAGTGACGTGCAGTTCATAAAATGTATATCCACTGCATTGTAGTCCAGCCAAGCCTATACCTGACTGTAGGCCATTCCTGGAGTACGTGCTCAAAGACACTTTCAGGCAGGTGACTCAGTGAGCTGCACTTCATTTAATATATATATATATATATATATATATATATATATATATATATATATATATATATATATATATATACAGGCTTGTATATATATATATAGTCTAGCCAAGCCCATACCTGACAGTAGGCCATTCCTGGAGTATGTGTTCAAAGACACTTTCAGGCAGGTGACTCAGTGAGCTGCACTTCATTTAATATATATATATATATATATATATACAGGCTTGTATATATATTGTCTAGCCATTCCTGGTGTACTGTTTTTAGTAAACTTCAGGCGTTGTTTTGCTAATCTAATTGTACAGTATGTCTGGAAGGCCACCAAGGAGAGGCAGACGCTCACAGGCCACTAAAAGAGGGCAAGCAGGCTCTGTGTCTACAGCGAACAGTGCTGGTCGCGGACACGGTGCATCCTCAGCACGTGACCGTGGTCCTTTTTTTCGGCAGCTGGCCATGTTGAGCCACAACATGCAGAAGAGTTGGTAGAGTGGATGACCAAGCCGTCCTCATCCTCCTCATCCTCTGTCACCCAGGCTCAGGGTACTTTGTCTGCCAATGCAGCTGCCAAAGCGGCCTCTTCCGGCTCAATGTCATCAGTCACTCCTTCCCTAGCCACACCATCATGCCCTGAGGAGTCCCCCGAACTGTTCAACCACAGTCTAGGATACATGCTGCAGGAGGATGCGCAGCATTTTGAAGGCTCTGATGATGGTACCCAGGTTGAATATGAAGGCAGTAACGTAAGCCCAGAGAGAGGGGGTGCCCAAGAAGGACAAGAAACTGGCAGTCATGTTCCCTCAGCTGCAGCATACTGCCAGGTTTGCTCCAGTGGCGAGGAGGGAGGGGATGATGAGGTCACTGATTCTACGTGGGTGCCAGATAGAAGAGAGGAGGAAGCACATCTCCAACGAGGCAGGATGCCCTCCAGGGGCCAGCTTAAGGGCAGCCAACCGACTGCATTACACTGCAGAGCTTCGCATGTGCAGGGCGCTGCTGACTCCGCGCGTTGTTCCAAAAGTTCTTTGGTGTGGGCCTTTTTTGAGACGTGTGCAGCAGATTGCACCATTAATGTTTGCAACATATGTCTAAAGCGTATCAAGCGTGGCCAAAACCTCAGCCGCTTGGGCACCACATGCTTGACCAGACATATGTCGAGCTGCTGTGCAGTCCGTTGCCAACAGTACTTAAAAGACCCACACCAAAGAACAAAGTGGACCTCTCCTTGCTCCTCATCAGCTGGGATCTCCAACCTCACTATACCTTTAGTCCACTCAGAGACCTGCACTGAGAGGAATGAAGGTGTAGAATTAGGTGTCCCAAGCACTTCTGGGCAATCTGCTAGTGGTACACCAACATCCGATTGTAGCAGGCAAATTTCCCTACCCCAGTTGCTAAACCGTCGGAAGAAATTCGGTCCCAGCCATCCACATGCTCAGCGGCTGAATGCTAGTTTGGCTAAATTGCTAGCAGTCCAGCTGCTGCCTTTTCAACTGGTAGACTCTGCCCCCTTTCGAGAATTTGTGGAATGTGCGATACCTCAGTGGCAGGTTCCCAAACGCCAATTTTTTTCTCGGAAGGCTATTCCGGTTCTCTAATGACATGTGGAAGGCAATGTCTTGGCCTCGTTGGACAGGGGGGTCAGCGGCAAGGTGCATATTACTCATGGTCCAGCAGGCATGGACAGGGACGTTACCTTTCTTTCACGGCACACTGGGTAACCCTGCTGGAAGCTGGGAAGGATGCAAGACAGGGTGCAGTATTGTTGGAGCTTGTTCCGCCACCACGCCTCCAAAATGCTGGTAGTGGTGATTCAGCCACACCTCTCTCCTCCACCCCCTCCTCTTCTTCTTCCTCTATGGCCTCTTCCTGTGCAGATTTGTCGTCGGAACCAGTGGTGCTCCGTAGGCGTTCTAGGGGCTACGCAAGCACTCAGGCAAAAAGATGCCATGCTGTGCTTGAGTTGGTCTGCTTAGGGGACAGTAGCCACACTGGGGCAGAGATTCTGGCAGCTCTGCAGGGGCAGGCTCAGAGGTGGTTGACGCCACGCCAGCTTCAGCCAGGAATGGTGATTTGCGACAATGGCACCAACCTCCTCTCCGCCCTCCGACAGGGACACTTCACCCATGTTCCCTGTTTGGATTACATCCTTAATTTGGTGGTGCAGCGGTTCTTGTGCAGGTACCCGGGCTTACAGGATGTCCTGAGGCAGGCCAGGAAAGTCTGTGGGCATTTCCGCCAGTCATATAATGCCAGTGCTCGGCTGGCTGACCTCCAAAAGGAATGCAACCTGCCCAAGAACCGCCTCATCTGTGACATGCCCACCAGGTGTAACTCAACATTGGCAATGCTGCAGCAGGTGCACATGCAGCAGAGGGCCATAAATGACTACCTGTGCGAGTACGGCACCAGGACAGGGTCAGGGGAGCTTGGCTTTTTTTCGCCATACCAGTGGCTCATGATCAAGGATGCATGCACGGTCCTTTCACCATTTGAGGCCACGAGGATGGTGAGCAGTGACAGTGCATGCATCAGTGATACTGTCCCTCTTGTCTACCTGTTGGAGCACATGCTGTGTGGAATAATGGACAGGGCACTTGAAGCAGAACAGAGGGAGGAAGAGGAGGACTTCCTTACCTCTCAAGGCCACCTTTATCCAGACAGTATTCCTGCAGGCCCGCAGGAAGAGGAGGAGGAGGAGGAGGAGGAGGATTGTGTCAGCATGGAGGTGGAGCCTGGCACTCAGCATCAGCAGCAGTCTTCAAGACATCATTTTCAGGCCCCAGAAACCCATTAACTTGTACATGGCTGGGAGGAGATGGCTGCGCATAATGTCGTCCTTAGTGACCCAAAGGACTCCCGACCGAATGCCTCAGCAAACCTACGCTGCATGGCCTCCCTGATCCTGCAAAGCCTGCGAAAGGACACTCGGATTCGTGGTATCAAGGAGCGGGATCAGTACTGGCTGGCAACCCTTCTTGGTCCACGTTACAAGGGTAAGGTGGCAGAACTTATCCAGCCAACACAGAGGGAGCAGAGGATGAAACATCTTCGGGAGGCCTTGCAGAAAGGTTTTTGCAATGAGTTTCCAGAGCCTGGGAGGTTACAATTTCCTGGTCCTCCTGGACAACGTGTTGCTGAGGCTTCGGTCAGTCACAGAAGGAGCGGTGGAGAAGGTGGCTGTCTGACCGATGTTCAGAAAAATTTTTTTAGTCTGCAGCCCCAAGGTCTGATTGGTTCCAGCAACCATCGCCAGCATCTGTTGTACATGGTGCAGGAATACCTAGGGGCAAGATCAGACTTGGAGACCTTTCCAACCGAAAATCCACTGGGTTACTGGGTCTTGAGGATGGATCACTGGCCAAAACTTGCACAGTATGTAATTGAGCAACTGGCCTGTCCTGCATCCAGCGTTCTTTCAGAACGCACATTCAATGCCGCTGGAGGCTTTGTAACCGATCACATAGTGCTCCTGTCCACCGACTCGGTTGATCGGCTCACCTTCATAAAAATGAATTAGTCTTGGATCACCAGCTACCAAGCGCCTGATGCTGATGTAACCGATTAATTTTTTTATGAATGAGAGATCCCTTGAAGACTGCCTATGCTGAGTGACTATCCTGTTATGCTGAGTGACTATCCTATTTCTCCTCAATGTTCATGTTGATAGCTTTTAAGAACATTTTTGGTTCTGGGCACCACCACCACTGCCTAAGGCCCAATTTTTCTGCCCCTGTGGTGTGTGATTACAATTTTTGCTTTAATATTTAACAGCAGGGCTCGTTCCTGCGCTCAACAAGAGTATCTGTGAGGGGTTGCAGTGTTGTGGCACCACCACCACTGCCTAAGGCCCAATTTTTCTGCCCCTGTTAAACAGGGACGTGTAATTACAATTTTTGCTGTAATATTTAACAGCAGGGCTCGTTCCTGCACCCAAGAAGAGTATCTGTGAGGGGTTGCAGTGTTGTGGCACCACCACCACTGCCTAAGGCCCAATTTTTCTGCCCCTGTGTAACAGGGGTGTGTAATTACAATTTTTGCTGTAATATTTAACAGCAGGGCTCGTTCCTGCACTCAACAAGAGTATCTGTGAGGGGTTGCAGTGTTGTGGCACCACCACCACTGCCTAAGGCCCAATTTTTCTGCCCCTGTTTAACAGGGGCATGTAATTACAATTTTTGCTGTAATGTTTAACAGCAGGGCTCGTTTCTGCGCTCAACAAGAGTATCTGTGAGGGTTTGCAGTGTTGTGGCACCACCACCACTGCCTAAGGCCCAATTTTTCTGCCCCTGTTAAGGGGCGTATAATTACAATTTTTGCTGTAATGTTTAACAGCAGGGCTCGTTCCTGCGCTCAGCAAGAGTATCTGTGAGGGGATGCTGTGTTGTGGCATCACCACCACTGCCTAAGGCCCAATTTTTCTGCCCCTGTTTAACAGGGGCATATAATTACAATTTTTGCTGTAATATTTTTGCTGTAATATTTAACAGCAGGGCTCGTTCCTGTGATCAACAAGAGTATCTGTCAGGGGTTACAGTGTTGTGGCACCACCACCACTGCCTAAGGCCCACTTTTTCTGCCTCTGTTTAACAGGGGTGTGTAATTACAATTTTTGATCTACTATTTCACAGCAGGGCCTGTTCCTGCGCCCACCAAGAGTAACTGTGAGGGCTTGCAGTGTTCTGGTACCACCAACACCCAAGGCCCAATTTTCCACAGAGTGTAAAGGGCAGGCCGTATAGTACATACAGACGGTCCCCTATTTTCAAAAATCCAACTTACAAACAACTCCTACTTACAAACGGAGGGAGACAACAGGAAGTGAGAGGAAATCTACCCCTAGGAAGGGAAATTCTCTCCTTTAAGAGTTAATATGGGAAAAAGGTGTCTGCTCCACTGATTTATCACCAATCCTTGTTTCCCTTAAAAACCCCAAATTTTCAAAATCCAATTGTCATTGGAAAAGAAAGTGAGGTGAAATCTTCTGAACAGGGGCACAGACAGCAAAACAAATGTTACAGGGGTGATAACCCTTCCCTATGTTTTCTAAAAAAGCTTTAGAATAGATTTTTTGGCTGGAGCTACACTTACAAAATGTACCTGTTCCAAATTACAAACTGATTCTACATAAGAACAAACCTACAGTCCTTGTCTTGTTTGCACCGCCTGTACACTGCTGTTCACTGTGTTCAGAGTCAGTGGCGGCCCGTCCATAGGGGGCGCCTGGCCGCCGCCCCCCCCCCCCCCCTCCAGGCAGCAAAAAATAAAAAAAGTCAAAATAATAATATTTTTTTTTTATTACTGGCCCTTTAAAAAAAAAAAAAAGGAAAAAAAAGGTCCTTAAGTGCACTGTGTTCGGACGCCGGACACAGTGCGACACCGGACACAGTGCACTTATGGGAAGCGCCACGTCTATGCAATCACGAGATTGCAGACGTGGCGCTGCATTTGCGGGCGTTTTCTGAAGCGCCGAGTAGCTCATGCCCAGCCATAGTAATACATACTACAGGCCCGGGCAAGAGCTACTCGGCACTTCAGATTTGACCTGAGTCAGATGTCACTTCCTGCTTCGCTCTCTCATTGCGCCCGAGAGAGGAAACCGGAAGAATGCTGGTGCCAGTGTGAGGAGGAGGACACCGCAGGAGACCCAAGGTAAGTACCGCTGTGTGGAGAATAGGGGGACAGAGGTTACATTTGGGGGGACAGAGGCTGTATTGGGGGGGGACAGGCAGCATTTTGGGGGGGGGTAGAGGCTGCATTTGGGGGGGACAGAGGCTGCATTTTGGGGGGGGGCAGAGGCTACATTTGGGGGGGGAGAGGCTGCATTTTGGGGGGGACAGAGGCTGCATTTTGGGGGGGACAGAGGCTGCATTTTGGGGGGGCAGAGGCTACATTTGGGGGGGGGCAGAGGCTGCATTTTGGGGGGGGGCAGAGGCTGCATTTTGGGAGGGAACAGAGGCTGCATTTGGGGCGGGGGGACAGAGGCTGCATTTTGGGGGGGATAGAGGCTGTATTTGGGGGGGGGACAGAGGCTGCAATTGGGAGAACAGAGGCTGCATTTGGGAGAACAGAGGCTGCATTTAATGGGAACAGAGGCTGCATTTAATGGGACACAGGCATGCTGCATGTAATGGGACATTTGGGGGGGGGGCAGAGGCTGCATTTTGGGGGGGGACAGAGGCTGCATTTTGGGGGGGACAGAGGCTTCATTTTGGGGGGGGGCAGAGGCTACATTTGGGGGGGCAGAGGTTGCATTAGGGGGGGGACAGAGGCTGCATTTGGGGGGGGACAGAGGCTGCATTTGGGGAGACAGAGGCTGCATTTGGGGGGACAGAGGCTGCATTTGGGGGGACAGAGGCTGCATTTTATGTGACACAGGCTGCATGTAAGGAGGGACTCCGCTGGGGCCACCTGATGTAAGGACGGATTGCTGGGGACGCCTGATGGCATCTGGTTGTAGGCGACGTGGCTAGTGACACACTCGGGGCTCCCACTGATTCTGCATTATGGTGAGTTGAATGATTTAATTTTATATTGCAATGTAATAATAGAAATAATGCGCTTCAATCATCCTGACACCATAACAACCATGGTGCCGGGATGATTGAAGTGCTAACACCAGGTGTTTGGAGTATCTTTATCTGCTGATTGTTAAACTTTCTAGAATACACATATTTCTATTGTTGTGTAGGATCTGGACCTGCTGTCCCTCTCTCCCTCTCCCTCCATCCCTCGTTCATCTCAGACGCTAACCACACCACCTTAGAACCACGCCCACTATTTTGCTGAAACCACACCTATTTTCACCAAGTGGGAGGGGTCAAAAAGGAAGGGCGGGGTCTGGCGCCCCCCCATCCTAAAACTTCACCAGCCGCCACTGTTCAGAGTATATAGGGCCTGGGGGCCCAACGCCTTTTCTTTTTTTAATTCGGGTGTGGGGTTCCCCTTAATATCTATACAAGACCCAAAGGGCCTGGTAATGGGCTGGGGGGGGGCAACATTACATTACAGCCACAAGCAGTTTTAAATGACTTTTTTTCCTTTAGAAATGTCGTTTTGTGCAGGGACTGTTCTAAGCACGGGAAACACGCGCAACTTTACAGGCACACTATAGACACCCCCCAGGTCCGAAATGTAACCGCTTTAGATCCGGGCCATTGCCAAATGACGGCAACAGCGCGGATCTAAATTGCCGGGACGACGTCCATTGACGTCGTCCCGTGCACGAGCGGCCTGCGCGCCCCCTGCAGGGCGCGCGCGGCGCGCTCGGTGATCAGCGAGTCTATGAGACTCGCCTGATAACAGATCAGAGTAAGGGTTGGTCCCGACCCCTTACCACATGATCAGCTGTCAGCCAATGACAGCTGATCATGTGATGTAAACAGAGCCGGTAATCGGCTATTTTTCCTCCTCGCGCTGATAGCGCGAGGAGGAAAAAAAAAAACCCGATCACGGCGATCATCTAACACAAGGCAATAGGCAGCAGTGCTGCCTACCAGTGACCACCAGCGTCACCCATCAGTGCCCACAGTGCCATCAATCAGCGCCACCCATCAGTGCCCACAGTGCCACCCATCAGTGCCCACAGTGCCACCCATCAGTGCCCACAGTGCCACCCATCAGCACCCACATCAGTGCCACCCATCAGCACCCACATCAGTGCAACCCATCAGCACCCACATCAGTGCAACCTATCTGTGCCCATCAGTGTCACCTACCAGTGCCCATAAGTGCCCATCAGTGCCGCCCATCACTGCCCATCAGTGCCGCCCATCAGTGCCGCCCATCAGTGCCCCCCCATCCGTGCCACCCATCCGTGCCACTCATCAGTGCCACCCATCAGTGCCACCCATCTGTGCCAACCATCTGTGCCAACCATCTGTGCCACCCATCCCTGCCGCCCATCCGTGGCCATCAGTGCCGCCTTATCTGTGCCCATCAGTACCGCCTTATCTGTCCCCATCAGTGCCGCCTTAACTGTGCCTATCAGTGCCGCCTTAACTGTGCCTATCAGTGCCGCCTTATATGTGCCTATCTGTGCCCATCAGTGCAGCCTATCAGTGCCCACCAGTGCCGCCTCATCAGCGCATATCAATGAAGGAGAAAAATTACCTGTTTGCAAAATTTTATAACAAACTATTAAACATGATTTTTTTTTTTTTCAAAAATTTCCATCTTTTTTTGTTTGTTTAGCAAAAAATAAAAACCCCAGCTGTGATTAAATACCACCAAAAGAAAGCTCTATTTGTGGGAAAAAAATGATAAAAATTTCATTTGGGTACAGTGTTGTATGACCGCGCAATTGTCATTCAAAGTGCGACAGTGCTGAAAGCTCAAAATTGGTCTGGGCAGGAGGGGGGTTTAAGTGCCCAGTAAGCAAGTGGTTAAAGGAATATTTCACTTTTATTTTTTTCACTTTAAGCATCAATAAAATCACTGCTCCCGAAAAAACATCCATTTTTAAAACTTTCTTTTGCATTGATACATGTCCCCTGGGGCAGCACCCGGGTCCCCAAACCCTTTTTAGGTCAATAACTTGCATATTAGCCTTTAAAATTCGCACTTTTGATTTCTCACATTCGAGTCCCATAGACTTTAACGGTGTTCGAATGCAAACTTTCGGTCCATTCGCATGTTCTGGATGCGAACCGAACCGGGGGGTGTTCGGACCATCCCTAGTTCCTATCACTGACTGATGAGTGACCCCACAATGGAAGCACATGGATTCTGAATTCAGTCCAATTCAGTCCATCTGCCCTCCACCTACTCATCAGAATGCATGTGTTTCCACTATGGAGTCACTCATCAGTCAGTGATAGGAACTACAGATACCAGGATGCCTTAACGTGGCCTGTAGCTTGCGCATGTATTTGCAAATGTGTGCAGACTAAAACCCTGTTTTTAACGCATACTGTTAGACAAGTTGATTCAGTTGTCCGTGGGCTGGTCGGTAAGTAAGCTTGGAATTTTTCCTTGGATTTATCCTTGGCCTTGTTCATATCTATTTGCCCTCCAATGCTGCTTACTGTGGCCAGTCATAGGTGGGGGTAGTGGACCCGTTTTTTGCAACAACAAGAGAAGCAGTAAAATAGATCCCCTGAAGCCAGCAACAATAGTCCCCCCCCATTAAAAATAGATTCCCCCACCAGCAATAATAGACTCTCTGCAACAATAGATCCCCGGCAGCAAAAGATCCCCCAACAGCCAGAATCAATATACTCTCCAGCACACCTTCATATACTGTACATTCAATGCTGGAGGTGCTGAAACTGCGTTCTCCTTGTTCCCATTTTTAAAAAAAAAACCCTGTCCGTGACACATTAAATAATGATTGGGTTAAGGTGTCTGTGCTGCCTGCTGGGGTATGTTCCTGACGCTTTATAGAACTTCCTGGCACCAAGAATGGGATTAAGTAAATTAGAACTGGATGGCTCCTCAACCTTCACAACTCTCATCTGGTTTTTGTATATTCAGCATCAACCTTGACACATTACATGGTGATTGGATTGAGGTGTCTATGCTACTTGTGTTAATATACAGTATATGCTGGTGTATGTTCCTGACACTTTACAGAACCAAAGAAGTGGCTTGGATAAGCTACGAAATGTCTTCAACATTACAGAACAAGTCCAGTTGAGTGTGACTACTATTAGCTACAGTATGTCATGACCTGGATAAAGAGATTAGAGTAAACTGAAGAAGTAAAAGTGGAGCTGTAGCCCACCGTAATTGCATCTTTTTATTTTCTTAGGAATTAAAATATGAAACCATACTAGTAGACCCAATCTACTACAGGCTGCAGGAGGTAGAGTTTTTTTTTTGTTTTTTTTTTGGTTTTTTTTAGCAAAATAAAAATGCAAAGTATCTTCTGCCAAAAACAAATACAATATATTATTACCATCACATGGCTTGTTCTGTTCCTGCAATTAATCTTCTGTTTGTATTATTTGCAGAACAGAAAAATAAGAATCCTGCAGGCACTTCCTATCCTCCTGTTCCTCTAAATGAATCCAATGAACTCTGGTCTACAGAAACGAGAGAAAAGCGAAGAAATTAAAGTGAAGATGTAGCCCACAGTAACAGACCTCGTGTCAACTTTCTTGGAAACTGAAACATAAAACCTGATTGGTACCCCCACTTTGCTCCATTTTTCATAAACTGTAAGAAAAAAAAGTTGTTGGGTGTACAGCTTTTTGGCAGAAGAGTATGACTAATGCCGCGTACACATGATCAGATTTTCCGACGGGAAATGTTGGATGTGAGCTTGTTGGCTGAAAGTCCGACCGTGTGTATGCTCCATCGAACATTTGTTGTCGGACTTTCCGACAAACAAATGTTGGCTAGCGGGTTCTCAAATTTTCCGCCAACAAAACTTTGTTGTCGGACTTTCCGATCGTGTGTACACAAGTCCGTCGCACAAAGTTCACGCATGCTCGGAATCAAGGACGAGCCGAAATCGTTCGGTCTTGTAAAACTAGCGTTCGTAATGGAGATATCACGTAAGTCTTGTACGTCACTACGTTTGTAATTGTTGGCCAACATTTGTGTGACCGTGTGTATGCAGGACAAGTTGGAGCCAACACCCTTCGAACAAAAATCCACGTTTTGTTGTCGGGAAATCCGATCGTGTGTACGGGGCATAAGTCTTTTCTGTCAAAACATCTCTTCCTCTTATAACTATCTTTTCAATGTGGTGCAGTAAATTCCAAGAAAAAGGTACATGTCCTGGTTTCTGCGCATTGGTAGCCCATTCAAAATGAATGGGCGGTCTTAACACAATGAACATTTACACAATGAACATTTACACATTGAACATTTACACTTGAAATACCATAATGCACTGCAGAGGGGCCTCTAAATTGATCCTGTTGTCATTTTTTAACTGACACCCCAAGACACCCACCTTTAACTTTATTAGCCTAAAGAGCTTTTTCTGTGCAACTCTATAACTTGGAGTCTGACCTATGAAATACTTCACCTCTTCTTTAACTTAGCTTTTTGTTTGGAGAGTAACAGAGGGATGAACTCATTAATGCGTTGCTTAGGTAAATATGAAACGTGGTATATTAAAGTGGAACCTAACCGTTGTGAGGTGGATGGGCAATGTAAGTATTTAATGTGGGTAGGATGTAGTCATACATACTTACCTCACAGATTGCCCTACTTAAGAGATGTAAGGTTCATATACCTCCCAATTTTTACAAAGCTCAATTTCTGAAGCTAAAATGTACACGCACAATTAAAGAGTAACAGCTTTGATTCTTCCTCCTCTCCCCCCCCCCCCCCCCCCCACCACTGTTTGGATTCCTTTTTGGCCAACCGCATCAAAGTGATCCCTATCTTGCCAACTGTGTCTCATCGATTCCTCTCTGGCCAACTATATCAAAGTGATCCTTTCATGGCCAACTGTTTCAAAACAATTCCTTTCTGGCCAACTGTGTCAAAGCGATCCCTCTTTGGCCAACTGTGTAAAAGCAATACCTCTCTGGCCAACTGTGTCAAAGTGATCCCTCTTTGGCCAACTGTGTTTCTCTCCGGCCAACTATGTAAAAGCAATACCTCTCTGGCCAACTGTGTCAAAGTGATCCCTTTTTGGCCAACTGTGTTTCTCTCTATCCAACTGTGTCAAAGCAATACCTCTCTGGCCAACTGTGTCAAAGTGATCCCTTTTTGGCCAACTGTGTTTCTCTCCGGCCAACTGTGTCAAAGCAATACCTCTCTGGCCAACTGTGTCAAAGTAATCCCTCTTTGGACAACTGTGTTTCTCTCCAGGCCAACTGCGTCAAAAGTGATCCCTCTTTGGCCAACTGTGTTTCTCTCTGGCCAACTGTGTAAAAGCAATACCTCTCTGGCCAACTGTGTCAAAGTGATCCCTTTTTGGCCAACTGTGTTTCTCTCTATCCAACTGTGTCAAAGCAATACCTCTCTGGCCAACTTTGTCAAAGTGATCCCTCTTTGGCCAACTGTGTTTCTCTCTATCCAACTGTGTCAAAGCAATACCTCTCTGGCCAACTTTGTCAAAGTGATCCCTCTTTGGCCAACTGTGTTTCTCTCTATCCAACTGTGTCAAAGCAATACCTCTCTGGCCAACTGTGTCAAAGTGATCCCTCTTTGGCCAACTGTGTTTCTCTGTATCCAACTGTGTCAAAGCAATACCTCTCTGTGTCAAAAGTGATCCCTCTTTGGCCAACGGTGTTTCCCTCTGGCCAACTGTGTAAAAGCAATACCTCTCTGGCCAACTGTGTCAAAGTGATCCCTCTGGCCAACTGTGTCAAAGCAATACCTCTCTGGCCAACTTTGTCAAAGTGATCCCTCTTTGGCCAACTGTGTTTCTCTCTATCCAACTGTGTCAAAGCAATACCTCTCTGGCCAACTGTGTCAAAGTGATCCCTTTTTGGCCAACTGTGTTTCTCTCCGGCCAACTGTGTCAAAGCAATACCTCTCTGGCCAACTGTGTCAAAGTAATCCCTCTTTGGACAACTGTGTTTCTCTCCAGGCCAACTGCGTCAAAAGTGATCCCTCTTTGCCCAACTGTGTTTCTCTCTGGCCAACTGTGTAAAAGCAATATCTCTCTGGCCAACTGTGTCAAAGTGATCCCTCTTTTTCCAACTGTGTTTCTCTCTATCCAACTGTGTCAAAGCAATACCTCTCTGGCCAACTTTGTCAAAGTGATCCCTCTTTGGCCAACTGTGTTTCTCTCTATCCAACTGTGTCAAAGCAATACCTCTCTGGCCAACTGTGTCAAAGTGATCCCTTTTTGGCCAACTGTGTTTCTCTCCGGCCAACTGTGTCAAAGCAATACCTCTCTGGCCAACTGTGTCAAAGTAATCCCTCTTTGGACAACTGTGTTTCTCTCCAGGCCAACTGCATCAAAGTGATTTTTCTCTGGCCAATTGTCTCAAAGTGATCCCTCTCTGACCAACTTTGTCAAAGTAATCCTTCTCTGGCCAACTGTGCCAAAGCAATCCCTCTCTTGCAAACCTTGTCAAAGTGATCACAAAAAAACACCCTGGTGAGGCAGGTCAAGGTGTTGTTGGGCATATTGTAACCAGGCTTTTTTGTGACATTGGTGCAGCAAACGCTTCTTTCTGGCAACTAGACCATGCAGCTCATTTTTGTTCAAGTATCGTCGTATTGTGCTCCTTAAAAAGAACCACAGTCTTTTTCCAGAGCAGCCTGTATTTCTCCTGAGGTTACCTGTGGGTTTTCTTTTTGTATCCTGAACAGTTCTTCTGGCAGTTGTGGCTGTAAACCTTCTTGGCATACCTGACCATGGCTTGGTATCAAGAGATCTTCGAATTTTCCACTTCTTAATAAGAGATTGAACAGTTCTGACTGGCATTTTCAAGGCTATGGATATCTTTTTATATCCCTTTCCATCTTTATAAAGTTCCATTACCTTGTTATGCAGGTGTATTGACAGTTCTTGTCTGCTCCCCAAGGCTGAGTATCTAGTCTGCTCAGTGGGGCCACATGAGAGCTAACAAACTCACTGACTATTTATACACAAACAAAAATTGCAATTTAAAAAGACACAGATGTGGAAAATTAACCTTTAATTACCATTTTAACCTGTGTCACCTTGTGTGTCTGTACCAAGGCCAAACATTCCAGGAGATGGAAACTTTTCATCAGGGCCATTTGGGTGATTTCTGTTCTCATTATGATTTTAAAAAAGAGCCAAACAACTATATGATAATAGTTGACTTCATATCATCACTATCCCCAAATAAAAGATTTTTTTGGCATGATTAGTCATATTTTTAATATCAGTGCTAAAATTTCACAATTTCTGCCAGGGGGGTGCAAATGTTTGAGCACGACTGTATATGTTAGCTATTTGGATTTGAGCACAGATATGATTCTTCCATTTTAAGCACAGAACATAGCATGCCCTCTAATGGCTAGCCATGTATTAGGCAGTAGAGTCAGCATCCTGGGTATGCTGCTAAATTAATAGATCACCACAACAACCAAGTTTCCATAACTTTATTGTGTTTTGCACTGGGGTCACCAACAAGAACAGCCGCTTTCATAATATATACAGGTTTATTATGTGAACCCTTCAAATCTGTATAACAATAATAATGATGTTATCTTGTTTACAGGAATATACATCAAGCAAGAGGTTACAGAATTCAGGAGGAGTCCAGGAATAAATTGCAGACCTTAAAAAAAATCATTTATCAGTTACTCAGTATGGGGAGGCACTAACTGAGCTGTGCACATCCTAGGTTATAAAATTACTCTATTAGTCTTACTCAATGACATTGTGTAAACTATATAAAAGGGTAGCAATCCATAGCAAATGACCAGCAATCGTCTTTTGTATGCTCGCTCTAAGCTGCCAATCGCTGATTGCCTGCCATGGGTTACCACAAAGCATTGCTCTTTGTTAAAGTAAAAAAGTTACGGTTGGGCTTACCCGAGAATCTGATAATTCATTCTTATTATAACTGTGCAACTTTGCCTGAGAACGACTCTAGTGCTGGCCTTAGATGGCTCAACTTTTGGCTGATTTCTGCTGAATTGGCAAAAATTTGAACCATGGGTGGCCCCAAACACCACCTGGCTTGACCCAGGATGAGTCGGGGTGGAAAATATGAGCCGAACAATGACTTCATCCCAACCAATCCCTGTTCGGGTGCTGGGTGAAGACTCCAGCCATGTATGATCAGCTTAGAAGGCCCCCTGAGGTCTACCAAGTTCTGCCCTGTCCACTGCTTGAGCTCACACACCAATAACACATCTGACTTTCAGCGCATGAGTGTGCATAACAATATGAAATATCGGAGCTCTGTAATAACGTGGGTGCTGTGGCATTTACCAGACAAAAATAAGCAAACTTACACAATTTCAATCATTTAAGAAGGAAAAAAACAGCACTCTTGCATAAGCCCAATTGAGACAGCTTCTTGAGCTATTGGGAGGCTTATCTAATGGCACGGTGCAAATCCGTGAATAATCCGCTGTATCCAATAGAAACTGATTCGATTTTTAGTTTTCTTAAGCCAGCCATAGGCAGAGCGATTTTCTTTCGTGCAACCAAAAGAATTCTTTCAGTGAACCCATTATGTTCTCCCATTGGGGGAGGGGGGGGGCAAAGTAAGTCATCCCCTCCAAAAGAACACAGTGATTACTGGTAGCGGCTATAACAGCGACTAGCAATAATCACATCCTGCAGGCTGGTTGTACCCAAGCTAATCAGCTTGGATACATTCAGCCTGCCCAAAAATGGTTCGAACTATCTATGGCCTGCTTTAGTGCTGGATTGATATGTGAGAAGGAATCTGGTTGAAAGCTATGGGCCCCACAGTTCTTGTTCCAGGCACTTCAATAAGTGAGCTTGATAGCTTTGTAAAAGCAAAGAAACCCCCCCTCCCCACCACCACCACCACCATCTCCGATATGGTTATAACAATAAATAGAATTAAATAAAATTAACTTATATTTACATAAACTTAGAAACATTTTTAGTGGGTCATTTCACCCAGGTTTGATGATTTAGTAAATGGAGCTTACACCACGGGATGTTTCTTATATCTTCTGCCATTCCACTGCCACTTGAGTACTAAAGCGGGCCATAGACTGAGCAGTTTTCTTTCCTGCAACCAAAGAAAATCACTAAATTCCCCCATCAACACAGTCATTGTTGATAGGGCAATCCCTCCTCCGCAGAGGCATTAGGTCCTCCTGGAGGGGGAAGCTGCCCCTGCCGGGAGGACCCAGTGGTTATTCCTTCCACTAGTAATAAGCACATGTAAAATCCCGCAGGCTGGTTGTACCCAAGTTGATCGATCAACTTGGGTACATTCAGCCTGCCCATATATAGTTCGAATCTCGATCAGTTCCTGCTGAACCAGTTGAGATTAAAACCGTCCATGGCCAGCTTAAGTCTAGAATGTCTTCCATGGCTGTTATGGAGACTTCCCAATCCCCAGGTTGGATATCTACTTTCCTTTATTTTGGATATCTCCTTTCCTTTAAATGATGGAGAAGGAGACAAGTGGAGTGGTGAGTGGAAACATCCAAAGAAACAGAACCGGGAACTACACTATAAGGCCAAGGGCATGTGGACATTCCTCCAAATGATTGGGTTCAGGTGTTTCCAGGGATGGGTACTGTTCATACTAGCACCTACAAAGACAATGGTGGTCCTCCAACCTTATGGAAGGAGTTTGGGGAAGGCCTATTCTGTTCGAGCATGACTGTGTCCACGTGTGCAAAGGCAGCTCCATAAAGACGAGGCTTGGTAAATCTGGTGTGGAGGAACTTGAGCATTCTTCACAAAGCCACAACCTCAACCTTACTGAACACCTTTGGGATGAAGTGGAGCACAAACTGCAAGCCAGGAGTTCTTATCAAACATCAGAACCTGACCTCACAAATGCCCTTTTGCCTGAATGGGTACGGATTCCCACAGACGCACACAATAATCTTATGGGAACCCATCGCAAAAGAGTGGAGAAGATTACAGCCACCATTGGAGGAGGAGCTGCTCTATTAATGCCCATGATTTTGAAATAGGATACCCAACAAGCTCATATAGATGTAATGGTCAGGTGTCCACAAACCTTTAGCCATATAGCTTATGTCAGGCAGATCTCACCACTGGAGACTCCAAGGAGCCAGCAGGTCCTGCTTAGGCTTATAACTAAAATACCATGTATAGGTGGTCTGACCGCTTTAAAGCCCAACTGCAAACTAAAACATAGCTGTTTATGTTTATAGTGGGAAAGGGTTAAAATATATGCCAGGTTCTAATTGCCCTCTGTTTCCCTTTTGGGGGATTCAAACTCACTTCCTGTTCTGGTAACCAAACAGGAACTGAGGAGATTTCCATAATGGAGTCATAGAAAGCAATAGAAACCCGAGAGAGATTCTCACCCTGTATCACGTTAGTTAAAGGCAAACCTAATAACTAATAAAAAAATATATATAGCTAAAGTTTTATTACCATCTGTGACCTCCATTGGAGAGATTTTGCTCACTTCCTGTCTAGGTGGCCACACAGGAAGTAAGGAAAAATCTCCCCAATGGCTACAGAAAAGGCTGGAATTGTTTTAATATAAGCCCTATTGAAATCTCCTGCAATACATTGGATTGTAAAATGTAGTTTCCCCTCTAGGCGGAGTCAATTGACTTATCTAAGGAATTTGGTTATTGATAAAAAAAAGAATAGGTCATCGCAGCTTCATTATCAGCCTATAAGTTATTTTATCCAGCAAGTCAATGCAAGAGATGACACAGTGTGGCCACAGCGAGCTACTGTTCATTCTTATCTAACAGCACAAGGGATTGTGGGTAGTAGGGGGATATAAATATGGGATGCGGGCCCACATCCTCTAACACAACCATTACCTGGAAGCCCTTGATGAGTTAAAGAGCCAATCCAACTGAATATTAGAGACCAGTATGAAAAATAAATGCACTTGAGCATGCACTGGTGTTGACTCTTTCAGTATCTACAGAACAGAAGTAGGTAAGAATCTGCAATGCCATTTGCTAATAATAGGTGCAGTTGACATGATGAGGATATCTCCCTTTATTTTTCAGTATGATGCCATAAAGGCTTTTTAATTGTTTACCACATTATTCATTTTGAACAGATTCTCACATACTGTTCCAATATCCTTGGCAATGCACACAATGCATGCTTTGCAACCCATTAACAAATCCAGGCTCTTGAGGTTTCTCGGTGTTCGGGGGGAAAGGGTGGGAGTTGTGTTTGTGCTGTTAGATAAGCGCCCGTCATTTCACCCGGATCTCTGCGTATTCCGTCAGCTCCTCGGGGGAGGTGTAAATGTCCTTAACGTTCCTCTTTGAAAAGTCAATGTTTGCGTACTCAGAGTCCATGGGTTTGGGTTGATGCCTCTTGCTCAGTAGGATCCTTTCCGAAATGCTGAGGAACCGATTCTGGGGAGAAAAACAAAAAAAAAGATTTAAATCAAAACAAAAGTTTTTTTTTTGTTTTTTTTGTTTTGGTGTTGTTGGTTCTTTTGGTGTCAAAAAAGGAAATAGAAGATTTGGGTTATTGAGCTGTAGCTTTGATTTTTCAGCCAATAGCTAAAATAAGAAAATGTAAGAAATGTGTATAATGTGTACAATACATTTGATTTATTCTGCCTCTTGAATTAGTTTAATTTTTCACTGATGATATATACTGTAAACTGTATGTAGGATGGTTAGAGCCAAAGTTTAATCTGCTAATATTTTGCCTTCCCTGGCTCCTTACATTGGTGATCAGTGAGAAGAATGTTCCTTACATTGGTGATCAGTGAGAAGAATGTTCCTTACATTGGTGATCAGTGGGAAGAATGTTCCTTACATTGGTGATCAGTGAGAAGAATGTTCCTTACATTGGTGATCAGTGGGAAGAATGTTCCTTACATTGGTGATCAGTGAGAAGAATGTTCCTTACATTGGTGATTAGTGGGAAGAATGTTCCTTACATTGGTGATCAGTGGGAAGAATGTTCCTTACATTGGTGATCAGTGGGAAGAATGTTCCTTACATTGGTGATCAGTGAGAAGAATGTTCCTTACATTGGTGATCAGTGGGAAGAATGTTCCTTACATTGGTGATCAGTGGGAAGAATGTTCCTTACATTGGTGATCAGTGGGAAGAATGTTCCTTACATTGGTGATCAGTGAGAAGAATGTTCCTTACATTGGTGATCAGTGAGAAGAATGTTCCTTACATTGGTGATCAGTGAGAAGAATGTTCCTTACATTGGTGATCAGTGAGAAGAATGTTCCTTACATTGGTGATCAGTGAGAAGAATGCTCCTTACATTGGAGGTTACTGGGAAGAATGCTCCTTACATTGGTGATCAGTGGGAAGAATGTTCCTTACATTGGTGGTCAGTGGGAAGAATGTTCCTTACACTGGTGATCAGTGGGAAGAATGTTCCTTATGCCGCGTACACACGAGCGGACATTACGGCGGACTTTGCCCGGCGGACTGGATTTCGTCGGACAATTCGATGTGTGTGGGCTCCAGCGGACTTTGTTTTCTCAAAAGTTCGACGGAATTAGATTTGAAACTTGTTTTAAATTTATCCGTTGAAATCGAGTCCGGTCGAAAAGTCCGCCGTCTGTATGCTAGTTCGACGGACAAAAAGCCACGCTAGGGCAGCTATTGGCTACTGGCTATGAACTTCCTTGTTTTAGTCCGGTCGTACGTCATCACGTACGAATTCGACGGACTTTGGTGGATTGTGTGTAGGCAAGTCCGTTCATTCACAAAGTCCGTCGGAAAGTACGTCGAAAAGTCCGCCGGGCAAAGTCCGCCGTAATGTCCGCTCGTGTGTACGCGGCATTACATTGGTGATCAGTGAGAAGAATGTTCCTTACATTGGTGATCAGTGAGAAGAATGTTCCTTACATTGGTAATCAGTGAGAAGAATGTTCCTTACATTGGTGATCAGTGGGAAGAATGTCCCTTACATTGGTGATCAGTGAGAAGAATGTCCCTTACATTGGTAATCAGTGGGAAGAATGTTCCTTACATTGGTAATCAGTGAGAAGAATGTTCCTTACATTGGTAATCAGTGAGAAGAATGTTCCTTACATTGGTGATCAGTGGGAAGAATGTCCCTTACATTGGTGATCAGTGAGAAGAATGTTCCTTACATTGGTGATCAGTGAGAAGAATGTTCCTTACATTGGTAATCAGTGAGAAGAATGTTCCTTACATTGGTGATCAGTGGGAAGAATGTTCCTTACATTGGTGATCAGTGAGAAGAATGTCCCTTACATTGGTAATCAGTGAGAAGAATGTTCCTTACATTGGTGATCAGTGGGAGGAATGCTCCTTACATTGGTGATCAGTGAGAAGAATGGTCCTTACATTGGTGATCAGTGGGAAGAATGTTCCTTACATTGGTGATCAGTGAGAAGAATGTCCCTTACATTGGTAATCAGTGAGAAGAATGTTCCTTACATTGGTGATCAGTGGGAGGAATGCTCCTTACATTGGTGATCAGTGAGAAGAATGGTCCTTACATTGGTGATCAGTGGGAAGAATGTTCCTTACATTGGTGATCAGTGAGAAGAATGTTCCTTACATTGGTGATCAGTGAGAAGAATGTTCCTTACATTGGTGATCAGTGGGAAGAATGTTCCTTACACTGGTGATCAGTGGGAAGAATGTCCCTTACATTGGTGATCAGTGAGAAGAATGTTCCTTACATTGGTGATCAGTGAGAAGAATGTTCCTTACATTGGTGATCAGTGGGAAGAATGTTCCTTACACTGGTGATCAGTGGGAAGAATGTTCCTTACATTGGTAATCAGTGAGAAGAATGTTCCTTACATTGGTAATCAGTGAGAAGAATGTTCCTTACATTGGTGATCAGTGGGAAGAATGCTCCTTACATTGGTGATCAGTGGGAAGAATGTTCCTTACATTGGTGGTCAGTGGGAAGAATGTTCCTTACACTGGTGATCAGTGGGAAGAATGTTCCTTACATTGGTGATCAGTGGGAAGAAGGCTCCTTACATTGGAGGTTACTGGGAAGAATGCTCCTTACATTGGAGGTTACTGGGAAGAATGCTCCTTACATTGGCGGTCAATGGTAAGAATGCCCCCCTTACATTGGTGGCCAGCAATGGTGTCACTAGGGGGGTGGCTTCTGGGGCTATAGCCCCGAATCTGGGGCCCATAGCCCCGAGTCTCTTACCGGGTGCAGCGGTGTGCTAAAGTGCCCATGTATCCCGGATTGAAATAGAGTACACCGCCAGTACTACATTGTCAGAACTGGTTGCTAGGGCTACCCCCGCCTAGTGTCTAGCAACCAGTGATGTCACAGACTCTGAGTGAGGCCGGGAGTGAGGCCTAGTGCTGCACTGCTGTCTCCAGTCTCCACCCATCTCCTCCTTCTCCGGCGCCCAGCGGCATGCAACAGGGACTGGTATGATCTTCTTCACTTTTCCGACAGTGCCTCCACCTTCTCCTGCGCCCGTGGTCCGCCTGACCATCTCAGGGATCACTCACCCAGGGAGGCCATCAGGGGGGTACAGCCGATAAAACTGTAAGGGGCACGAGCGTCTGGAGGGGCCCGACCAGGCTAGGAGAAGGCAGGAGCGGGTGAAGGGGAGCCGTGCTGTGCAGTGCAGAAACAATCTCTGCAGCGTCTGCTCTCTGTGGCATTGAGCTCTTTACTGCCACCTCTGGCTACTATGCATATGTGCACCCCTCGTGTGTGCTGTGTTATATAGTGTGATCGGCTGCAGCCCCTCTGTGTCTCAGCAACATGTCAGCTTTGTGGAAACAGGAGCTAGGACCAGGTAAGAAGATCTCCTTTACAACTAGGGGCTGTAAAGGAAAGGAAGGGGGGCTGTTTGTGCACAGGGAGGGGCCAGAGCTTTGTGTGTTTACAGATGTGTATATGTGGGGAGTTGACATGTATACAGGTGTGAGGGGGTGGGGCATGACATGTATACAGGTGTGAGGGGCCCCCTGACATGTATACAGGTGTGAGGGGGTGGGGCATGACATGTATACAGGTGTGAGGGGGGCTGACATGTATACAGGTGTGAGGGGGGCTGACATGTATACAGGTGTGAGGGGGTCCCTGACATGTATACAGGTGTGAGGGGGTCCCTGACATGCATACAGGTGTGAGGGGGGCTGACATGTATATAGGTGTGAGGGGGTCCCTGACATGCATACAGGTGTGAAGGGGCCCCTGACATGTATACAGGTGTGGGGGCGGGACATGTATACAGATGTGGGGGGGCTGACATGTATACAGGTTTGAGGGGGGCTGACATGTACACAGGTGTGAGGGGGGCCTGACATGTATACAGGTGTGAGGGGGGCCCCTGACATGTATACAGGTGTGAGGGGGGCTGACATGTATACAGGTGTGTGGGGGGCCTGACATGTATACAGGTGTGAGGGGGGCTGACATGTATACAGGTGTGAGGGGGGCTGACATATATACAGGTGTGAGGGGGGCCTGACAAGTATACAGGTGTGAGGGGGGCTGACATGTATACAGGTGTGAGGGGGGCTGACATGTATACAGGTGTGAGGGGGTCCCTGACATGTATACAGGTGTGAGGGGGGCCCTGACATGTATACAGGTGTGAGGGGGGCCCCTGACATGTATACAGGTGTGAGGGGGGGCCTGACATGTACACAGGTGTGAGGGGGGCCTGACATGTATACAGATGTGAGGGGGGGGCCTGACATGTACACAGGTGTGAGGGGGGCTGACATGTATACAGGTGCGAGGGGGGCCTGACGTGTATACAGGTGTGAGGGAGGCCCCTGACATGTATACAGGTTTGAGGGGGGCTGACATGTATACAGGTGTGAGGGGGGCTGACTCATATACAGGTGTGAGGGGTGTTACCCTGAAAAATCTATATTTAAGATTTTTCATATCTCATAGATATGATGTGGGTTAAATAAGAGTTCTTTTCGACGAAGAGTGAAAGCTTAAAATATAATAACATTTATTAGGAAGCAGTTGAAAGTCTAGCTAATACACAATCATCTATCTATCGTCTTACACCGAGGAAGAAAATATTAGGTTGAAATAAAGTATTTACATGAAGGAATACAGGGTATATTCCTCAATACAGTAATCTGCACACATATTTAGTTACAAGTAAAAGGGCATTCCTTTCCCATAATTACCCATCCTTACCCAAGTTCCTTTCAGCTTGCTGGTCTATCAGAAAAAGAGATACCTCCCCCTTGGCTCTGAGTATATCAAACCAGGCTGATGTCTCATTGGTTGGCCTAGCTTGGATCATGATTGGAGGGCTTACTCCATAAGTCGGCCCCCTTTCATGCAAATCCTTGTGACTATGTTGGCCAAGTGCAGGGGTCCTCAAACTACGGCCCGCGGGCCGAATCCGGCCCTCCAGCGTTTTTTATCCGGCCCGCGGGCTGCCCCTTTAACATTGCAGCACTCCCCATTCCATCTGCTCCCTCCATCACACAGGACGGGAAACATGACAGGCCCGGACAAAGGACCTTCTGTGCTAAGAAGCAGGTGATTGGTTACTAGGCATTGGGGCGGTCCCAGGAACCAATCACCTGCCCCTCACTTCCAAAGTCCCGCCCTCCGTCCGGACCTACCATGCCTCGTGTCCTGCGTGATACAGGTAAGTGTTGAGTGGGAGTGCTGTGATATTATAGGGGGCGGCAGTGTAATATTGATATGGGGGGGATCTGTGATATGGGGGGAGTCTGTGATATGGGGAGTCTGTGATACGGGGGGATCTGTGATAGGGGATCTGTGATGGGGGAGTCTGTGATATGGGGAGTCTGTGATATGGGGAGTCTGTGATACGGGGGGATCTGTGATGGGGGATCTGTGATGGGGGAGTCTGTGATATGGGGAGTCTGTGATATGGGGAGTCTGTGATATGGGGGGATCTGTGATGGGGGATCTGTGATATGGGGGATCTGTGATATGGGGGATCTGTGATATGGGGGATCTGTGATATGGGGGGATCTGTGATATGGGGGATCTGTGATATGGGGGATCTGTGATATGGGGGGATCTGTGATGGGGGATCTGTGATATGGGGGGGGGATATGTGATGGGGGATCTGTGATATGGGGGAGTCTGTTATATGGGGGGTATCTGTGATGGGGGAGTCTGTAATGGGGGATCTTTGATATGGGGGGATCTGTGATGGGGGATCTGTGATATGGGGGGATCTGTGATATAAGGGTGATATGGGGGGATCTGTGATATGGGGGGATCTGTGATATGAGGAGTCTGTGATATGGGGAGTCTGTGATATGGGGGGATCTGTGATATGGGGGGATCTGTGATATGGGGGGATCTGTGATATGGGGAGATCTGTGATATGGGGGATCTGTGATATGGGGAGTCTGTTATGGGGGAGTCTGTGATATGGGGAGATCTGTGATATGGGGGATCTGTGATGGGGGAGTCTGTGATATGGGGAGTCTGTTATGGGGAGATCTGTGATATGGGGGGATCTGTGATATGGGGGGATCTGTGATGGGGAGTCTGTTATGGGGGGATCTGTGATATGGGGGAGTCTGTGATGGGGAGTCTGTGATGGGGGGAGTCTGTTATGGGGGAGATCTGTGATATGGGGAGATCTGTGATATGGGGGAATCTGTGATATGGGGGGATCTGTGATGGGGAGTCTGTTATGGGGGAGATCTGTGATATGGGGGGATTTGTGATATGGGGGATCTGTGATAGGGGAGTCTGTGATATGGGGAGATCTGTGATATGGGGGGATCTGTGATGGGGAGTCTGTTATGGGGGGATCTGTGATATGGGGGAGTCTGTTATGGGGGAGTCTGTTATGGGGGATCTGTGATGGGGAGATCTGTGATATGGCGGGATCTGTGATGGGGAGTCTGTTATGGGAGATCTGTGATATGGGGAGATCTGTGATATGGGGGGATCTGTGATGGGGAGTCTGTTATGGGGGGATCTGTGATATGGGGGAGTCTGTTATGGGGGAGTCTGTCATATGAGGAGATCTGTGATATGGGGGATCTGTGATGGGGGAGTCTGTTATGGGGGGATCTGTGATGGGGAGTCTGTTATGGGGGGATCTGTGATATGGGGGAGTCTGTGATAGGGGATCTATGATGGGGAGATCTGTGATATAGGGGGATCTGTGATGGGGAGTCTGTTATGGGGGGATCTGTGATGGCAGAGTCTGTTATGGGGGATCTGTGATATGGGGGGATCTGTGATGGGGGAGTCTGTGCTATGGGGGGGACTGATATGGGGGGATCTGTGATGGGGGAGTTTGTTATGGGGGAGTCTGTGATATGGGGGGATCTGTGATGGGGAGTCTGTTATGGGGGATCTGTGATGGCGGAGTCTGTTATGGGGGATCTGTGATATAGGGGGATCTGTGATGGGGGAGTCTGTTATGGGGGGATCTGTGATGGGGGAGTCTGTGCTATGGGGGGGGGGGGACTGATATGGGGGGATCTGTGATGGGGGAGTCTATTATGGGGGAGTCTGTTATGGGGGGATCTGTGATGGCGGAGTCTGTTATGGGGAAAGTCTGTGATGGGGGAAGTATGTGATATGGGGGAGTCTGTTATGGGGGGAATCTGTTATGTGGGGCTTTGTGATGGAGAGGAGTTTGTGTTGGGGGGCTTTGTGATGGGGGATCTGTCATGGGAGGGCTTTGTTATGGGGTGAGTCTGTGATGGGGAGGGGGGGTCTGTGATTGGGAGTGGTTCTGTAATGAGGGGAGTGCACTACAAATAAGATGTGTGCATAGGAATTAGTTCATATTTTTTTTAAACTATAGTGCGGCCCCCCAATAGTCTGAGGGACCGTGAACTGGCCCCCTGTCTAAAAAGTTTGAGGACCCCTGGCCAAGTGTGTTAATTGCATTTCCCCAGGAAGTTAGGTCCAATGCATATCCCAGCATGGCATCCTTTCAAAGGAGTAGGTGTAGAACAATGGAATTGGCTCTCCATTGTTTGCATATACAAGCCTTGGCCCACATTCTCTGCTCTTAGCAAAAGCTTAAATGAAACCCTTTTTGCCCAGCTTTCATAGATGCCAGCTAAATGAAATATATTCATTATTACAATATTTTACAGTTATTAATGGAGATTTCATATAAACTCAGGCAACAGGGGGGAGCTGACATATATACAGGTGTGAGGGGAGCTGACATATATACAAGTGTGAGGGGGGCTGACATATATACAGGTGTGAGGGGGTCTGACATATATACAGGTGTGAGGGGGGCTGACATATATACAGGTGTGAGGGGGGCTGACATATATACAGGTGCGAGGGGGGCCTGACGTGTATACATGTGTGAGGGGGGCTGACATATATACAGGTGTGAGGGGGGCTGACATATATACAGGTGTGAGGGGGCTGGTAGGATGGCCCGTGGGCAGGCCCTGGGTAATGTTGGTGGCCAGGCTCGGGGGGGGGGGGCTCAACTACCTGCTCAGTAAACATAAGTTTGATTCATTCAGCGAGTGTTTGCTGTTCCTCATTCTGCTCCTGAATACCTCTCCTCATTCATTTATTGAAATGTTTGATGTGTGGTTTATGTCATGTATTTGCAATATGGCTCTTCAGCAGTTATATAATACCAAAAACATACATTGAAGATGACTGCACCACGGAGAGAAACAACATTCATTCATTCATTTATTCACAGTCTGAAAAGACCACAACAATTTAGATTTGGAACAGAATGATAAGTAACACACAGAGTCAGACTAAAGAGGGAACACTGTGAGCTGTTGGGTAAGAGTGCGGGTGGAACAGTAACATCTTCTTTACAAAACTTGGAGGAACTCGTGACTCCCTTCTAAACTGCACTAGGAAGATGATACAGGGGGATAGGGGCTGGGGACACATCAAGCTGCGGTGTCACATACAAAAAGTACCACCCCCTCCCACCTCCACCATAGGAATCCATGCGTCCGGCGTCCTGAAAGGGGCCGGGTGCATGGATGGGGGGGTGGCGCCTGTTTGCCCACAGTGCACGGGCCGCCACTGGTATAGGGACAGAGAATGACTAACCAGTTGTGGACAGGACAAGGGGCATACTACACACTTCAAAAAATGTAATTGAAGTACATGGGTCGAATGCAGTATGCCCTGTCCTTCTGCCCCACTGCCAATCCATTCCCCACACTTGCTAGCAATTGAAAGGTACTAGCTAGAAGTTGTAACAGCACAGTTTTTACAAACATTGTCCAGATGGGAGATAACAAAAAATACAAAGCAACATTGTTTATAAACATTGTTCATATGAAAGATAGAAAGATACAAAGTAACATTGTTCACAAAGGAAATATAGAGATACAAAGCAACAATGTTTATAAACATTGTTCAGACATGAGATAGAGAAAAACAAAGTAACGTTGTTTAGACACAAGATAGAGTGACACAACTTAACACTGTTTATAAACATTGTTCAGACATGAGATAGAGAGATACAAAGTAACTTGGCCCAAATTTTCACTTAGGGGTGTACTCACTTTTGTTCCCAGCGGTTTAGACATTAATGGCTGTGTGTTGAGTTATTTTGAGGGGACAGCAAATTTACACTGTTATACAAGCTGTACACTCACTACTTTACATTGTAGCAAAGTGTCATTTCTTCGGTGTTGTCACATGAAAAGATAGAAGAAAATATTTACAAAAGACCCCCTTAAATTTTTCACTCTTTGTTATATTGCAGCCATTTGCTAAAATCATTTAAGTTCATTTTTTTCCTCATTAATGTACACACAGCACCCCATATTGTACACACAGCACCCCATATTGTACACACAGCACCCCATATTGTACACACAGCACTCTATATTGACAGAAAAACACAGAATTGTTGACATTTTTGCAGATTTATTAAAAAAGAAAAACTGAAATATCACATGGTCCTAAGTATTCAGACCCTTTGCTTAGTATTTAGTAGAAGCCCCTTTTGATCTAATACAGCCATGAGTCTTTTTGGGAAAGATGCAACAAGTTTTTCACACCTGGATTTGGGGATCCTCTGCCATTCCTCCTTGCAGATCCTCTCCAGTTCTGTCAGGTTGGATGGTAAACATTGGTGGACGGCCATTTTTAGGTCTCTCCAGAGATGCTCAATTGGGTTTATGTCAGGGCTCTGGCTGGGCCATTCAAGAACAGTCACGGAGTTGTTGTGAAGCCACTTCTTTGTTATTTTAGCTGTGTGCTTAGGGGCATTGTCTTGTTGGAAGGTAAACCTTCGGCCCAGTCTGAGGTCCTGAGCACTCTGGAGAAGGTTTTCGTCCAGGATATCCCTGTACTTGGCCGCATTCATCTTTCCCTCGATTGCAGCCAGTCGTCCTGTCCCTGCAGCTGAAAAACACCCCCACAGCATTATGCTGCCACCACCATGCTTCACTGTTGGGACTGTATTGGACAGGTGATGAGCAGTGCCTGGTTTTCTCTACACATACCGCTTAGAATTAAGGCCAAAAAGTTCTATCTTGGTCTCATCAGACCAGAGAATCTTATTTCTCACCATCTTGGAGTCCTTCAGGTGTTTTTTAGCAAACTCCATGTGGGCTTTCATGTGTCTTGCACTGAGGAGAGGCTTCCGTCGGGCCACTCTGCCATAAAGCCCCGACTGGTGGAGGGCTGCAGTGATGGTTTACTTTCTACAACTTTCTCCCATCTCCCGACTGCATCTCTGGAGCTCAGCCACAGTGATCTTTGGGTTCTTCTTTACCCCTCTCACCAAGGCTCTTCTCCCCCGATAGCTCAGTTTGGCTGGACGGCCAGCTCTAGGAAGGGTTCTGGTCTTCCCAAACATCTTCCATTTAAGGATTGTGGAGGCCACTGTGCTCTTAGGAACCTTAAGTGCAGCAGAAACTTTTTTGTAACCTTGACCAGATCTGTGCCTTGCCACAATTCTGTTTCTGAGCTCTTTAGGCAGTTCCTTTGACCTCATGATTCTCATTTGCTCTGACATGCACTGTGAGCTGTAAGGTCTTATATAGACAGGTGTGTGGCTTTCCTAATCAAGTCCAATCAGCATAATCAAACACAGCTGGACTCAAATGAAGGTGTAGAACCATCTCAAGGATGATCAGAAGAAATGGACAGCACCTGAGTTAAATATATGAGTGTCACAGCAAAGGGTCTGAATACTTAGGACCATGTGATATTTCAGTTTTTCTTTTTTAATAAATCTGCAAAAATGTCAACAATTCTGTGTTTTTCTGTCACTATGGGGTGCTGTGTGTACATTAATGAGGAAAAAAATGATTTAAGCAAATGGCTGCAATATAACAAAGAGTGAAAAATTTAAGGGGGTCTGAATACTTTCCGTCCCCACTGTATATATAGATATATACTTTTATTTTTGTATTTGTTGCTATTTATCCCGTGTAGTAGTGCTTAATTTACATGAATTATCCCTAATTAACTTCTTCTTCTCCATCTCCTGTTAACTATTTTTTTCAGATGATCTTTTTTTTTTTCATTTGTTTGTGTGTTTCTATTTTCCTGACCTTTAATATTTAAACTTATTTTAAAAAATAGAAAACAAAAAGCATTTTTTTGTTTGTAAATAACTTTGCAATGCTTTGTACTAGGATTATAATTTTATTGCTATTTCAAAAGGAACAATTATAACATTTATACTTTTTTTCTATAGTAATATTTGTTTAACATGACATTAATCAATCTTAACAAACTTTAAAAAAAAAAAATAATTTGGCTATAAATTACATCATAAAATGATTTATGTTTCTTATATCTTTTATATATATTCAGGCTTCTCTGCACATGAGTTCACAAACATCTTGAGCACCAATAAGAAAATAGAACTGATGATAAGAGTTACTTAAATTCAGGCTGTCATTTGTGTTTTCCATTGCAGGTTAGGGAGTAGATCTGATTGGTTGTTATGATTATGACATCACACAGACATGTCGGGCACTTACCTGTTGTGTCATTTTACTTCCAGCGAGCTGATCTCCCCTGACTATTAAAGAGAAGGATTAGTAAATGGCAGGTGATGTCTGGAATCATTAGCAGATAGTACATGATGTCTTGGAATATTAATTCATGGCATATGATGACTTATGAAATCTACATGAGAAGTGTTAAAAAAAAAAGTCTGCCGCCCTGCGCAAGTAAAATGTTTTATTGAAATGGTAAATCCAACCGGTGTAATTAACTACATCTCCACCGCTTCTAAGGGGAGCGAATAATGAATTCCTTCAGAGTGCAACACCAAATTGCTCGGGGGTCTATGTATAAAACGCTCGCTGTGCGGCTGTGACAAACATCCACACATTTAGTGCGCAAACTGCCACATTTCCTCTAATATATGCAGTTCCTATATCAGTGATGGCAAACCTTGGCACACCAGATGTTTTATAACTACATTTCCCATGGTTCTCATGCAATCTGCAGTGTAGTTGAGCATCATGGGAAATGTAGTTCCAAAACATCTGGGGTGTCAAGGTTCGCCATCACAGTCCTATATCATCGTCGCCACCTAGTGGTCATAATGCATTTTTCTCCTAATTGAGGTATTTATAGGAAAAAAAATCCATTATGGCCAGTAGGTGGCGCTGACAATACAGGAACTGCATATATTAGAGAAAAGACAGCGTTTTTTTCATTGTAAATGTGCGGATGTTTGTAAATTCTGTACAACAAATATTTAATACACAGACCCCATATTAACTAAAACAAAACTTTTTTTTTTAGTTTTAGATGAATTAAGAAGCAATATAATCCCTGTCGGTTTTCCATTGCTGTCTGTGCCCCTGTTAGGGAGATTCACCCATAACTGCCATATATTCTCTAATATATGCAGTTCCTATACTGTCAGTGCCACCTAGTGGCTATAATGCATTTATTTCCTAATTGAGCTATTTATGGGAAAAAAATGCATTATGGCCAGTAGGTGGCGCTGACCATTAATGAACTGCATGTATTAGAGAAAAGACAGTGTTTTTCATTTTAAATGTGTGGATGTTTGTCACCTCTGCATAACAAACATTTTATACATAGACCACTTAAAGTGTAACTTAAGACAAAATTAAGACGGATTATCATCCCTGTTGGGTTTCTATTGCTGTCTTTGCCCCTATTAGGGAGATTCACCCTCCCTATTTGTCCTGTTTACCATTATCAGCGAAGGTGAAAGAAGTTTCCAACTTTTGGGTTGTCACCAGGCCAGTTATAAAAGGGGAAAGCTTCCAATGGGGACACTAGTTGAGCTGACAACCAGGGATTCCCTCACTTTTGGAGGGATTTCCCCTAACTTCCTGTTTTGACTTTGGGGACATGACGTGAAGGGAAATCTCCCCAATGGGATACAGGTGATATATTTTCTTGTAGAGCTCTTGTATTCCTCTTTTTTCCCCCTGAAGAAGACCTCTACTACTAATGGTCGAAACGCGTCGGGGTCTCGTAGTATGATTATATATAGCTATACCATACTATATGCGTTTTATGTACATTTATGTCTGTATTACCATGATGTATATACAATGGATTTAATAACAGGGCTCATGTTTTAACATAATTTATATTGTACAATACTTTTTCAATAAAAATATATTCTACTTCTTCAATTTTTTAGCTGCAATACAAAACCCCATGGGGAAACATTTCCTTTTCTGGGATACAGATGATAAAAGAAAAAAATCTTGACGGGTTATAATCCTCCCTTACTCTATCCAAAATGTAAAAAAAAAAAAAAAAAGGTTTCAGCTCTACTTTAGTTTAAATTTAATGCCAGGGTTAAATTTAGCAGAAATGCATTGGTACATGACTATTGCCCTATAAGTAGTTTGTCAGTTGGACAGCAGGGTCTGAAAACTAGGTATGTGCACAGGTGCACTCTCTTAGTTTCTTGCTGTAATCTTAATTGACTTTTTGGGGTATGGTGCAATATGCTGATAAAGCATGATGGGAGATGCAATTTCATGGCAGCAGGTCCATAGACTTCTGTCTGGAAATGCAACTTTCTCCCAGTGGTGTAGGGACTGCAGTAGCAGAAGGTGGAGCTACGCATTGGACAAAGACAATTTGTGTGTCCCAGATCACATGACTGAACACAGGGGATGCATTGGGTAGCACTGGTAAACTCAGCCTGGACAGAGGTTTATTCATTGGTGCACCCAGCAATCGGTGCACTGGAGCCCCACCCCCAACGATGTAGCTACTCCACTGCCCCTCCCTCCACACATGAGTGACATGGATTAAGGCAGGCAGACGGGGTACAACTTAAAAAAGAAGTCTCACTTCAATATCTATTAATGTGCTCTGTTCCCCAGGGGACAAAATGCATGTAGTATTTTGTCTCATCCACAGCTTCTGCTAGAAATCAAGGGGCCTTGTACAGCCTTCCTTAGTTAACCGCTTGCCGACCGCCGCACACACATATACATCGGCATAATGGCACAGGCAGGCAAATGGGCGTACAGGTACATCCCTTTAAATTTGCCGCCTTTCGGCAAATTTTTCACACCGCGGGAGCGTGCCCCGGGAACTCGATGTTTGCCAGCGGCCCGCGATTGCATTGTGGAGAGGTAGAACGGGGCGATGCCTATGTAAACAAGGCATTTCCCCGTTCTGCCTAGTGACATGACAGAGATCTACTACTCCCTGTCATTGAGAGCAGTAATCGCTGTCATGCCCTAGGTAGCCCATCCCCCCCACAGTTATAATCACTCCCTAGGACACACTTAACCCCTTGATCGCCCCCTAGTGTTTAACCACTTCCCTGCCAGTGTCATTTACACAGTAAGCAGTGCATTTTTATAGCACTGATCGCTCTATAAAAGACAATGGTCCCAAATTAGTGTCAAAAGTCTCTGATGTGTCCACCATAATGTCAGAGTCACGATAAAAAACGCAGATCGCCGCCATGACTAATAAAAAAATAATAATAATAAAAATGCCATAAAACTGTCCCCTATTTGTAGACACTATAACTTTTGCGCAAACCAATCAATATACGCTTATTGTGATTTTTTTTTTACCAAAAATATGTAAAAGAATACATATCGGCCTAAACTAAGGAAAAAATTTGCTTTTTTTATACATTTTTGGGGGGTATTTATTATAGCAAAAAGTAAAAAAAAGAGGTGATCAAATACCACCAAAAGAAAGCTCTATTTGTGGGAAAAAAAGGACTTCAATTTTGTTTGGGTGCAACGTGGCGCGATCGCGCAATTGTCAGTTAAAGGGACGCAGTGCCGGATCGCAAAAAGTGCTTTGGTCAAGAAGGGGGTTAATTCTTCCGGGGCTGAAGTGATTAAAAATTAAAAAAATGAATATTTTTTTTAACAATTTTAAAAATTCTTTTTATTTATTTTTTAAAATTTTAAAATGATTTCTTACAATTTTATTTTTTTTCTTCTACAACGCTGTTGGGGAAGGGGAGGTTGGATGAAATATCAGGGATATAAACAGACCCCTGATATCTCACCTCTGAGACAGAGATAGGAATTGAGGACACAGATTCTTCAATTCCTTTCTCTGTAGCCTCAGTTGCACTAAAAATGAATGAACAGGAGACAGAGGTTCCTCCCTATTCATGAACTGAGTACACAGTTTACTAAGCTCAGTTATTAATGGACACAGAAGCAACCCGTACTGCACTGTGTCCAATTCAGAAAAGTAAGGGGCCAGTAAAATACATACGACCCCTTCCCCCACTCTCTATCCGCATGTGTGCCCGCAACAGCCAACAGGAGAGAGAAGGCAGTTGCACTGCGGGGGGGGGGGAGTTAGGAGGGGCCTGGGCACACAGTGGGGAATCATATGTGGGGCAGCCCAGGAAGGGGGATCGCTGCAGCAAGAACAATTAAAGAACAATGCACTGTGTCTGTGTCTCTCCCTCCAGCAGCTGAAAGCCAGCGGTGCTGCGGGGGACAAGGGGGGGGGGCCAGACACACATCGGGGTATCAGATATGGGCATCCCAGGGAGGGGGATCGCTGCAGTGGGACGGGAGGATAATTACAGAACGATGCACTGTGTCTGTGTCTCTCTCTCCAGCAGCTGAAAGCTGGTGAGAGGGAGAGGAGGGAGAAACCGGCTTTCAGCTGCTGTAGCGAGAGACATAGACACAGTGCATCATTCTGTATGTGTCCTCCTGTCCCGCCGCACTGAAACCCCTCCCTGGGCTGCCCACATCTGATTCCCCTTTGTGTGCCCGGGCTCCCCCTTGTCTCCCCGCAACGCCGCCAGCTTCCCTCTCCCGCTGCTGCGGGCGAACAGCGGAATTGTCCTCCCATTCCACCGCACTGATCCCCCTGCTGTCTGGGCCCCCCTTTGTGCCCAGGTGGCCAGGTGGTACCCCCCTATCGGCAGCCCTGGTTTCATCTTCCTAGGTGTTGTGTAAAGCTAGCTGTGAGATTGGACAGAGCGCCCCTCCTCCCTCCGCGGCTGTCCGACAACGCAGTTAGCAAGGAGATGGCTGCTTGAACAAACTGTTTTTCTTCATCTCCAAGCACTTTCCGAGACAAGCGTCACATAGGAAAGGAAGGTGGCGTGTTGTTAGCTAAAATGTTCAGGTAAGTGCTCGTAGACAAAGAACGGTGCCGTTTGTTAAAGAAGCCGTCTCCTTGCTAGCTGCGTTGTTGGACGGCCATGAAGTGAGTTGGGGCGCTCTATCCGACCTCACAGCTGGACTTAGACAGCACCAAGGAAGATGGAACAAATACTACACGTACTTTGCCCTCTGTGGAACCGAACACATAAATTTAAAGAAAAACTTTAAAAAATGAATACCTAATAAAAACGTGAAGTTAAAACTAAAACAACAGATGGATTCAAAAGTACCTTGTAGCACCTTAACAGACAAAAAAAGAATAATAATATTATTACCTCAATTTTTCCTAAAGGTTTCTTCTTCGATGCGTCTCCGCTGTATGATGGTGAAGTCTCCGTCTGGATGAAACTAGAGCTTTCTGTCATGGGCTTTCTACACCAAAAGAAAACAAATGGAAAAAGCTATAAATGCTGTTATCATATATGGTGCAGCATGTTTACAGTCCGGCTGTACAGTTTTAGAATAATTGTTTGAAATGTAAAACCTCGGGGGGCTTATAAAATAGCAGCAAAGGCTAAAAAAAAATACAGTTTTAAATGCAGCTAGTATAAATACCTGAATTTGTCTTGATATTAGCTTCCCATAATGCTCTGCAACTCAGCACTTCATCTTTTTTTTTTTCATGTTATTTCCTGTCCATAGGCATGTGCACAGGGTATGCCGGATGTGCCCAGGCACACCCTAATCACCCCGTAAGGTGCTGATTCCCCCTGCTTCCTGTCTCCCCCCCTGTAGTGCTGCCAGCTTTCCTCCTCTCAGGAGCGAGGAAGGGGCTGGTAAATATTTCATTAACCGATCCCTTCCTTTTATGAATGAACACAGTGAAATTACTACTGAGTGTATTTTTAGGGGGGATGGGGGAAGAGGTGAACCCCAACTTGTGCTTCATTTGACATTTTTTATATATCTGTTTGGAGTTTAGTTTTGGCTCTTTTTAATATTTTGTATTAAAATTGTGACATGCAGTGTACATTATTATCCTCCCCATGAGAGATGGATTGAAGAAACTCCTTTTTAATTTTTTTAAGTGTTTTGCTTTTTTATATTTTCTGCACCCCTATCGTAGTTTAGAAGGAGGTAACATTACAACTCCATGTTGGGGTCTCTTTAATAGAAATTGTTTCTATCTCTCCCAGATCCTGTCTAATCTTTCCATTCAGTTTCCATCTCTCAGCTCTCTTATTTCTTTGCTAATCCTTCTTTTCCAATTTCTATTAGTATCGCCCTCTAACATTTCCATTGAATTTAAATTCCAACGCGTTTCGGCATATTGCTAACTGCTTCCTCAGGGGTATTAAATGTGTTCATTTTATATGACAAAATGGCAGTGTTTCATGGTTCAAAACCAGCAAGTAGTAATGATAATGGCCTGTATCGTTATTGCTTGCTGTGCGTTTTGCCCCATGAAAAACAAAGGAACCCTGTAGCTCTTTTAAATCCTTTCCTACACCTCCCTGGGTTCCTGGACATGCCCAGTTAGAATGAGTTCTTCTACTTCCCTTCCTAAGCATTTTAGAAAGTCCACACCTCATGAGGCAGAAGTAACTTTGGCAGGTGATCTGCAGCCAGGTGAGAGGCCCACCGCTGTCAGAATCGGTGTGCAGGTAGAAGGCTAATAGCATGCAGCTTCTATGGAAGACCCAGCTACTGTTCCCTGATTGCTTCCAGTGCTCTCTAGTTCCAGTGGTGTCTTCGGGCTCGGGGGTCCCTCCAGCTGTTTGCCTGTGTTACCAGAGCTACCCTGTACTTCACTGGGAGGGACGGTATTTATGAGGATAAGTGCAAGCAACTGTTTGTGTTCAGTAGTTTTACTGGAATAATGATTCTCAGCTAGATTTTTGTTTATATAGACTATGCTATGTTACCCTGACTGAGTCGCAGAAATATTGCTTTGCAGTGTCCATGTTTGTGCAGCTTTCATTATTCTACAATGTATGCATGCTTTTTGCCTATTCTGACCCTGTTTTGCATTATTGAGGCTAACTATGCACCAGTTTAGTAAACTGCAATTTGCAGTTCCTTCCCATCTGATCATTAGGGCAACCATCCTGGTACAGCCCCAATATGGAGTTGTATCTCTTGCTAAACTGAGTGTCCTAAATTGGCAATTACATTGTGGGATTAAAGAAGGAACATCCCTCTTTATGGCATTCATTCTGCCAAACCAGGCTAAGGGAAGAGTCACCCAACTATGTAAAATCCAATTTGGTTTTAGGGATTTAGGATTATATCTGTCCACCTAAGCATGTAATTGCTGATGATTATTTCTATTTAAAAGGGAAGGAAGACATTGCAGGGTGTATTTATAAAAAAAAAAATAAAAAATCTGCTTTTTACATGTACATTCATTCGTTAATTATTTAAAACGAAAAATACTAAAATTGGCCACTAGATGGCACTAAGTATTATAAGGCTTTCCTATGATACTTGACGCCATCTAATGGCCAAATGTAGTATTTTTTTCATTTTAAATAAATGAAAAACATTTGACCAGCACAGGAAATTCCTATGATACTTAGCGCCATCTAGTGGCCAATGCTTAATTTTTCCATTTTAAATAAATGTAAAACATTCAACCAGCACAGGAAATATCCTAATCGTACTTATTTTTTGCCCCATTCGCACAGAACGAATGTACATGCACTTTCACTGGGCGAATTGCTACATCAACTCAAACTGATTCTTCAGAATGTGTAAGGAAGATATCCGACCATTTTAATTTAGTTAACTTAACTTTGAAATTACTCACTTCACCAAACAATTGAAAGTCCCATTAAGATGGAAGGGAGACTAGTCTCCTTCTAAACTGAGATAGGGGTGCAGAAAATATAGAAATTAAAACACATAAATGAGACATAAAGAATTGAATAAAGATTTTATTGAATGTTTAATGGAATCTCATGGGGGGTGGTCATGCAAAGTAATAACGTATGTCACATGTATTAGGCAAAAAAAATTAAATAAAATAAAATAATTGTAACCCTATGTACAGAGTGAAGGATTTTGTTAAATAAAATCTCCTGAGATACAAAAGGATAGCTTCAACTTTAGATATACATTGTCTGAGTGGGCAGTCCAGAGTATCCCAAGTCTACTATGAACATGATGTGTTTAGAGAGGGAGGCCTCGGAATGATAATACTTGGTTTGTTCGTTGAATCAGATGGCTTGGCCCCGATATCTGGCACCGGTTAGGTCGGGGATGTTTGTGGATCTCGCTCACTTTAGATTTCATCATATTCAATCCAAAAGCCGAAAACTTTCCTTACTTTTCTCTGGTTTTAATCATGTAGCCACCGACCGCGACAAGGATGACGAACACCACCACGGCTCCCACGGGACCGATCTTCGCCCAGAGCATGCTGTCTGCAAGAGGGAATACAAACCACAAAGCAGATGTATGAGAGGTCGGCGGGGTGCGGAAATTAAAACGTTGGCTGTGAAATGAATGGTGGGAGAAGCTCAGCCAACAGCCAATCGGGTTTCAGCTTACAGATGCCAAATAAAAGGAAGTATGAATTATGATTGTTTGCTATGGGTTGCTGTACATTGCAGTCTCTATTTGGAATGATTTCATAAACGCATGTGTGGGGAAATCACCAGGCAACACTGAGATTAAAGCGAATATTCGTTCACATAATGCTTAGTTTTGTATAGAGCAAGGAAGGGTTGAAGCCTACATCCATCTTATATTGCTGCCTAGACAGATTTCCCCTCACTATGGGGTATATTTATGTATGAATGTTAAAAGCATTCATGCAGGCTGGACAAAGTGTCCCCGTATTTTTTGTAATAGTTGAATTCCCTGTACTGCCAGCTCCATCTAGTAGCCAAAATGCTATACTGCATTTTGGCCACTAGATGGAGCTGACAATACTTTCCTGCATTGTCAGCCCCACCTAGTGGCCAAAATGCAGTATAGTTTTCTGAAATACCAGAAATTACAAAGATATTTCATCCAGCATGCACAAATGTTTCGGACATTTGTACAACAAATGTTTTATAAATAGGCCCTTTTGTGTGTCCTGGTTGGAATTCCAATTTAAAGATTAACTCCACTTTTGTTGAGAAAACAAAAAACATTCCCCTCTGGGTGATCTATGTACATTGCAGGGATTTTAACAAACTTTGTAGCAGATTCCTACCTTTTGTTTTTCTGAAGAAATAGCTGTTTGTTTGTCTGTGTCCATGTGCTAAGTGAATGTGGATGGGAGTGGTTTTAGATTTACCAATCAGCTGCTGCACTTGCAGGGCTCTAATGAGGGAAGCTACAGGATTAGATGTGATTTCGCTTTGGGAGTATCTCAGCAAAAATGACATTTTTGTTGCAGAGGATGCCCAAAATCCGACTTGTCTCTTAGTGCAGACTTCTGGGAAAATCAGTGAGCCAATCAAAAACACAAGCAGGAAATGGTGTTTCTGGGGGGGGGTTCTGTATACCATCTGTGTACAGAACGCCTCCAGGTTGCCATATTGTATTTTAACCACTTCTGCCCCAGAAGAATTTGCCCTCTTAATGACCAGAGGAATTTTTGCAATACTAAGTCGCTTTCACTGACAATTGCGCGGTTGTGCGATGATGTACCCAAACAAAATTGATGTCCTTTTGGTGGTATTTGATCACCGCTGCGGTTTTTATTTTTTGCACTATAAACAAAAAAAGAGCGACAATTTTGAAAAAAGCATAGCTCCCAACAATCCCTGATTTGGAGTGACTATCCCTGATTTGGAGCAATGTCCCTCTGTCCCTCATTCCTCCTCATTTGTCCCTCATTTTGGTCTGATCTGTAAAGATGTGTATAAAATGCACTTTTTATCTTTCAAAAAGTGTTTCCCACCTTTTATCCAATTTCTAAATTGCTGCATTTGTCAATTTTAAAAGCCAATATAAAGGAATAGTAGTGATAAAAAAAAAAAGTCCCTATGGATTTAAATAACTTTTTTTTGGTTAATTCTCCTTTAAGGGGGTGTGGCAGGGGGCGTGTCCTATGTCTACATATGTTTGTTAGTAGGTGTCCCTCATTCCCATCTCAAAATGTTGGGAGGTGTGCAGTAGATCTCTGTCATGTCACTAGGCAGAACAGGGAATCGCCTTACTTACATAGGTAGGTAGTTCCCCGTTCTGCCTCTCCTCGCTGCGATCGCAGGCCCGCCGGCAGACATCGAGTCCGCGGGACCCGCGGGCACGCTCCCGCAGCGCCCGCTATCCTGCTTTTACAGGTACGTCAGTTCACGCAGGAGAGCCATTGTGCTGACGTATATATCAGAGTGAGCCGGTCGGCAAGTGGTTAAAGAACATTAAAGTGCTGTAGATTGAAAAGGTAAGGGAATGTTTAATAATATCCAATTAGAATAATATGACGACTTGTGTTGCAATTGTATAATATTGCCATATTTTTCTTTTTTCCTTTTTTTTTGCTTTTTTTCCTCTAAAGTGGAGTTACCCTTTAAAGAACAGCTATTGTGAGAAAATATCATATTCTGACCACCCTGTGTAATGTAATCTCAACAACAGAGACACAACCTAAGCTGCAATATATTTACACAATTTTAGAAGAATGGAGAAAAGGGTTTGGACATGCCAGATTCAAGTCAATGGCTGTGTCCCCATCAAGTAGATTTTTCTCACTTCCTCTTCTGGGTCCAGTTAGAAAATATTCACACAGCCTCCTTGGAATTTGTCTAATACATCATATGATCGTTAGCTCCACCTAGTGGCCATAATGCATTATTTCGCTGAATGACCACAATCAAAAACAAAAATGCCACATTGTGGCCACTAGATGGAGCTGATGATCATTAAAAAAAATATTAATAAACATATTAGGCAAAAATATAGGGATTATTCATGATGGCTGTGCGAATACTTGACTTGAGGATTTTTTTTGTTTGTTGCATAAATAGACCTGTGAGCGTTCCAAGGCATGACAGATGTTTACCACAACGGGAAGTGAAACTTTTCAGAGTTTCCAATGGAACGGAGCCAAAGAAAATATGGCAAGACAGGTCATTGTAATCACTGTTATATGAACATATTCAGCCAAAAACAACCATAGTCTGTAGGCACTTTGTGAATGAGGGATTTTTTCCTCACTCTGAAAGGATTTCCCTTCACTTCCTGTTGTGCCTCTGGGACAGGAAGGGAAGGAAACATTAGCAGTGGGGACAGACACATAGCAAATAAATAAATGAAGGATTGAACCCTTTCCTACAACCTAAAAAAATATTTAAAAAATACAGCCGAACTCCAAACAGATATAAAAGTCACAAATCAATGCATCTCTGTCCTTATTATTACATCATTAAATGCAAGCAGTGTCTGAATCTGATTTGGTGCAGTCCCTGTACAGCAGCATTGAGAGGGAGAAGCAGGACTGAGAGCCAATCAGTGGTGCTGCTGTGTAAAGCCAAAGACCAATGAGCTTATCAGTCTACTGCTTCTCCATTCATTGTCCAATTACAGGCAAGGGGAGGGGCAAGACCTGTAAGTGTTACTTGACTGCAGCAGAGTACAAAAAAAAGGTCTTCTGCCCTGCCAGGTAGGGCTGTGTTCTGTGGCAGAGCTGTGTAAATCTCAGCACTGGATGGACAAAGTACAAATCCTTTGGCTTGGAAACGGTTTGTATTTAATCCGTGTATTCAGCTGTTTGCCTGGAGTTTAGCTTTAATTCTAAACTCCTTGTTTTGGATAGAAGAAGGAATTAAACAAGACGTGGCTGGTTTGTTCAGATCTTTAATTAATCCTAATACGAGCCTAAGCTAATGTGTTGTGACCAAGCAAACTCCGTTTAAATATTTATATTGAACGGGTCATGGGATGTGTCCAGGGATTAATGTGTTAACATAAAACCCAACATCTCCCCAGCTGCATGTCAGACATCGCTGCCACCTAGTGGATGAAATGCTGTAGGCATCCCTGCAAGGATTTCATCTTTTGTGACCTACTGAGGTCATCACTGGGTCTGTCTGCTGGTCTTTGCTCCAAGTTTGGTTGGAGGGGCCAGCGGGCTCCTTTACCCACTTCAATACCGGTCATGTTCACCCCCTTCCTGCCCAGAGCTGCTGCATTTTGAATGACAATTCAACACTGTACCCGTATGAAATTGTTATCACCACCGGGTTTCTTATTTTTTCCTAAACGACCGAAAAAAGACCGAAAATTTTGAAGAAAAAAAAAAAAATTCTTATTTTCTGTTATAAAAATTTGCAAATAAGTAATTTTTCTTCTTCACTGATGGGCACTGGTGAGGCTCCACTGATGGGCACTGATGAGGCTCCACTGATGGGCACTGGTGAGGCTGAACTGATGGGCACTGGTGGGGCTGAACTGATGGGCACTGGTGAGGCTTCACTGATGGGCACTGATGAAGCTGCACTGATGGGCACTGGTGAGGCTGCACTGATGGGCACTGGTGAGGCTGCACTGATGGACACTGGTGAGGCTGAACTGATGGGCACTGGTGAGGCTGCACTGATGGGCACTGGTGAGGCTGCACTGATGGGCACTGGTGAGGCTGCACTGATGGGCACTGGTGAGGCTGCACTGATGAGGCTGCACTGATGGGCACTGGTGAGGCAGCACTGATGGGCACTAATGAGGCAGCACTGATGGGCACTGGTGAGGCTGCACCAATGGGCACTGGTGAGGCTGCACCGATGGGCACTGGTGAGGCTGCACTGATGGGCACTGGTGAGGCTGCACCAATGGGCACTGGTGAGGCTGCACCGATGGGCACTGGTGAGGCTGCACTGATGGGCACTGGTGAGGCTGAACTGATGGGCACTGGTGAGGCTGAACTGATGGGCACTGGTGAGGCTGCACGGATGGGCACTGGTGAGGCTGCACTGATGGGCACTGGTGAGGCTGCACTGATGGGCACTGGTGAGGCTGCACTGATGGGCACTGGTGAGGCTCCACTGATGGGCACTGGTGAGGCTCCACTGATGGGCACTGGTGAGGCTCCACTGATGGGCACTGTTGAGGCTCCACTGATGGGCACTGGTGAGGCTGCACTGATGGGCACTGGTGAGGCTGCACTGGTGAGGCTGCACTGATGAAGCTGCACTGATTGGCACTGGTGAGGCAGCACTGGTGGGTATTGATGAGTCTGCATTGATGAGGCTGCACTGATGGGCACTGATGAGGCAAGTTAATAGCCATAAGAGGCAAGCAAAAACATCAGGAGGAAAGGGGGTCGAAAATGATCCCTCCCTCGTCCCTATTCAGGGAAATGAAAAATCAGCGACTCTCCATATTTACCAGAAGCTGCCGCCACTTACCGGTGTCCTGGAAGCCGAGCTCATGGATCTTCTTGCCGTACAGATTGCTCGCAGAACACAGGACGACTTTCGGAAGCTCCGTCTCCTTCTGCAGCGTCAGGATGCTGCTCACCGTGTAGCCGTTCCTCTGGGAGTGGACGAACTCCGCGTTCAGCTCGCTCACTGTAAAGTTCTTTTCGGGGATCTCGAACATGATGTACGGGTCGGGGTTGGACTTGACCGTGCACATGCACTGAACGTTGTCCTTCGTCACCGTGCACTTAGATTCGGCTAAAACTATCGGCGAAACTGCGAAAAAACAAAAACAGTTCAATTCAAAACTTCAGATTTGTTGAGAAGGAATCCTCTCTAGGGTGGATTATTTACATTGTAAACATTTTTTTTACCTGCTTCTGATCTGTAGATAATGAGAAATGTAATGTCAATGCATCTGCTAAAGTGAGTGCTGAGTGGGAGTGTCTGCTGGTATCATCACATGACCAATCCTATATACAATGGCAATAAAGTATCTTATCTTATCTTATCTTATCTTATCTTATCTAGCATCTCATCTACACTCTCACCTAGCATCTCTGCTCTCCTCTAAAGCCTCGTTAATATAGGACAGTTCAGGAGATGCCTGTAATTTTACTGCAAGCTCTAAGCAGACCAATTACAGGAGCAGGGGGAGGAGCATACTGAGCAGTTCAAACCACAAACTGAGTACTGTTGCTGTGGTTGCATAGAAGTGAAATTTGCATTTTTTTGGGGTGGACAGCTTACTAAAAGCAGGTGCTAAATGGGAGGGTCTGCTGCCAGGGCCACTGACAAGGCAGTACAGCCGTCCCTCTTGTACTGGGCCCGGGCCCCATCAGTTCAAAAGGGGGGCACCTGTTGAGCAGAAGGTCAGGCTGTACTGTCTTATTGCAGACACCAATCTTCTTCTGCCTCCCCCTGCTGTGCTGCCAGCTTCTCCTCTTCTTTCTCCCACCGGCTGCACTGCAGGGGGATTGGTTCTAGCACATGAGCCCCTTCCATCTGCTGTCTGGGCCCCCATATGTGCCCCTTTCCCCTGCAGCGCTACCAGCTTCTCCTCTTTTTTCTCCCTCCGGCTGCACTGCAGGGGGATTGGTTCTAGCACATTCACCCCTTCCATCTGCTGTCCGGGTCCCCATGTGTGCCCCTTTCCCTCTACAGTGCTGCCAACTGCTCTCCTCTCCTCTCCCGCCTGCATCTACTGCGGGCACTCAGGGGGATGTTTCAAGATGGAGAGCAGGGGAAGGGGCCATTAAATATGTAATTTACTGGCCCCTTCCTTTCCCGAATGAACACAGTGATCTATCGATACCAATAACTCCTGTGACCATTCATCACTGAAGCATAGTAAACTGCGTTAGTAAACATAGTAAACTGTGCACATGCACCCCTTCCATCTACCTGGGCCCCCATGTATGCTCCTTTCCCCCACAGCGCTACCAGCTTCTCCTCTTCTTTCCCCCTCTGGATGCACTACAGGGGATTGGTTCTAGTACATGCACCCCTTCCATCTGCTGTCCGGGTCCCCATGTGTGCCCCTTTCCCTCTACAGTGCTGCCAACTGCCCTCCCCTCCTCTCCCGCCGGCATCTACTGCGGGCACTCAGGGGGGTGTTTCAAGATGGAGAGCAGGGGAAGGGGCCATTAAATATGTAATTTACTGGTCCCTTCCTTTCCTGAATGAACACAGTGATTTATCAATACCAATAACTCCTGTGACCATTCATCACTGAAGCATAGTAAACTGCGTTAGTAAACATAGTAAACTGTGCACATGCACCCCTTCCATCTACCTGGGCCCCCATGTGTGCTCTTTCCCCCCGCAGCGCTGCCAGCTTCTCCTCTTCTTTCCCCCTCCGGATGCACTACAGGGGATTGGTTCTAGTACATGCACCCCTTCCATCTGCTGTCCGGGCCCCCATGTGTGGCCCTTTCCCTCCACAGCGCTGCCAACTGCCCTCCTCTCCTCTCTCGCCGGAATCTGCTGCAGGCACTCAGGGGGATGTTTCAGGATGGAGAGCAGGGGAAGGGGCCAGTAAATATGTAATTTACTGGTCCTTTCCTTTCCTGAATGAACACAGTGAGCGATCGATACCAGTAACTCCTGTGTTCATTCATCACTGAAGCATAGTAAACTCTGTTTACTATGCATCAGTTTGTGAATGAGCAGGTAGCCTCGGAGCGCTTCCTATTAATTCATCTGTGCAGCTGAGGCTACAGAGAAAGGGACTGAAAAATCGATGTCCTCAGTCACTTTGGGACAGGGAGGTGGGGAGGGGCCTGTCAGGTGGCCGGCAGGGGGGGTCTCTGATTTCTAACTGATGCTATCATCACATGATCAGTCCTAGATTTGTAATTTAGATCAGTGATGGCGACCCTTGACACCCCAGATGTTTTGGAACTACATTTCCCATGATGCTCAACTACACTGCAGAGTGCATGAGAACCATGGGAAATGTAGTTCCAAAACATCTGGGGTGCCATGGTTCGCCATCACTGATATAGAACCTTCTCACCAGCATCCCTTTTAGACACTTAGCCCTCTTCTACAGCCTCATTAAGCATAAGGCCATTGCAGGAGATGTCTGTAATTCTGCTGCAAGCTCTGTGCTAAGCAGTTCAATCCCGAAACAGAGTACTGTTGCCGAGGTTGCAAAATTGGGGCAGTTTGCTAATAGCAAGTGCTAAGTGGGAGGGTCTGCGCTATCATCACATGATCAGTCCTGGTGTTGTAATATGGAATATTCTCACCAGCACCCCTTTTAGACACCCAGCCCTCTTCCACAGCCTCACTAAAGATAGGACACAGCGGGAGATGCCTGTAACTTTACCACAAGCTCTGTGCAGGCTTTTGGGCAAAGCCATGAGCCAATTACAGGAGTGGGGGGGGGGGGGGTGAGCATGCCGAGCAGTTCTATCCACAAACTCCACATAACTGAGAAGAAAGACCCACAACCAATTTATATAATGTAGACCCCAACCACAATTTACTTCTGTGAAATAGCTCCACCACATGGTGAAAGCGTGAACTGCATCCAGGCAACTTTTCCCACACATCTTCAATGGCCAGAAATATGAAACTGTCTGAGCTGCTAGGTATGAAATGCTAAAAAAAAAAAAAAAAAAGTGCAAAAATACCCTTTTCTTCTCCCCGGAAATACTTACACACAACGGTGAGGTTGAAGGAGCTGTTGCTGTGTCCATATTGATTTTCGGCCAGACACCAATACTCCCCGTCATGCTCGTGGGTGACCGACGGGATCTCCAGGACCAGCTCATTCTCAAAGATGACAGAGTTGAGGATTTGCTTATCTTTGACAATGGAGAGGATGGGGTCGGGGTTCCCCTGGGTGTTGCAGAACATGGTTACCGTCTCGCCTTCAATTGCGACAAGCGATACGTTCACCGAAGGTTTCCATGGGGCATCTGGAAAAGAATTATAATGGTTATTAAGTGTCTATTGCTGACTGTGCATGGGCCTGAGCAAACCAAATTTTAGTTATTTCTGTTATACTGGTCATTATTAGATATAAACTGAAGTAGCATATTACTAAGAAGCCAATATCTTGTCAAACATTACTGCCATCTAGTGGATGAAATGCTTTATGCACCTCGGCAGGATGTTTATGTGGGCAATGTTGCAAATAGAGGTAATCCCAAAATTCCAACAGGGTTGGAGTCCGGCCAAATTCCATGAAACCAAATCCAAACTGCAATGTTATTTTCGTCAGGTTGGTCTTCCAAACAGCTCAGGCTGTTTCTGCCTTATAACTGCTATTGCCGTTGCCTTGGCATCTTTTGCTTGACTGCCAGGGCCACCACCTCCCACCCTTCTAACTTTGTATCCCTGGTAGAATTATTTTGGAGCTGCTGTTGGTTTTTCTGATTTCCCCAGAATGCATCCTAACTTTTAATTATTTTTTTGGCCCCAGGATCCCATCAGGCAGGGCTGCCAGGAGCTCCCCAAACCACAATTTTGGATTATTTGCTGCTTTGTAATGCACACTTTATAGAGCGTTCAATGGGAGTTCAATAGGACTTTTGGATCAGAGTCTAAATTATGGAAGCTGTCACGTTTTTAACTGAACCACAACCAATGAAACTTGTGAGAGGTTGACTGGTCTCTAGTTGCCAATATGAAACATATTTTAAAATGGTCCTTACTTGAAATGTTAAGAGAAAACATTTTGCATAAATGAGAGCATATACCACAACCACCTAAGAGGAGATATCACAACCACCTAAGGGGAGATATCACAACTACCTTAGAGAAGATACTACAACTACCTAAGAGGCGTTATCACAACCACCTAAGAGGAGATATCACAACCACCTAAGAGGAGATATCACAACTACCTAAGAGGAGATATCACAACTATAAGAGAAGATATCACAACCACTTAGGAGCAGATACCACAACTGCCTAAGAGCAAATATCACAACTACCCAAGAGAAGATATTACAACTACCTAAGAGAAGATATTACAACTACCTAAGAGGAGATACCACAACTACCTAAGAGGAGATACCACAACTACCTAAGAGGAGATATCACAACTACCTAAGAGAAGATACTAAAACTACCTAAGAGGAGTTATCACAACTACCTAAGAGGAGTTATCACAACTACCTAAGAGGAGATACCACAGCTACCTAAGAGGAGATATCACAACCACCTAAGAGAAGATATTACAACTACCTAAGAGAAGATATCACAACCACCTAAGAGAAGATATCACAACTACCTAAGAGGAGATATTACAACTACCTAAGAGAAGATATCACAACTACCTAAGAGGAGATATCACAACCACCTAAGAGAAGATATCACAACCACCTAAGAGGAGATATCACAACCACCTAAGAGAAGATATCACAACCACCTAAGAGAAGATATCACAACCACCTAAGAGGAGATATCACAACCACCTAAGAGAAGATATCACAACCACCTAAGAGGAGATATCACAACCACCTAAGAGAAGATATCACAACTACCTAAGAGGAGTTATCGCAACTACCTAAGAGAAGATACTAAAGCTACCTAAGAGGAGTTATCACAACTTCCTAAGAGGAGATATCACAACTAACTAAGAGGAGATATCATAACTAACTAAGAGGAGATATCATAACTACCTAAGAGAAGATACTAAAGCTACCTAAGAGGAGTTATCACAACTTCCTAAGAGGAGATATCATAACTACCTAAGAGGAGATATTACAACTACCTAAGAGAAGATACTAAAACTACCTAAGAGAAGATATCACAACTACCTAAGAGAAGATATCACAACCACCCACCACATAAGAACAGATATCATAACTACCTAATTGCACATACCACAACTACATAAGAACAGTTATCACAATTGCCTAAAAGAAGATACCACAACTACCTAACAGAAGATACCCCAACTGCCTAAGAGTAGATCCCACAACTACCTTAGAGAAGATACCACAGTCTTAGGATAGGATCAACCCATTCAAGAAATCAAAATCCTTTTCTATCTGAAATCCTCCTGCTTAGCCCAGGAGTTATACAATTATAGACACCCAGATCTTCCTTCTTTTCTACTCACACATGACGGCCAGCCCCATGGACTTGTTGGTCCTCCCATAGTCGTTCTCGGCAGCGCACAGGTACACGCCATCATGGTTGTAGGTTACGTACTCCAGCTCTAGGGTGAGGTTTCCTGTGAAATCTTCCTTTAAAACCACGTCATCCTTCAGCCACATAATACGTGACATGGGGTTACTATCAACGATGCAGACAAACACCAGCTGTGTGCCTTCTGTGGTTTCCGTGGACGAGTTGATATCCACGATGCGCGGGGCATCTGTAACAGGTGGAAATTATCACATCTCATGTTGTATTGAGCAAACCAGAAACATGCTAAAAGATCAGCTCTAGATAAATCTTAGATAGAATGGGGAAAGGGTCAGAATTTCTTTCTTCCTGTCTCAGTGACACTATGGCATCAATTTATTAAACATTCAATGTCAGAAGCATTCATGCAAACTGAACAAATTTTCACTGTAATCCTATTAGTAGATTAATTCCTGTATCATCAGCGCCACCTAGTGGCCAAAATGCAGTATATTTTCTCATTGAAGTAGTTCAGAAAACTATTCCATATTTTGTCCACTAGATGGCACTGGCAATACTTAAACGAATCTATTAAAAAGAATACAGAGAAATTTCGTTCAGCTTGCATGAATGTGCTGACATTCATGCAACAAATGTTTTTGTAAATGGACCCTTATGATAGGAAATGAGGTGTTGGGGGGGGGGGGGGGGTTACAATGACATGAAGATACAAACAGCTACGAAAACCTGACAGAGGTTCTAACCTTTTTCTGACTCTAAAAGCTATTTTTGTAGCTGACTGGTCTTCGACTTTCCTGTCAAGGTGACACCATAGAAGAGATAAAGGAAATGGGGGTCACTGGTACACAAAGAAAGGCAGCAATAAAAATCTGACACATGTTCTAACTCTTTCCCACCAAAATTCAAATTCAAAAATATGATTTTGTTGCAGTCTGTGCCTTCATTGCTTCTTGATGCCATCTTTAAACAGTGTTAAAGGACGCTTAGAGTGTTACTAAACCCACAACAGTAAAATCAGTCTGTATATGCAGCAGGGGCATTGCTAGGGGGTGGCTATTGGGGCTATAGCCCCGAATCTGGGGCCCATACCCCCGATTCTCGCAAGGTCCCTGCCTAACCAGTGGGTCGTGGCTGCTGCAGCAGGTGAGCTGGCTGCATGAGAGAGGCGGAGGAGAGGAGAGAAGCGAGTGGGGGGGGGGGGGGCGAGCAGAGATGACATCATTCTCCGCCCGCTCCACATCAGCGCTCTTCACAGCTGGGCCTCTTCAATTTGGGAGTGAGGTGCGGCGAGCAGCAGAGAGATGACATCATCTCTCACTGCTCGCCACACATCAGCGCTCTTCTGCCCTCACAGCACGGTGGAGTGCAGGTCACGTGCTTCCTGTCATCGGTGGAGCTCCACTTTGCAGCCAGACCCCCTTGCTTCAATGTCAGAGGTGCAGCGGGGAGCAGCAAGATGACATCATCTCTCACTGCCCGTCCTGCTCTCACTAAATGGACCAGTGCTGCCAGCCTGCCACCAATGCAGCGTCAATGCACATTTGGTGGCACTGGCTGGCATGGGAAGTGACAATCCACTTCAGTTGGCAAGTGACAACCCACATCTGGTGGCCAGTGACATGGCAAGTGTCAATCTGAAAATGGTGGCAGGAGATGTGGCAATCTGCAAATGGTGGCAGGTGACGTAGCAAGTGACAATCTGCAAATGGTGGAAGGAGACGTGGAAAGTGACAATCTGCAAATGGTGTCAGGAGACGTGGCAATCTGCAAATGGTGTCAGGTGACGTGGCAAGTGACAATCCACATCTGCTGCCAGGTAAAAGTGGCAAGTGACAATCCACATCTGGTGGCAGGTGACGGTGGCAAGTAACACACTGCATCTGGTGGCAGGAGATGTGGCAAGTGACACGCCCAGAGCTCACACTGATTCAGCATTATGGTGAGGTGAACCATGTCATTATATATTGGAATGTAATAATAGAAACACCATATCAACCATGGTGACCCGATGATTGAAGCACCAACACCAGCCATCGCCCGCAAAAAATCGCTTAGCACCGGTCCCCCCCCCCCCCCCCCCACGCGGGCATGCAAAAAGGTTGGTGACTGCTGCGATGGGCTCTAGCCCCAGATCTTTTGCAGACCTAGCAACGCCCCTGATATGCAGCATAGCATGCTTGTTATACTCACTGTGGAACTTAAGGGGTTAATCCTCTGCATTGGGTAAAATACTCTTTGATCCTGTATGCACAGATCCTTCCCTTCTACACTGTCTATCTTGGGAAGGCCAGCTTACACACAGGCAGGGTAGCCAACCTGCACATGCTCAGTTGTGTCTTTTATGCTGGAGAGAACATTTACTTGTTGATCAGAGCTAGCCAGGTCACATGATATTGGCATCACACATGTGGGCGTGTACACAGGCTGTAGTGGAAATCTCCTCCCACCTGAACTCTCAGCACTGGTGGAACTGTGCAGTTTATCACTGACTGTGGTATACAGATCATATACAGATCAGCCAAAAGAAGAAGAAAAAAAAGAAGATGTAAAAAGAAGATTTATAAGTTGTGGGCACTGGGGGGGGGGGGATTACCTATTTTCATATTACTGAGTTTAGTAACACTTTAAGTAATGCAAATATGGTCAATATCATTGCATTTCACTTTTAGCATGTCTTAAGTGCTCTTCAGGACACTTTAGGGTCTACTCTGCAAATGCCTCAAGCATCCGCACAGCAAACACAAACAGTCCCCATAATGTGTCTAATATTTATATTTCCTATGATTGTCAGCTCCATCTAGTGGCCATAATGTGGTGTATTCCTGACTGCAGTAGTCTAGGAAATGACTGCATGATGGCCACTAGTTGGCACTGAGGATCATAGCAAAACACATAATAGACACTATACAGGGATTATTTTTTATAAATAGAGCCCTTAAAGTGCACTCAAAGGGGTTGTAAACCCTCATTTTATTTTTATTTTTTTTAAATAACAAACGTGTTATACTTACCTCCACTGTGCAGTTCATTTTGCACAGAGTGGCCCCAGTCCTCCTCTCCTGGGGTCCCCCGGCAGGGGTAGAAGGCTCTCCTAACGTGCGGGCGTGATCCCGAGACCTGCTTCTGTGTCCACTCACACAGAATGCAGGACCCCCGGCGCCAGCGTCATTGGATTTGATTGACAGCAGTGGGAGCCAATGGCTGTGCTGCTATCAATCTATCCAATCAGGAGCGCGAGACAACGGGCAGAGAGGTAGAGCACGTCTCCGCTGTGGGAACGAAGGAGCTCAGGTGAGTAAAATGGGGGTCTGTCAGAAGTTTTTTCACCTTAATGCAGAGGATGCATTAAGGTGAAAAAAACACGAGGGTTTAAGGCATGCTAACATGGCCTCCCAGTCAATGGCATGTTATTTTTAGCATGCCCAAAGTGCTATTTCGCGGTTCTTTTGTAGCTTGATAAATCAGGAAAACTGGAAGCCTTTGTGAACTCACATTTTACATCCATGGTCACAAATCCCTTATACTCCAGTTCTGTGCCCGGATAGGTGACTCTACAGCCGAGCCGCTGCCCGTTGTTCTTATGGGAGGGCAGGAATTTCAGGGTAGAGGTCTGCTTCCAAGAGAGATTGTTCTCCTCCAGGCGGGCGAACACCATGTGATGCTCCAGCCCCTCGATGTCCATCCAAGTCACCGTGGGCTTCATGTCGGGGCAGTTATCGTCCACCAAGCATGTGATCTCTGTCTCGGAGCCCGAGATTATTTCCTGAGGCTGGACCACAAAGGGCTCGTCTGCAAGCAAAAATGAATGCCAAGATGTCAAAAGAAAGAAGAACGTCAATCACACATTGTTTGTTTGACCCAATGAGTTTATTACTATGATACAGGTGCCACTAGACAAATGCAATAACTGTGAACTAGAAACGTACACCTGTGCACACTCCTATTTCTGAGACCACGCTGTCACTGACCACGGCAAGTCTCAGACTAACAATTGGGAACCAATCAGTGTGGTTCCTGGATATCTAATTACCATGATAGCTAATCATTTGCTTTATTGAAAGCTGAAGAAATTCCTTTACAAGCTAACCTCTCCAGCTTGCAGATAACACTGTACCTCTCTCTCTGTGCACAGTGCTATAGAGGTACAGCGATAGATCTTCAGCTCCATCTAGTGGCCAAAATGCAGTATAGTTTTCTGAAAAACCTCAATGAGAAAACTATTCCATATTTTGGCCATTAGATGGAGCTGATGCTACAGGTATTAATCTTTTATAGACATGTGCACTGCCGAAAAATTAGTTGCGCCATGCACACATTTGTGGCACAAGGGTTCAGTTCAGCCTTTTTAGAGTTAAAACAGGTAGTAAGGAGCCCCCTGTCAACCCCCCATCTGAAAAGCAATCCAGCAAGGATCACTTTTTAGAGGGTTGCCGCATGTGAAAAACAAACCCATAGAGAGCTGCGGCAGAGAAAAAAAATCAGGTCTTCAGCTGTGGCCAGACTTGGCTGGGCTGTATAGCAGAGCCATTCAAATCTTAGAACTGGCTGGACACAAACGCAAATTCTTTAGCAGGAAGCTGTTTGCCTGGAGTTCCATTTACAATAAGTCAATGTAAAGTAAATGAGTAATTATTGGCAGCTAACCAAGGCTGCTGGAACCCAGGGACACACACATGCTGTTGTTGAATGTCAGTTCTATTAATAAGTACTGGCGGTTCTAGACAGCATTTGTCCCTTGGCGTTGAGTCCACTGCAGAACTTTGGTTTTTCGGTCCTTGAATCCCTCCTATGGTCACCTTTAGCACATGGTTCTCTGGATGCGATTAGATACCTGTGACCCTGTAGCGATTTGACCAATATTTCAAGAGACCAAGAAGGCTTGTACCTCTAGCTGGACAGCATCCCCTGAAGAAGCCCGATATATAGGTGAAACATGTTGGTAATTCTATCCTTCTATGCTGTATCCATAAAATCTTGTTCATTTTACTTGCCAATTGTTGCGTTTTTAACAATTTTTTATTTTTTCTAAAATATATATTTTTTAATATATAACATAGTTGTTACTATTCTTCAAATTAATTTGCACCTTAAAAATCCCACTCCCTCTTTCTACAGTTAACCAATGTTGATGCTAAATTTGGTTGTGATGCTTCAGCATCCTCTGGTCATGAACGGGTTAACCCCGGGTAAACAGAGCCACTTACCTAGTATGTAAAGGTTGGCATGCTCGGAGTAGGTGTACTGGTTGTACCCCCCCAGGTCCGCCCGGAAGTAGTACTTTCCCTGCAGCTCACTGCTGACCCGGTCGATCTGTATGGAGCAGTTGGACTCCTGGAGGTCCCCAATCATTTTGGTGCGTCCCATGTAGATCTCGTGCGCCGTGCTGGTCTTGGATTTGAAGACCACGGGAGGGAAGTTTTTAGGGTACGGACTGTTGAAGTACCAGATGCCGTGGATCATCGTTGGTCGGATGTCTTCTGGATAGTTGAAGCTACATGGGATGGCTACGCAAGTGTCTTTAAAAGCAGAAATGGACGCTGGCATCCAAGCCGCCCAGTGTCTACTCAACGCACCTAGAAGAGAGGTCACCGTTTAAAGGGTAGCATTATATTTCGACTTCCCTATTTCCTCTCTTACCCCCTTAGCAATGTTTTTAACCACTTCAGCCCCGGAAGGATTTGCCCCCTTAATGACAAGGCCATTTTTTGCGATACGGCACTGCGTTGCTTTAAAAGAGGAAAGAAATGGCTGCACATCCAGAACTATTTTGTTTCACAAAGATAACACCAAAGACACCAAACTGTGGTCACGTAGACGCGTTACACACATACATCTTGTGCTTAATCATGATTAAGCACAAGATGTATGTGTGAAACGCGTCTACGTGACCACAGTTTGGTGTCTTTGGTGTTATCTTTGTGAAACAAAATAAAAGGCAATCGGAAGTTCTGGAAGTGCAGCCATTTCTCCCTTCTTTCCAAGTTTCCCACGGAGACGGGCCGGGGGTAGCACTCTGCAAGATACTCCAATCAGCCTTATCGTTATACACCAGTGGTTCTTTTTCTTGTATACTGCATCGCTTTAGCTGACAATTGCGTGGTCGGTCGATGCTGTACCCAAACAAAATTGACGTCTTTTTTTCCCCACAAATAGAACTTTCTTTTGGTGGTATTTGATCACCTCTGCGGTTTTTATTTTTTGTGCTACAAACAAAAAAATTTGCGACAATTTTGAATAAAAAAAAGTAATTTTTTTTTTACTTTTTTGCTACAATAAATAACCCCCAAAAAATATAAAAAAACGAATTTCTTTCTCAGTTTAGGCCAATATAGTTACATAGTTAGTCAGGTTGAAAAAAAGATACAAAAGTCCATCTGGTTCAACCATAAAAAAATAAAAAATTAATAAAATATAAAATATGTATTCTTCTACATATTTTTGGTAAAAAAAAAAAAAAATCGCAATAAGCGTATATTGATTGGTTTGCACAAAAGTTATAACGTCTACAAAATAGGGGTTATATTTATGGCATTTTTATTATAATTTTTTTTTGGTAATAATGGCGATGATCTGCGATTTTTAGGGACTGCGGCATTGCGGAAGACAGATCGGACACTTTTGACACTTTTTTGGGACCAGTGACATTTATACAGCGATCAGAGCTAAAAATAGCCACTGATTACTGTATAAATGTCACTGGCAGGGAAGGAGTTAACACTAGGGGGTGATCAAGGGGGTTAAATGTGTGTCCTAGGAAGTGATTCTAACTGTGGGGGGGGTGGGACTGCCTGGAGGAGGAGACATATCGCTGTTCATAATCATGATGAACGGCAGATCTGTCTCCTCTCCCCTGACAGAACGGAGATCTGTCTGTTTACATTGACAGACCTCCGTTCTGTCTCTCTTACGGGTGCCCGGCGGACATTGCGGCCCCTAGTGCATACCTCCCAACTTTTTGAGATGGGAATGAGGGAAGCCTAGCAGCAAAAGTATGCAGGCATAGGACACACCCCTTGCCACGCCCCCTTAAAGGAGAATTGTACAAAAAAACAAGCTTGGTTAAACACACATGTGCTTTTTTTTTTTTACCACTACTATTCCTTTATATTGGCTTTTGGAATTTACAAATGCAGCAATTTAGAAATCAGATGAAAGGTTTAGCACTGGAAAACACTTTTCGATAGATAAAAAGTGCATTTTATATACAACTATATAGATCAGAGAAAAATGTTGGACAAATGAAGAGGAATGAGGGACAGAGGGACATTGCTCCAAATCAGGGACAGTCCCTCCAAATCAGGGACAATTGGGAGCTATGCCCTAGTGGTCCTAAAGTGGCCGACGTACATCTATGCCGATTTGCGCAGGAGAGCCAACCTGCTGCGGTATAACGACGGCGGCTGGTCGGCTACTGGTTAAATGAAACCTTTTCATTTTCAGCACAATTCAGACCCAGTGATGTCATCACTAGGTCTATGTGCTTCTCTATGCAATGCAAACAGATCATGGCTGGTTGGAGGGGCAGGCAGGGTGCTGTACATACCTTCCCGAAAACATCATGGTACCCTGTCTCAGTATCAGCCCCTAAGCGAGCAGTAGGCCGGCTCTTGGAAGGGGTTATGCAAATATTAAAATGCCTTGATTGGTGGATATCAATCTGGAGGAGTGGGCGTCCTCAGCAGGTTGTATTTGCATGCAGACCGCTCTAGGCAACGCCCACGTGATGCTGAGCCTCCATGATTGAAAGAACTGACATCCAATGAATGAAAGAGGCTGGCTAGGGACAGGGCCAAGGATGGGTAGGAAAGGCCTAGACCAGTGATGGCGAACCTTGGCACTCCAGAAGTTTTGGAACTACATCTCCCATGATGCTCAACTACACTGCAGAGTGCATCAGCATCATGGGAAATGTAGTTCCAAAACATCTGGGGTGCCAAGGTTCGCCATCACTGGTCTAGATGATGCTGGATGTCCTCTAGCCAGGAAATGATGCAGGCTCTATCTGACTTGGTGTAGCTTCTAATGCATATGGTGAGAAGCTCACAGTGTGCAATGAAATCAGAGTAAGTCATTTCAGTACAGAAGAAGAGCCGTTACAACTGTGCAAGACTGGAGATAAGATTAAAAAAAAAAAACACACAAGAATAAAATCTGTTTGTGAATGGGATTTGTGTTGTGTTCAGGTGCAGAATGTTTTTACCTTCTATTAGAATGAAGAGTAAAGGTAATGATTTCCACCGCCATTCCATCTTCCCCTGAAAGTCCAAATTTCTTCACTGCAATAAAACATATGTGAGAAATGAGATCAAAGGAAAGGACAGGAAAGGAAAAGGGAAGGAAATACATTAAAAGGAAGGGAATAAATGAAAGGAAAGGAAGGGAAATGAAAACAAATGAAGGGAAAGGAAATAAAGGAAAGGAAATGAAATAAAAGAAAGGGAAATATAAGAAAGGAAAGGAAATGAAGGAAAGGAAAAAGAAAAGGAAAGGAAAAAAATGAAAGGAAGGGAAATAAAGGAAAAAAAAATGAAATTGAAATAATGAAAGGAAAATGAAATGAATAGAAAGGAAATAAAATAAACAAAAGGAGAAGGAAAGGAATGAAAAGGAAAGAAAAGAAAGATTAGGGATGGAAAGGAAAGGACCGGAAATGAAAACAAAGGAAAGGAAAAGAAATAAAGGAAAGGAAATGATATATAAGAAAGGGAAATAAATGAAAGGAAAGGAAAGGATGAGAAAGGAAATAAAGGAAAGGAAAAAAATAAAGGAAAAGAAGAGAAGGGAAGGCAAAGGAAAGGAAGTAAAAGAAAAGGAAATGAATTAAAGAAAGTGAATTCAATTAAAGGAAGGTAATGAATGTAAAAGGAAATAAAATAAAGGTCAGGAATGGAAAGGAATGGGAAAGGAAAGAAAAGGACGGGAAATGAAAACAAAGGAAGGGAAAGGAAATAAAGGGAAGGAAATGAAACATGAGAAATGGAAACAAATGAAAGGAAAGAAAAAAAAAGAAAAGAAAATGAAATAATGGAATGGAAAGGAAAGGAAAGGGAAGGCGAGGAAAGGAAAGGAGATACATGAAAAGAAAGAAAGGGAAATAAAGGAAAGAGAAACAAAATAAAAGAAAATGAAATGGAAATAAATGAAAGGAAAAGGAAAGGAATGCAAAGGAAAAGGAAATAAAATAAACAAAAGGAGAAGGAAAGGAATGAAAAGGAAAGAAAATAAAGGGTAGGAATGGAAAGGAAAGGAATGGGAAAGGAATTGGAAAGGAAAGGAAAACAAAGGAAGGGAAAAATAATAGAAGGAAAGGAAGAGAAATATCTGAAAAAGAAGGTAAAGGAAATAAATAAAAAGAAAAATGAAAGGAATGGAAAGGAAAAGGAAAGAAAATAAAGGAAAAAGAAAGGAAATAAAAAAAATGAAAAGGAAATAAATTAAAGGGATGGAAAATAAAAGGAAATTAAATAAACAAAAGGAAAAGAAAATAAAAAAATAAATGACAGGGAAATTAAAGCAAGGGGAGCGAAAGGAAATAAATGAAAGGAAAATGAAATGGAAGGAATGAAAGGGAAAAGGAAAGAAAATAAATGAAAGGAAAGGAAAGGATGGGAAAGGAAATAAAAGAAAGGAAATACATAACAGGAAAAGGAAAGGAAAAATAGAAGTATGGAAAAAAAATGAGATCTCCTGTACCAGCTGTAACACTCAATTTCAAAAAGTTTCCCTCCTCCTGCTGCACTGTACATATTGTTATTATATGATACATTCATCAGTAAGTTTTACCCTCCTGGGATACCCACATCACCTCTATCAGGGGGCTGCATTTCCATTTGGCATGGAAATGATATGCAATCTTGCTCATGTAAACTGAATGTTATCCCACCAGATCTCCATGTGTGCATGCATGAGATCCGGTGCTGCATCCTCAGGGGAAGACTTGCGTGAAGCCAGGAAGAGACAGCCAGCTACCAATGATGGGGAAAGTAAAGATGGTGGCACATGACTGGGTGCATTAGAAAACGATGACGTGGGGTTCGCTAGGCTGGTAAGTATGTTTATTCAGTATTGAACAATAAAACCATGAATAGATGGATTGGACAAGATTTTACATAGGGGGGGGTGCAAGGACCCCCCTGTATGCACACTGCTCGCAGCGGTATTCTTCTATAACAAAGCAGAAGACGAATTTGCGGTGTTTGCAGATTACTCATGTGTGATCACAACACTCTGACAGCTCTGTGATGTCTGTGGGAGGAAAGTAAAAATCTATTAAACATGAATTAATAGACTCAAACATCCTGAGCAGAAGACAGTTCCTGGAGTGGAAAGTCTGGATAGGAGTCATTCACGCATATGTCTTGCCTTGGTGGGGGGGGGCTTCAAACTTCCCGGCTATATATAAAATGGAAATCCGTTTAAAGCTTGCCTTATACGATACAATCTGATTGTACAATCTCCTTTAGATCGACCATCAAGGATGTATTGCAACGGCCTGCCTGATTGGATACATTGGAATGCATTGTTCAGACGTGTCCTCCTATTACATAGTTTTGGTAAATCTAAGGAAGATTGTGCAGAGGTTGTACAATCAGATGGTATAGTGTATGATCAGCCTTTAGTAAGGTGTATTTTTATGTACAATACAAATCTACAACTCCATCATTCAACACTGGAGTGCCACACTGCAAATGACTGATACTGGGGGGGACCTCGCTGCTTCCACGGTCAATGCTCCTCAAACATTCATAGCCAGGACCGGGCCAAGGGATAGGAGGAAGAGGCAACTGCCATGGGCACTTCAGCAGGTGGGGGGCGCTAGAAGGGCAGAACATGCAACCTATGCAGCTAAAATAGCTTACAGCCCATAGCGGGGGGGGGGGGGCACTTTGTCCTTTTTTGAGTTGGCTGCTGTAGGACCTTGTCCTGCTGACATCCAGACACACTCAGCTGCTGATCTGCAGTATAACTCCAATTGGTTACAATTACCTTTCCATTGCTCCCCCACCACTCACTTTACCACCTATTAGCTCCAAATCACTCTGCTTGGAGCCTATCCAGGGCTGAGAACTCTCTCTCGCCCCCATGTGGCCATTGGTTATTCAGGACCCGATCTCTTTACCATGGGAGGAAGGAGACAGAGTCCCACGCTGCTCATAACTAGGGCCGTCTTTAAGGCAGGGCAAAAGGGGCATCTGCCCTGGGCCCCATCATTGTTGTGGGGCCCAGAGCAGCTGCCTCATACTTGCCAACTATCCCAGTTCAAATGCCCTTGCCCCTTGAAGTTTTAGTCCCGTGCTGTGTCCCGATATCTCAGTGTGAAGTTCTGTTACGAATGCTACTCATCTCTGCGATATTGCCATGTTCAGATGACTCACCTGCAGACCCTGTGTTTACATGTAAATAACCTGCATTAATATGGAAATAGCCCCGAACCGGCAGCATTAATATGTAAATAGCCCCAGATCGGCTGCGTTGATATGTAAATAGAGATGGCATTCATATGTATATCATGCCCCCCTGAGGTCATATCCACCATCACTTCTGCTGAATGCTGCCCACCGTGGAGGTAAAGGGGCATGCTTGAAAGTCCTACCTACAACTGTGGTCATTAAGCCTACCATCAGCCTGTTCTGCAAAGGTAAGCAAATTGGAGGTGGAACCCTTCTTCAAGATAACATGGTGCACATTGTGGTGCACATCTCAGAAGATGCGTGAGGGTGTCATTAACAATTAATGGCACTGCTGTGTACCTGCTAAAGAGCAGCATGTTTCTGTGGTATCAGGAAATCAATTTTGCATGTGTTCCCGACACACACAAATGTGAAAGCAGGCTAAATGTCTGTTACTGTACATTGGTGGTCAGTGTAAATCTCATTATATTGGGGCTTGGTGTACAATCCTTTCTTTCACACTAGTGGCCAGGGTGAAGGTCCCCCTTACATTGGTGGTCAGTGTAAATCCCTCCTTACATTGGTGATTACTGTGAATGCTTCTATTACATTAGTGGTCAGTGTAAATGCCTATTACATTAGTGGTCAGTGTAAATGCCTATTACATTAGTGGTCAGTGTAAATCCCCATTACATTAGTGGTCAGTGTAAATCCCCATTACATTAGTGGTCAGTGTAAATCCCCATTACATTAGTGGTCAGTGTAAATCCCCATTACATCAGTGGTCAGTGTAAATCCCCATTAGTGGTCAGTGTAAATCCCCATTACATTAGTGGTCAATGTGAATCCATATTACTTTTTAGTTTTTTGCCTACTGACTGGCTGCACACCATGAACTGGTATGCACATCCCAAGTTCATGGTGTGCAGGCAGTGAGGAGATGATGTGCTGTAACCTTTAGCAACCAATCAGTGAGCAGTAATGATGTGCACTAACCTCTTGCAACCAATCATTGAGCGGTAAGGATATGTAGTAACCTCTAGCAACCAATTAGTAAGCAGTATTAATGTGCAGTAACCTCTAGCAACCAATTGGTGAGTGGCAAGGATGTCCAGTAACCGCTAGCAACCAATCAGTGAGCAGTATTGATGTATTGATGTACAGTAATCTCTAGCAACCATTTAACAAGCAGAAGTCATGTGCTGTAACCTCTAGCAAATAATAAGCGAGCCATAATGTGTGCTGTAACCTCTAGCAGCCAGTCAGTGAGTGGTAATGATACACTATAACCTTTGGCAACCAATTGCTGCCTGATCTGATTCAGTAAACTGATTTTGAGTCTAGTTGCTATTTATTGTAGACTCAGAGCAGGTGGAGAGCGAAATTACATGAGGGGGGGCCAAGAAAATGTTTGCCCAGGGTCCAATCAGAATTAAAGACAGTCCTGCTCATAACCAAAGATACTCAATTTATGCAGGCTCACTTTAAGGGTTGTATTTATAGGAGATAATTTGCAGAACAAGTCCTCTGAAACTGCATGTACACTCGTGGTGTGTGAGTTCTGGGAAAATCAAATGTTATTAGGCTATTTTCTCTCCAGGTCGGATGTTATTTATTCACAAGGAATAGCGTGAATCTGGAAAAATACTACAACATGACCACTAGATGGAGCTGATGATCATATAAAATACCCTTTTAATGTCAGCCATGCACATATATGCGGAAGCAAGATGGAGAGATTTAAGTCACATATGTGCAGCAACATGGCGATTGGACTTAAGCCACAAAGAGAAGGTTGTTTACCTTAATGCAAAGAATGCATTAGGTAAAAAAAAAACCTTGTACCTTTAGAAGCACTTTAAGTCACATATATGTGGTAGCAGGGTGGTGGGACTTAAGCTACATGCACTATAATACCAAAAGTATTGGGACGCCTGCCTTTACACACACATGAACTTTAATGTCATCCCAGTCTTAGTCCGTAGAGTTCAATATTGAGTTGGCCCACCCTTTGCAGCTATAACAGCTTCAACTCTTCTGGGAAGGCTGTCCACAAGGTTTAGGAGTGTGTCTATGGGAATGTTTGACCATTCTTCCAGAAGAGCATTTGTGAGGTCAGGCACTGATGTTGGAAGAGAAGGCCTGGCTCACAGTCTCCACTCTAATTCATCCCAAAGGTGTTCTATCGGGTTGAGGTCAGGACTCTATGCAGGCCAGTCAAGTTCCTCCACCCCAAACTCGCTCATCCATGTCTTTATGGACAATGTTGTTGAGAAGTACAAGTCAGGGTTATAAAAAAATATCCAAATCTTTGATGACCCCTAGGAGCACCATCCAATCTATCATAACCAAATGGAAAGAACATGGCACAACAGCAAACCTGCCAAGAGACGGCCACACACCAAAACTCACGGACCGGGCAAGGAGGGCATTAATCAGAGAGGCGGCACAGAGACCTAAGGTAACCCTGGAGGAGCTGCAGAGTTCCACAGCAGAGACTGGATTATCTGTACATAGGACGACAATAAGCCGTACGCTCCATAGAGTTGGGCTTTATGGCAGAGTGGCCAGAAGAAAGCCATTACTTTCAGCAAAAAACAAAATGGCACGTTCTGAGTTTGTGAAAAGGCATGTGGGAGACTCCCAAAATGTATGGAGAAAGGTGCTCTGGTCTGATGAGACTAAAATTGAACTTTTTGGCCATCAAAGAAAACGCTATGTCTGGCGCAAACCCAACACATCACATCACCCAAAGAACACCATCCCCACTGTGAAACATGGTGGTGGCAGCATCATGCTGTGGAGATGTTTTTCAGCAGTCAGGACTGGGAAACTGGTCAGAGTTGAGGGAAAGATGGATGGTGCTAAATACAGGGATATTCTTGAGCAAAACCTGTAGCACTCTGTGTGTGATTTGAGGCTAGGACGGAGGTTCACCTTCCAGCAGGACAATGCCCCCAAACACACTGCTAAAGCAACACTTGAGTGGTTTAAGGGGAAACATGGAACTGTGTTGGAATGGCCTCGTCAAAGCCCAGACCTCAATCCAAAAGAAAATCTGTGGTCAGACTTAAAGATTGCTGTTCACTAGCACAAACCATCCAACTTGAAGGAGCTGGAGCAGTTTTGCAAGGAGGAATGGGCAAAAATCCCAGTGGTAAGATGTGGCAAGCTCATAGAGACTTATCCAAAGTGACTTGGAGCTGTGATAGCCGTAAAAGGCGGCTCTACAAAGTATTGACTTTAGGGGGGTGAATAGTTATGCACATTGACTTTCTCTGTTATTTTGTACTACTTGTTGTTTGCTTCACAATAAAAAAAAAAATCTTCAAAGTTGCGGTCATGTTCTGTAAATTAAATGATGCAAATCCTCAAACAATCCATGTTAATTCCAGGTTGTGAGGCAACAAAACACGAAAAATGTCAAGGTAGGGGGGGGGAATACTTTTGCAAGGCACTGTAGTTGTTACGATCTCTTAAAGGGCCCCCGCCGGTGGGATGGGTTCCATGACATCCTAACGAACAAATGACTGGAAGCTTCACTTTTTAGATACACAATATGGAAATCAGTCTCACATTTGCCAAATTCAGGAAGCGTAGACTCCCTGGCATTATTTCCAAACGTTGGCGGCATCCTAAAAGGTGTCACGCTATTTGAAGTCAGAACTGAATAGGAGGGGACGGTGAGAGCAGCTGTGCCACCCCGTGCTGGGAAACAGAAGGGACCGAAGAGGACCGGCCATCTTTGCCGTCCAACTCCTGGACTCCGGCCAATCGATAAAAGGCACAATAGCGCCCGTTGTATTGCAACTTCACAGCAGCCATTGAGCCCGGGAGTGACGGCGCACAAGACTTGTTTTGATGGCACTGTGCGGATCAAGCCAACACTTGAGTCACTTCCACTCGCAGGAGGAGCGGTGAGGAGGAGGAGGACCAGGCTGTCATCTGCTCAGCCGAGAAGGTCTCACACTTGTTTTCTTACAGTTTAACACCTTCCACTCCTCTCCGAGGAAATCTCTTAAGCCCCGTACACACGATAGGATTTTCCGACAACAAAATCCATGGATTTTTTTCCGACGGATGTTGGCTCAAACTTGTCTTGCATACACACGGTCACACAACTTGAGTTGCAGTATTTAAGACATCTCCCATTTAAATGAATGTGTTCTGACTTGTCGTGCAACTTTCTGTGTCACATGTTGCAGCTAGTCGCATGACATGTAGCAGCGGTGTGAACCGAGCCAAAGTGGTTGTAAACCCTTCCATATACCCAGTGAAGAGACTCAGGTGATACACAGCACAGGAGGGTTCTGATCACCATAGAAGGAGAATAGTCATTGGTTGCTGGACCGATGACACACATCAGAAGCTCCGCCCCCTTACTCCGGCTCTCGCTTCTTGACTGTAGACGGCTCCTGCAGAAAGAGGTGAGAGTCCCTTCTGGCCCCCCCAGAGGCCAAACGTATATTCTCTGCCACATTCCTGACTATAGAGAAACATACAGAGCCCAGCACCTGAGTGAGTATACTGTGTGTCCCGGTATCCTCCTTTCACCCTGTCCCCCTCCTGTCATCCTGCCTCCCACCTTTCACCCTGTCACCCTGCCTGCCTCCTGTCACACTACCTGCCACCCGTCGCAGTGCCCCCCTCCTGTCACAGTGCCCCCCCATCACATTGCCTCCTTCCTGTTACACTGCCCCCCACCTGTCACAGTGCCCCCCTCCTGTCGCAGTACCCCCTTTTCTGTCGCAGTGCCCCCCTTCTGTCACACTGCCCCCCAACTGACACAGTGCCCACCTCCTGTCGCAGTACACCCTTCCTGTTGCAGTGCCCCCCTCATCACATTGCCCCCCTCCTGTCGCACTGCCCCCCACCTGTCACAGTGCCCCCTCCTGTCGCAGTATCCCCCTTCCTGTTGCAGTGCCCCCCTCCTCTCACACTGCCCCCCACCTGTCACAGTGCCCCCCTCCTGTCACACTTCCCCCCTCCTTTCACACTGCCCACTCCTGTCACCCTGGGAATAAGCCAACAATGTTTTTTGACTGGAGTGAGCCCAAAAAAATGCAAGAAGGGTATACATTTTTTTTATTATTGTGATACACTCATGCTTGAAATACTTGCTTCCAGAAGTAGAACTTTGGGGTTCAGAAACACTTGTTTGTTAAGGGTTCAGTTACACTAGATGCACTGATCTACATGCGCCCCAATGACACCATAACACTGCATTAAGGTGCATTGCGTTGCAGCATGGAGCATGGAGTCGAATGAAGTGTAATTTTTTTTTATTTAACCACTAGCTGCCCAAGGCAATTCTGACACTTCTCTCATACATGTAAATATCAGCATTTTTTTTTGCTAGAAAATTACTTAGAACCCCCAAAATTATATATTTATTTTTTAAGCAGAGGCCCTAGAGAATAAAATAGTGGGTGTTGCAATTTTTAATGTCACACGGTATTTGCACAGCGCACAGCGCAATTTTTTTTCGATGTTACGCTGAATAAATAGACACCTAACATGTCATGCGTAAAATTGCGTACATCTGTGGAATGGCAACAAACTTAAAAATCTCCATAGGTTTTAAAGCCTTTACAGGTTACCCGTTTAGATTTACACAGGAGGTCTGGTGCTAGAATTATTGCTCTCACTCAAACGTTCGTGGTGATATCAGTTCATATTATCTTCAGGTAGAAGAAGAGGTCACCATACTTCAAAAAACGTTTACTTCGGTCATGGTGGTGCAACGCTCTACTCTACTATTAAAAAGGAGCTAAACAGAACGGACGTCTGGAGGTGCCACCGATGAGGTCCACATACCATGGCCCATGCATTATGAAAGTTTCCCCGTGGATCAAGATGAGGTCAGGAGGTCTGTGTGTTTACGTATTTCTCTCCTGTACACGGGACCTACTCAAGGATAGACTATATCTTGGTCGAACATAGATTGATTGAGTGGGTGAAAGACTCGGGTGTAGAAATATCAACACTATCAGATCACTCCCCAGTAAAAATGAAGATGGTTGTCCCAGGTATCCGTAGACAGCCATAATAGGATCAAGGAGAAAAAAAGAGAGATTGGAGAAAGTCAAAAAACTAACGGAAGAGATTTTTAGAGTAGAGCAGGATCATAAGAAATATCAGGGTAATCATACAGAAATATATCAGAGGTTAGTAAAGAAAAGGGATGAATTGAACAATCTTATTGAACAGGAAACAACAAGAGTATTTAATAGAATATCTAAAGAAAGATACCAGTGGGGAAATAAGGCTAGTAAAAATCTTGCCCGAATGCTGCAAAAGAAAAAATTCTCTAATTATTTAGACAAAATTCAAACAAAAGGAGGGGAAATGGCCCACACTACCAAGAATATAGCGGAGACATTCAAAAATTATTATCAGGATTTGTACTCGGTTGCCTCTGATGGAGGCCAGACAGGAGATAAAAGAAATAAAATAAAAGATTTTCTTGAAAAGGCCGGACTACCCACAATCCCAAAGAATATGAGAGAAATACTAGAATCCCCAATAACAGAGGAGGAAATAAGTAAAGCACTGGCAGACTCAGCCCAAGGAAAAAGCCCGGGGCCGGATGGGTTCACAGCGTACTTTTATAAAAAATATAAAGAGATTCTTATTCCAAGGTTATGCCAATATATGAATAGCTTGGGGTAGAATATGAAATGGGTAGAGAGGCTCTGTCTGCTATTATTACAGTAATTTTGAAGGAGGGGAAAGACGGGATGATGTGCTCCAGCTACAGGCCAATTTCGTTGTTAAACGCAGATACAAAACTGTACGCTAAAGTACTGGCAGGTAGGATTAAAGGAGTGATGACCCTTCTTTTACATCTGGACCAGGTGGGCTTCAAGCCCGGGAGGGAGGGAAGAGATAATGGGGTGATAACACTCCTTCTCCTCCAGAATATAAAAGAAAGTGGGCCCCCGGGTCTACTCCTGTCAATAGATGCCGAAAAGGCCTTTGACAGGGTAGACTGGGGGCTCATGATACAGACCCTGGAAATCATGGAAAATCTGAAACATATAAGTTTCAGATGTTGTCACTAGCTCTGCCCCTATCTTACTTCAGAAAACTAAAATCAATAATTATGAACTCAATATGGAAATGTAGAAAACCAAGAGTCTCTTTTGTAACCCTAAGACAGGAAAAGGAAAGAAGAGGTCTAGCTGTTCCAGACACCCACAGTTATTATAATGCAATTGTGTTGTCGAGAGTAGTGGAATGGGTCAAGGAAAAGAATGAAAAAAGATGGGTCAAGATAGAAAAAACAGTAGGGCACAACTAGGAAACATAATCAGGAGGTCTGTGTCAACTTTAGAGCCATCTTCATCAATCTCATTGTCCACCCCATATGATGAAGAGCCATTAGATGAACCGGCAAACGCTCAGATAAGCCAGTCATTTTTATGTAGTTATCATGTTGCACATCACAAATACTAGGCCGTTATTTAAGGTAGAACTAAAGGAAAAACTTTTTTTTTCCATTTTGGATAGAGTAAGGGTTCACCATACTCCTCTTTAGTTTTTTTTAGTTTTTTTTTACCATCTCTGTCCCATTTGGGAGCTTTCCCCTTCACTTCTTGTCCCAGGAAGTCCTGTCCGCAGATCTACCTGGAGGTGGTCACACCCATTTCAGTCTTTAACCCCTTTACCACTGGTACCTGTACCCAACCCCCCCCCCTCCCTCGCCTCAATGATCCACCGAAAATGTTACATTTCCAATTATAGACCAATTTATTCAGTAACTTAGTCATTATTTAAGGTGAAACCTTTTTCATTTTGGATAAGGTAGTAAGGGAGGGTTATACCCCCTTCTGGTCTTTTTTGCGATCTTTGCTCCATTGGGGAGATTTCCCTTCACTTCCTGTCCCATAGCCAACACAGGAAGCGAGAAGAAATCCCTCTAAAGTGAGTGAATCCATGGCTGTCACCAGAACTAGTGTCCCCATGGGCTTCCCCTCTATTCCTCTATGGTGACAACTCAAGATTTTGTATATTCTTTCCTTTTCAGAGATATTGGTCTACTGGACAATTTAGAGAGGATGAATCTTCCCAATGGGGACACAGGCACCAATAAAAACCTGACAGGGGTTCTAATCCATCTCCGCTTTATCCAAAATTAAATAGAATTGTTTACCTCAGTGGTCTCCAAACTGTGGCCCAGGGGCCAGATGCGGCCATTTGCTTGCTTTTATTTAGCCCTTGGAGCACTATTTCATCCACTGACACCAACAATGGGGCAAAATTCCCCACCTTGACACCAATGATGGGGCACAATTCCTCCCAATGACGCAAATGATGGGGGACAATTCCTCCCAAGGACACCAACAATGGGTCCCAATGACATCAATGATGGAGCACAACTCCTCCCAATGACACCAATAATGGGGCACAGCTCCTCCCAATAACACCAACAGTGGGTCCCAATGACATCAATGATGGGGCACAACTTCTTGCAATGACACCAACAATGTGTCACAGCTTCCCTCAATGACACCAACAATGGGTCCCAATGATATCATTGATGGGGCACAACTCCTCCCAATGACAACAATAATGGGGCACAGCTCCTCCTAATAACACCATCAATGGGGCCCAATGACATCAATGATGGGGCACAATTCCTCCCAATGACACCAACGTTGGGGCACAATTCCTCTCACTGACACCAAAGATGGCATTGTTTACTCCCACTGATGCCGGGACATTTTCTACTCCCAATGTCCACAGTCCGGCCCCCCTAATGTCTGAAGGACAGTAAACTGGCTCTTTGTATAGAAAATTTGGAGACCCCTGGTTTACCTTATGGCTATACCTTGAGTAATAGCCTGCAAATACCCCTTCTTTATCAAACTATTTTTTTAGTTTTTATCACATGACAGTTTGACTGACAGTTACTCCATCATATAACACTGTACTTACATTTATATTATCACTTTTTTTAGACAGTTGGAGCTTTCTTTTGGTGGTATTAATGTTTTACTATATAAAAGGAAAAAATACCAAAATTATGAAAAAGTTGGCCTTTTTTCCCCCTATAAAATAAAGCAAATAAAAATAAAAGGACAGTAAGACACCCCCCCCCCCCTCCCCAAAATGACTGCTTTTTGGAAAGTAGACTCCCCAAGGTGATCTCATTTTTTATGCCAATATTTTAAAAATGAAGAAGCATGCTGGTATGGGGGTGGTTTAAAAGTAGACATGTGCAACTCGTTTTGTTCCAAATTCATTTTTTGCCGAAATTCAACAAATCCCTTCATTCGGAAATATTCGAATTATCGAAAACCCATTTAACAAATTTTTCCGAAATCCGAAAATCCTAAAATTAGAGAATTCAAAAATTTGAATATCGTAAATTCAAACATTTGTAAATTCGAAGATTCGGAAATCCGAAACTTCAGAAATCCGAAAATGTGAAAACTTGAAAATAAGAACAAAAGTCTGAAAAATCAAAAGAACGAAAATCCGAAAAAAAGAACGAAAATTAGAACACCAGAAAATTCGAAAAGTCTGAAATAATAACTAACTAATAATAACTATTACTAACTATTAAATTATAGGTATTGGAACCTCCTTTCAAATTTGGCTGTTAGTTAACGTAACGAATACGAATTTATCCGAAGTTACAAATTATCCGAAATAACAAATGCTGCATCCAAACGAATGGAACGTAACGAATTAATAATAAATAATAATAAAAAGGTTTTATTATTATTTATTATTATTAATTTGTTACGTTCCATTCGTTTAGATGCGGCATTCGTTATTTTGGATAGTTTGTAACTTCGGATAAATTTGTATTTGTTATGTTCACTAACAGCCAAATTTGAAAGAAAATTCCAATACCTATAATTTAATAGTTAGTTATTATTAGTTAGTTATTATTTCTGATTTTCATTCTTTCGAATTTTTGGATTTTTTTTCTTGTCTTCAGATTTTCGAATTTCCAAATCTTTTTGAAATAACGAATTTCGATCATAACGAATGACTTGAAAAAAATAAAAAATAAATAAAATGAAACAAACAATTTTTTTGGCAGTGCACATGTCTATTTAAAAGAACATGAATTGTTTTATGTCTTTATTATTTCACATGCATGCATCTGTAACATTTGTGACAATGTATAAATTATCTATAAATGGTCATGCTACATAGGGGTTGATTTACTAAAACTGGAGAGTGCAAAATATGGTGCAGCTGTGCATGGTAGCCAATCAGCTTCTAACTTCAACTTGTTCAGTTAAGCTTTGACAATTAAATCTGGAAGCTAATTGGTTTTTATGCAGAACTGCACCAGATTTTGCACTCTCCAGTTTTAGTAAATCATCCCTATAGTATTCTGCCAGTCTATGGTGCCACAATTGATAAAGTGCTGAATATAGTTCTGTCTGTTTTGGCGTGCAGTATTACTGGGCAAGTGTAGGTCTTTACCTATTGATTTCCATGGGAAGTAGGGATGAGCTCAAAGTTCGGTCCAAACACAAGCTTGGCCCAAGCTTTGGCTGTCATCCGAATGCCCAAACATTTACCCTTTCAGTGGGAGCCAAACCTCATGTATAGTAGTGGTAATACTTTTGCTCTTGAACATGACAGATTTCCACTTACAAAGGTTGTTAAGAACACCGGTGGGTGCAGGCACCTCTGAGTCCTTAACAACCAGGGACGTCACCAGTCCTATTCGCTTACATGGCCAATGAATGGATGAATCTCCGGCCATGTAAGCAAAGAGGAGAGGATGGTTAAAAAAAAATGTGGAGTATCCCCCTAATTCATACCAGGCCCTTCAGATCCCTTCAGGTGTGAGGTCCCTCTAAATTCTATACCAGACACTTGCACCCACAACTCCAAGTTACATCCATGTTTGCCAGTGTCTACAAACATGAATTCATACTTATCCTAAATCTGGCCATAGATGGAGCATTTTTCATTCTGGCAACCAGGGTTCCTCTATAGGAACCTTGAGCAATGAGCAATTTCTGCCTCTCAGATGAGTTCCCACTGACACCATTGACCTTTTGGCCAGCCATAGATGGAGCGTTTTTCTTTCCTGCAACCGCGGGTTGCAACAGGGTGTATCAACCAGGGATCCATGGAACCCAAGGGTTCCTCCAGAAGTTGCTAGGGGTTCTGTGAGCAATGAGCAATTTCTGTATCTCAGATAAGTTCCCACTGACACCATTGACCTTTTGGGCCGGCCATAGATGGAGCGTTTTTCTTTCCTGCAACCATGGTTTGCAACAGGGTTTATCAACCAGGGTTCCTCCAGAAGTTGCTAGGGGTTCTTTTAGCAATGAGCAATTTCTGTCTCTCAGATAAGTTCTCACTGACACCATTTATCTTTTTAGCTATCTGTAAGGGGGGGATTCTTCCCAGTGACCACATGTGTAAGTAGCATTCTTCCCACTGGCCATCACACTAATATATCACGAGCTGTAGATATAGTCATTTTTAGCAGGGGTTCCTTGAAACTGGAAAGTTATTTCAAGTGTTCCACTGAAAAGGCTGAGAAAGGCTGGGTTGCAGGAAAGAAAATTGCTCAATTCTAAATGGATTAGCCATTGTATTCTCCCGGCTGGGGGCCAGTAAGGGCCACCGGAAGGGGGTGGGAAGGGGTTATGATTTTTTTTTTCCGCTTGCCATTCCTTAAAGCAGCTTGGTAACAGAAAGATAGCATTGCCGAGGTTAACATACAAAAGTTCTTAATATAACAAAAATGTTTACATATTTTTTATTACTTTTGGATTACAGGATGTGGACTACAATGATGTACCCTCTGCTAACAGACCAGCTCCACGCAGAGGCCAAAAAAGAAAAGCCCAACCAGACCCCTTCACTGCCTTCCTGATTCAGGCTGGAGAATTCCTGCAAAAACCAGAAGATGAATGTGACCGTTTTGGTTTACTTCTTGCATGTAAAATGAGGAGAATGCCAGAGGACCAGAGGATGATTGTGATACCATTAATCCTTCAATTACTTGAAATGGGGCTAAGGGGAGAATTGACAGATCATACGTACATAGCTGACTATAGTGCTACAGATGAACCACCGACAGAACAACCCCACCACCGGCACACGCCTATGCCCACCCCCTGACCACTCCCACTGCTCCTCCTCCGAGGACTTTCATAGTACAGAACTATGAGGAACGCATCATTTTTAAATTGTTTTAGCTGGTTTACTTTTACAAACGAGTTTATTGATAGATTTAGAACAAATAGTACATTCAAAATGCTACAAAAACATTTCATTAAATGCAAGTGAAGGCTTTAGGTGTTTTTCTACTGTGTTGTTTAAACAAAATACTTTTTATATATTTATATTATAATAAAAATGTGTGTTTTCACAAAAATCATTGCTTTCATCCATAATATTTATAGCCAGTATTGGTTTTCTTTCTACAGTACATAGAAAATTGTTACTGTGGGGGGGGGGGGGTGAATTAATAGCCAGCTGTTATCTCTCACCCTGGCTTTTTTCTCTATAGACCAGGGGTCTCCAGACTATGGCCTGAATGCCAAATCTAGCCCACTACAGCTCTGATGTGATGGGGGGCTTCTGCTGTGAAAGGGGGAACCTCTGAAGTGTACGGGGGGTACTCTTATGTGATGGGGCTTCTGATTTGAAAGGGAGATCTGATGTGAAAGGGGGAATCTTATGGAAGGGGTTGCTGTGATGTGATGAAGGAGTTTCTAATGTGAAAGGGGGGCTCTGATGTGAGGGGGGGGGGGTTATAATGTGAAAGGGGGGGGCTCTGATTTGAAGGGGGCTTCTGATGCAAAAGGGGGGACTCTGATGTGAAGGGGGGTTTCTAATATAAAAGGAAGAACTTTGATGTATAAGGGGGACTCGGAAGAGATGGGGGGCTTCTGATGTGAAGGGGGGCTCTGATGTGAGGGAGGGGTTCTGATGTGAGGGGGTCTTCCAATGTGAAAAGGGGGACTCGTGTCTGATTTGAAAGAGAGATCTGATGTGAAAAGAGGACTCTGATCTAAGGGGTGGCTCTGATGTAATGGAGGAGTTTCTGATGTGAAAGAGGGGACTCTAATGTGAGGGGGAGCTTCTGATGTGAAAGGGAGGACTCTGATATGAAAGGGGGGCACCAATGTGATGGGTGGGGGGGGGGGCTACTGATTTAAAAAAGGAGATCTGATTTGAAGGGGGGACTCTGGTGTGAAGGGGGGCTTCCAAAGTGAAATGGGGGGACTCTTGTGTTGGGGGGGGGGGCTCCTGATCTGAAAGGGAGATCTGATGTGAAAGGGGGGCACTTATGTGATGGGGCTTCTGATTTGAAAGTGATATCTGATGTGAAAGGGGGACTCTTATGGAAGGGGTTGCTGTGATGTGATGAAGGAGTTTCTAATGTGAAAGGGGGCTCTGATGTGAGGGGGGGGCTTCTAATGTGAAAAGGGGGGGGGCTCTGATTAGAAGGGGGCTTCTGATGCAAAAGGGGGGACTCTGATGTGAAGGGGGGTTTCTAATATAAAAGGAAGAACTTTGATGTATAAGGGGGACTCGGAAGAGATGGGGGGCTTCTGATGTGAAGGGGGGCTCTGATGTGAGGGAGGGGTTCTGATGTGAGGGGGTCTTCCAATGTGAAAGGGGGGACTCGTGTCTGATTTGAAAGAGAGATCTGATGTGAAAAGAGGACTCTGATCTAAGGGGTGGCTCTGGTGTAATGGAGGAGATTCTGATGTGAAAGAGGGGACTCTGATGTGAGGGGGGAGCTTCTGATGTGAAAAGGAGGACTCTGATATGAAAGGGGGACACCAATGTGATGGGGGGGGGGCTACTGATTTAAAAAAGGAGATCTGATTTGAAGGGGGGACTCTGGTGTGAAGGGGGGCTTCCAAAGTGAAATGGGGGGACTCTTGTGTTGGGGGGCGGGGTCTCCTGATCTGAAAGGGAGATCTGATGTGAAAGGGGGGCACTTATGTGGTGGGGGGCTTCTGATTTGAAAAGGAGATCTGATGTGAAAGGGGGACTCTGATGTGCTGGGAGGTTTTGATGTAAGGGGGGGGGCTTTGATGTGAAGGAGGGGCTTATGATATGAAAGGGAGGACTCTGATGTGAAAGGGGAACTTCTGATATGAAAGAGAGAACTCTGATATGAAAGGGGGACTATTATGTGATGGGGGGGGGGGGGGGGCTTCTGATCTTAAAGGGAGATCTGATGTAAAAAGGGGGACTCTGAAGAGATGGGGGGCTTCTGATGTGAAAGGGGGATTCTGATGTGAAAGGTGGACTCAGAAAAGATGGAGTGGTTCTGATGTGAAAGGGGGAATCTGATGTAAAGGGGGGCTCTGATGTGAGGGGTGGGGGCTTCTGATGTGAGAGGGGATTCCAATGTGAAAGGGGGGACTTATGTGTTGGGAGGCTCCTGATTTGAAAGGAAGATCCGATGTGAAAGTCCCCCTAAAAAGATGAGGGGGGCTTCTAATGGGGGGGGGGGATCCGATGTGTAAAGGGGGACTCGTGTTGGGGGACTCCTGATTTAAAATTGAGATCTGATATGTAAGGGCCCTCTGATGGAAGTGGTGGCTCTGATATGATGGGGGTTGGGGAACTTCTGATATGAAAGGGGGACTCTAATGTGAAGATTGGGTCTTCTCATGCAAAACGGGGGACTGGCTTTTTTTTTTTTTTGTTTTTAGGCAGTGAATATTTGAAAAAATATACAATGTGGCCTCAAACTGAAAAGATTGGAGACCCTTGCTATAGATCAGGGGTCTCCAAACTTTCTAAACAAAGGGCCGGTTTACTGTCCTTCAGACTTTAGGAGGGCTGGACTACTGTGGCCATCGGGAGTACAACATTTCCGATTGCCAGTGGGAGTATACAATCCCCCATCATTGGTGTCATTGGTAGGAATTGTGCCCCATCATTGGTTTCATTGGGCCCCATTGTTGGTGTCATTGATAGGAATTGTGCCCCATCATTGGTTTCATTGGGCCCCATTATTGGTGTTATTGGTAGGAATTGTGCCCCATCATTGGTTTTATTGGGTCCCATTGTTGGTGTCATTGGGAGGAACTGTGCCCCATCATTCATGTCATTGGTAGGAAATGTGCCCCATCATTGGTATAGTTGGGAGGAAATGTGCTGTTCATTGGTCGGTAAATAAAATAGCATCCCAAGGGCCGGATAAAAGCAAGCAGAGGGCCGCACCTGGCCCCTAGTTTGGAGACCATCAGTAGTCACATTCCTCTCTTATTATCGTGCCCCCCCCCCCCCCCCCCCCCGGTGAACTTATCTATGAATCCCGCAAATGTCATAGAACAAAACCACTTCCAAAATACTCCACCACCGCCTCCTGTCCCCGCATTCTGGTCGAGGGATCATTAAAGTCGGGCGGCAGTATGGTGTTGTTATATTCCGCTGTGATATGTAGATGGAGTTAATCAAAAGCAAAATAAACAGATTGGAAACATATGACGCCGAAAATATTAGAAGATGCAAATATAACTCATAAAATAATTCAGAGAACTTCCATTTTTCTATCAAACTGAAGGGTTTTCCTAAGTGGAATGTGAAGGATAAATGGGAGGATTGTCCTGTAAAACAGATGCAAAAAGGGAGAGACAGACTGAGGGAGTGGAGTGTGATGGAGAGAGAATTAGAGAGCAATGGAGTGATGGAGAGAGAATTAGAGAGCAATGGAGTGATGGAGAGAGAATTAGAGAGCAATGGAGTGATGGAGAGAGAATTAGAGAGCAATGGAGTGATGGAGAGAGAATTAGAGAGCAATGGAGTGATGGAGAGAGAATTAGAGAGCAATGGAGTGATGGAGAGAGAATTAGAGAGCAATGGAGTGATGGAGAGAGAATTAGAGAGCAATGGAGTGATGGAGAGAGAATTGGGGAGAGAAAGAGAGAAGAGAGAGAAAGGGACAGAAAAAATTAGAGAGGGAAAGAGTGACTGGAAGGGGAGTGTGATGGAAAGAAGGAGAGAAAGAACCAGAGAGGACAATGGACTGATGAAGAGAAGAAAAGGGGACGAGAGTAAAAGAGAGAAAGACAGAAGAAATTGGAGAAGGAGAGAAAGAGACAGATGGAAAAAGAAGAGAAAGCCAGTAGGGTGGGTGACTGTGATGAAGAAAGAGAATTGTACAGCAATAGACTGATGGAAAAAGGCAAAGAGAATTAGAGAGCAGTGGACTGACAGAGAGAGAGCAATTAGAGGGACAGGAGAGGAGCGGAAGAGAGGTCAGGAAAGGAGTGAGAGAAGAAATGAAAAAGTGGAGATGAAGATAGAGAGACAGAGGATAGGAGCGGAGGAGATGGAGAAGGACAGAGGATAGGAGCGGAGAAGAGATGGAGAAGGACAGAGGATAGGAGCGGAGAAGAGATGGAGAAGGACAGAGGATAGGAGCGGAGGAGATGGAGAAGGACAGAGGAGAGGAGCGGAGGAGATGGAGAAGGACAGAGGAGAGTGGCGGAGGAGATGGAGAAGGACAGAGGATAGGAGCGGAGAAGAGATGGAGAAGGACAGAGGATAGGAGCGGAGAAGAGATGGAGAAGGACAGAGGATAGGAGCGGAGGAGATGGAGAAGGACAGAGGAGAGGAGCGGAGGAGATGGAGAAGGACAGAGGATAGGAGCGGAGAAGAGATGGAGAAGGACAGAGGATAGGAGTGAAAGAGATGGAGAAGGACAGAGGAGAGGAGCGGAGGAGATGGAGAAGGACAGAGGAGAGGAGCGGAGGAGATGGAGAAGGACAGAGGATAGGAGCGGAGAAGAGATGGAGAAGGACAGAGGATAGGAGCGGAGAAGAGATGGAGAAGGACAGAGGATAGGAGCGGAGGAGATGGAGAAGGACAGAGGAGAGGAGCGGAGGAGATGGAGAAGGACAGAGGAGAGGAGCGGAGGAGATGGAGAAGGACAGAGGATAGGAGCGGAGGAGATGGAGAAGGACAGAGGATAGGAGCGGAGGAGATGGAGAAGGACAGAGGACAGGAGCGGAGGAGATGGGAAAAGAGTGCAAAAGGAAATTAAAGGAGGAGATAGAAATAGAGGGGAAGAGGGCAGCAGAGGAGGAGATGGAGAGAGAGGGACAGTGGACATGAGAGAAGGAGGAGAACATGAAGAGAAGAAGATAGGACAGGAAAGGGGAAGAGAATATGGAACAAGGGACAGAGGATAGGAAAGGAGGAGGAAACATGGAGGGAGGGAGAGAGGACAGGAAAGGGGGAAGGAGAACATAAAGAAGGAGATTAAGAGACAGAACACAGGAGAGGAAGAAATAAAAAGAGAGGGATAGAAGTCATAAGAGGAGGAGGAGCACATGGAGAGAGGAACAGATGATAGGAGAGGAAGAGCAGAACATGGAGAGAGGGACAGGGGAAAGGAGAGGAGGATAATATGGAGAGAGGGTCAGAAGACAGGAGAGAAGAAGAACATAGAGAGGAATAGGGGACAGTTGAAAAGGATGAACATTGAGAGAGGAACAGAGGGAAGGCGAGAAGGAGGAGGAGAACATGGAGAAAGGGACAAAGGGAAGGAGAGGAGGAAAAGAACATGGAGAGAGGGACAGAGGGCAGGAGAGGAGGAGGAGAACATGGAGAGAGGAACAGGGGGCAGGAGAGAAGCTGGGGAACATGGAGAGATGGACAGCGGACAGGAGAGGAGTTGGGGAACATGGAGAGAGGTGCAGAGGGCAGGAGAAGAATAGGAGGAAAACATGGTGAGAGGAACAGGGGACAGAAGAGGAGGAGGAAAACACTGGGAGAGAGACAGAGGACAGGAAAGGAGGAGGGGAACATGAAGAGAGGGACAGAGTATAGGAGAAAGAGATCATGGAGAGAGGGACAGAGGACAGGAGAGGAGGCAGAGAACATAGAGAGAGGGGCAGAGGACAGGAGAGGAGGAGGAGAACATGGAGAGAGGGACGGAGAGGAGGAGGAGGAGAACAAAGAGAGGGCCAGAGGGAAGGAGAGGAGGAGGAGAACATAGAAAGAGGAACAGAGAGCAGGAGAGGAGGAGGAGAACATGGAGAGAGGGACAGAGGACAGGAGATGAGAAGGAGAACATGGAGAGAGGAACAGGAGGCTAGAGAGGTGGAGGAGAACATGGAGAGATGGACAGATGGAAGGAGAGGAGGAAAATAATATGGGAAGAGAGACAGAGGGCAGAAGAGGAGGAGGAGAACATGGAGAGAGGAACAGGGGATAGGAGAGAAGCTGGAGAACATGGAGAGATGGACAGAGGACAGGAGAGGAGTTGGAGAACATGGAGGGAGGAGCAGAGGGCAGGAGAAGAGGAGGAGAATAGGGAGAGAGTAACAGAGGACATGAGAGGAGGAACACATGGTGAGAGGGACAGGGGACAGAAGAGGAGGAGGAGAACATGGGGAGAGAGACAGAGGACAGCCGAGGAGGAGGGGAACATGTAGAGAGGAACAGGGGACAGGAGAGGAGGAGGAGAACATGGAGAGAGGGACAGAGGGAAGGAGAGGAGGAAAAGAACATGGAGAGCAGGACAGAGGGCAGGAGAGGAGGAGGAGAACATGAAGAGAGGAACAGGGGACAGGAGAGAAGCTGGGGAAGATGGAGATATGGGCAGAGGACAGGAGAGGAGTTGGAGAACATGGAGAGAGGAGCACAGGGCAGGAGAGGAGGAGGAGGAAAACATGGTGAGAGGGACAGGGGACAGAAGAGGAAGAGGAGAACATGGGACGAGAGACAGAGGAAAGGAAAGGAGGAGGGGAACATGAAGAGAGGGACAGAGTATAGGAGAGGAGAAGGAGATCATGGAGAGATGGACAGAGGACAGGAGAGGAGGCAGAGAACATAGAGAGAGGGGCAGAGGACAGGAGAGGAGGAGGAGAACATAGAAAGAGGAACAGAGAGCAGGAACAGAGGATGAGAACGTGGAGAGAGAGACAGAGGAAAGGAGAGGAGAAGGAGAACATGGAGAGAGGAACAGGAGGCTAGAGAGGTGGAGGAGATGATGGAGAGAGAAACAGGGGACAGGAGAGAAGCTGGAGAACATGGAAAGATGGACAGAGGACAGGAGAGGAGTTGGAGAACATAGGGAGGAGCAGAGGGCAGAAGAGGAGGAGGAGAACAGGGAGAGAGGGACAGGAGACATGAGAGGAGGAGGAGAAACACATGGTGAGAGGGACAGGGGACAGAAGAGGAGGAGGAGAACATGAGGAGAGAGACAGAGGACAGGAGAGGAGGAGGGGAACATGTAGAGAGGAACAGGGGACAGGAGAGGAGGAGGAGAACATGGAGAGAGGGACAGAGTATAGGAGAGGAGGAAAAGAACATGGAGAGAGGGACAGAGTATAGGAGAGGAGGAAAAGAACATGGAGAGAGGGACAGGGCAGGAGAGGAGGAAGAGAACATGGAGAGAGGAACAGGGGACATGAGAGAAGCTGGAGAACATGCAGAGATGGACAGAGGACAGGAGAGGAGTTGGAGATCATGGAGAGAGGAGCAGAGGGCAGGAGAGGAGGAAACATGGTGAGAGGGACAGGGTACAGAAGAGGAGGAGGAGAACATGAGGAGAGAGACAGAGGAAAGGAAAGGAGGAGGGGAACATGAAGAGAGGGACAGAGTATAGGAGAGGAGAAAGAGATCATGGAGAGAGGGACAGAGGACAGGAGAGGAGGCAGAGAACATAGAGAGAGGGGCAGAGGACAGGAGAGGAGGAGGAGAACATGGAGAGAGGGACGGAGAGGAGGAGGAGGAGAACAAAGAGAGGGCCAGAGGGAAGGAGAGGAGGAGGAGAACATAGAAAGAGGAACAGAGAGCAGGAGAGGAGGAGGAGAACATGGAGAGAGGGACAGAGGACAGGAGAGGAGTTGGAGAACATGGAGGGAGGAGCAGAGGGCAGGAGAGGAGGAGAACAGGGAGAGAGGGACAGAGGACATGAGAGGAGGAAAACATGGTGAGAGGGACAGGGGACAGAAGAGGAGGAGGAGAACATGGGGAGAGAGACAGAGGACAGGAGAGGAGGAGGGGAACATGGAGAGAGGAGCAGAGGGCAGGAGAGGAGGAGGAGAACAGGGAGAGAGGGACAGAGGACATGAGAGGAGGAGGAAAACATGGTGAGAGGGACAGGGGACAGAAGAGGAGGAGGAGAACATGAGGAGAGAGACAGAGGATAGGAGAGGAGGAAGGGAACATGAAGAGAGGAACAGGGGACAGGAGAGGAGGAGGAGAACATGAAGAGAGGGACAGAGGACAGGAGAGGAGGGGGTGAACGTGGAGAGAGGGACGGAGAGGAGGAGGAGAACAAAGAGAGGGAAGGAGATGAGGAGGAGAACATAGAAAAAGGAACAGAGAGCAGGAGAGGAGGAGAACATGAAGAGAGGGACAGAGGACAGGAGAGGAGAAGGAGAACATGGAGAGAGGGACAGAGGACAGGAGAACATGGAGAGAGGGACAGAGTACAGGAGAGGAGGCAGAGAACATGGAGAGAGGGACATTAAAGGATGAGAACATGGAGAGATGGACAGAAGGCAGGAGAGGAGAACATGGAGTGCGGGACAGGGGACATAAGACATGAGACGATTTGGAGAACATGGAGAGAGGGACATTAAATGATGAGAACATGGAGAGAGGGACCGAAGGCAAGAAAGGAGGAGCAGCAGGATAAATTGTGTATGACTGAGTAAAAAAGGAAAAATGAATTGTGGTGGAGGGTTGACCAGGGCACCACATCCCTCAATATTCACATCCACACATACTGTACATAACGGTGTAGATTTTTGGGGAAGGAGGAAAAATAACATAAGGAGAACAGAGGAAAGCACAATTTGAGCCTCAAAGTTGTAATCTTTCTCGGACAGTACAACATAGTGCGCAATTTAAAATTTGCATTGCAAGCAAAATGTGAAAAACGAATCTCACTTTTAATTGACAGACAAAAGCTGAGGAAATAAAGACATTGGAGTAGACAGGAAAAAGGAGTCACTGATTTCAGACAGCACACAACAGGTGGACTTTCAGTTGTACCAAGTAAGCAGTGATCAGGAGTTGACTTGTACCGGTGTTAAGATGCAACAATGGACACTCTGCAGAGCCATCAGTGAGAACTCCGTTTCATTAGCACAACCCACAATGCTAACACAGTGACCACAAGCAGGCCCCATTTTCATTGACAGAGAAACAATGTTCTTTATGTTGAAATAAAAAATATACTTGTCTTTCCGAGCTGCACAAGAAGACCAAACATGTCCCTGAACAATGGTGCTGTGTGTGCGTGACTACGCCCTGCACAGGCCTTCCATTGTGGAATTACATTCATCCTCACTCGCTGTGTCTGCTCTGGGCTTTATTTCCAGAGCTTTATTTTACTAATGGGTTTTATAGATGCTATGGAAAGCTTATGGGGCAGTTTATTGATATTTCACAATTTTTACAATATTTTAAAGCTGAACTCTAGGCAAATATTAAAGAACAATTCAATGCCGCTTTTTTTTTGTAATGCAAGCGGTTTAAATATCAAAATTTGACCTGGTTTCAGCCTCTATACAGCAAAGCTTGGACTAGGAAAGGAAGAAGCATGCTGTAATGAGGAGAAATCAGAGTGACAGAGAGATAAGCTCATCACTGTGCTGTTTCCAGTGGTGTATTTTGGTTTTGTGCTGCCCTAAGCAAGACTAAACTGGGGCCCCCTCCATCTAAATTTGCCCCGCCCCTTCCTGTTTAAGATCCACCCCTTCATATGTAAACCCCACCCCTTCATCTGTAAACCCTGCCCCTTCCTCTTTAGGCCCCACCTCTTCCTATGAGAACACCACCTCTTCCTCTCTGTACATCAAAAGCATGAAGGGGGTTCTTTACTGTAAGAACAGCAAGGATTTTCAATTCCCTTCCACAGGCGGTGGTCTCAGCGCGGGGGGGGGGGGGGGGGGGGGGGCATCGATAGTTTCAAAAAACTATTAGATAAGCACCTGAACGACCGCAACATACAGGGATATACAATGTAATACTGACATATAATCACACACATAGGTTGGACTTGATGGACTTGTGTCTTGTTTTCAACTTCACCTACTACGTAACTATGAACCCCTGGGATCTGAGGTTGTGACCCCCCCCCCACCCACCCAAAAGTGAATGACCGCCCCCCCCCCCCCCCTCATCCATGTGTCCGGCCCCTATCAGGATGCCGGATGCATGGATTCCAATGCGAGGGTATTTTTTTTGAAGCACCTGATTAGAGCCAGAGGCTTTAATAGGCTTCAAAATAGGGTGGGCTCAGGACACAGAGAATGTGAACGGAGCCCATCCAGGTGTGTTACAATAGCGAATGAACATTCGCTATGGTAACACTGATCCTCCTCCCGACCAATCAGGAAGCGGGTCTTGAGACCCGGAGCGGAGCTGCTGCCCGGTGCCGATGCCGCTGCCCAATACCAGCCGCTGATGCCCGCTACCTGCCACCTAGATGGTCAAGTGCCAGACCGGCAGACAGCAAGCGGGCAGGCGGGGGTGATTGTTTGCCGCCCCCTCCAAAAAAGAAAACACCAGCCACCACTGCTATAGGCCCTCACAGTCTCTTACCATGTGTGCATTCGCTTGCAGGGCCAGGACAAGGGGTGGACAGGAGGGGAAGCTGCCCTGGGCACAGCAGAGCACAGGGACAGAGAATAGACACAGGGCAGTGTACCCATTCTACGACATGCATTAACAGAGGGGTAGGCTGCGCAGTTCCGCATCCTTGCCCTGGGCGCTAGCAGAAACTGTCCTGATACTGGTCTCTTGTATCGGTAATAATAAAATAGAACCATCATACCGAAACATCTGCCCATCTCTTCATAAGGCCTGGTTCAAACTATCACGAGTGGCTGCGCACCTGTTCCCCCACCCGCAGACAAAATGCGCTGCTGTTTAAATATGCGCGGGGCTGCCATTCATTCTTAATGGTAGCCCCCAAGCATCAAAAAATGCAGCGCAGGGAAATCGCATGGCGCAAAAGCATTTTCAAAATGGAATTTTTTTCCTGTATGAAATTAATGGACTGTGGCGCCCACGCAAACGCGGTCCACAGACTCGCGATAATGTGAACCAGGAGTAACTATACTAATGAAGCCAGTTAAACAACACCTATTTAGAGACGTTCCTTTATGGTAAGCCACGCCCACATCACTGCAGAACATGGCGCATGCCAGGTTGACACCTCTAAAACAACACATCAAAAATCAAAAGTTTATGTATTACTCTTTTCACACCTCCATCAAGACTTCTTTAGTTTAACATCTGAATAACAGGTCCACTTTAACCGCAATGGAGATCAGGGACCTGGCTGTGCTGTCCGGCAGGGATGTATCGATCACAAGACTAGCTGAGCAGAACTACAAATCCTTTGGCTGTTAACACAGTTCACCTTGACATCTGTCTACATTGTGTTTTAAAGTTTTCCCCAGAGTTCCTCTTTAACCAAACCATTGGACAGGCGAGGCTTCAGTAGCCTGCATTCTTATCTCTAAACGTTTCCAGTAACAAAAGCTCGGCAGGATCCCTCTAGCTCATCTAACAATAGGACATAATTATTAGAGTCAATTACCCCTACCATAGCACGAAGCTGTCTCATCCTCTGCTAATACTTTATTTCTGGAAGTAATAGCTACTGTGGAGATGGCAGCCCAGAGATAAACTGGTATATTTGGGACTGGGAACAGCGGCACTCTGTTTTTTTGCTCTCCTATGATTATGGGAAAGCAATTATAGTCAGCTACAGCAGCAGAAAAGTTACAGCCCGGGAAAAGAAAAAATAGACGTAACAAGTTTATTCAATACTAATGAAAAAAAAAGTGCATAATAATACATAACGACCAATCACATTTCATCATTCACTGATGAGACTTGAATACACTGACACCTGTCAAGATAAAATGAGTTTTAGCACTTTGTTTTGGTTCTGCACTGTGCTATCGACTAAAGTGAATTAACGCGTTTCAAAAAAAAAATGCAAAATTGCAACAAAAGACTGAATCCACGCCTCTCTGGCAGTTAGCGAGTCGGATCTCTGCTGCAATCAAGTGATACAGACTCTGGCAGTCTTGAATGAGTCTAGAATTGAAGGGCCACACCATGCTAAATGGTTTACAAAAGCCAACATGTTTTGGAAGCTAGGCTCCAATGTTTCGCTAAGCTAAGCTCCAGCCTATCAGGGTTTGAGGGAACAATGGTGGTATGGGTGAAACCCTTGCCAGGTGACTTAGGCTCCCCCAAGGCACAGAGTTGAAGTGACGGCTTGATCTTCACCAGTGTAAGTAGTCTAGTGATCTTTGGACTACTTTTCAGTTAGCTGTCACCAGGTCATGGCCCTCCGGTATGCCTCACCAAGGGGTCGAAGAAGCTGTGTGGCTACATTGAGGAGACGGGACAGAATAAGTCAGAAGCTAGGTAGAGTTGAGGGCAGGCAGCAGGCATAAGAGTAGTCAGGGTCCAAGCAGAGTTTGAGGTATATGACAAGCAAGAAAGTAGTTGGGTCCAGGCAAGGGTGTTGAAGCGATACAGTATTTGGTAATCTTGAATGGGGTTAAAATAATAAATAGTTTCAAAAAGCCAACACGTTCTGGGGGCTAAGCAATGCCTCATCAGGGCTTGAGGAAGCAATAAAACAATGTGTTATGGGTGGAAACCGTTGCCGAGTAATAGAGGTCTTCCCAAGGCACAGAGTCTAAGTGACAGCTTAGTCTTCACCAGAGAGCCGGGTCTGCGACCATAGTGGCCCCTGGGCTACTTTGCTGCCAATTGTCACCAGATCATACCTCTTGGGTTTGTCTCACCAAGGGGTCAAAATAACAGTGTGGCTACATTGAGGAGACAGGACAGAATGATTCAGCAGGCGGGTAGAGTTCAGGGCAGGCAGCAGGCATGAGAGTAGTCAGGGTCCAAGCAGAGGTCAAGGCAGGTGCCATGCAAGAGAGTAATCAGGTCCAGGCAAGGGTCTTGGAAGGTGGCATATAAATGTGAATACTTGTATTTTCAGCAGTTGTCAAGTCTGAACTCTGCTGCGTTTAAGCGATACAGCATCTGGCAACCTTGAATGAGTTTAGTATAATAAATGGTTTACAAAAGCCAACATGCTTCGGAGGCCAAGCTCTGTCTCATCAGGGCTTGATGAAGCAAAAAAAACAATGTGTTATGGGTGAAAATCCCTGCCGGGTAATAAAGGTCCCCCCCCCCCCCCCAAGGCACAGAGTCTAAGTGCCAGCTTGGTCTACTCTTCACTAGAGCACCCACAAGGAGTGAAGGGTCAGTGACTCTAGTGGCTCCTGGTCGACTTTGCTGCTAGCTGTCACCAGGTCATGACTCTCAGGTTTGCCCCATGTGGCTACATTGAGGAGAATGGATGGAATGAGGCAGCAGGTGATTAAAGGTCGGGGGAAGCAGGAGGCACAAGAGTAGTGAGGCTTCAAGCAGAGGTCAAGGTAAGTGGCAAACAAAAGAGTAGTCAGGAACTAAGCAGAGGTCAAGGCAAGCAGCGAGCTGGAGAATAGTCAAGTACAGGCAGGCGAGGGTCTTGGCAGGTGGCAAACAAGAGAGTAGTCAGGTCAATTCATGTCAGCAACAAACTGGCAACTGGTAGGCAACTATCATAGCTCCCAGGGTAGCTGTCAGGTATCTGGTGATAAGACACAGAGGACAAGCCTGTAAGCAGGTGCTTATTGAGGTATTACAGTGTTGGTTGTGTTCAGTTTTTCTGTGATTAGGATAATTGTACTGCTTTGTTAATCCTGGGGTTTGCTCTGCTAGCCTGACTTTCTGCAGGTTTTTCTGCCCCCTGCTGGAGAAAGGTATAAAAAGAGATCATGTTGTCTGAGAGAGAGCTCCAGTATGGGAACAGGGAGGGAGGAGTTCTGCATCATGTAAAGCTGCCCCGAGCACATGGCCTCCCTTTTGGGGTACCCAATCGGGGTACAGGAATATGGATATGAACTTTTATGGATAGACTTTTCTTATCTGGTAAGTATGATTTGGGCAGCCTAAGTTAGGATTAACTGGAGCTGGGCATGGAAGGATCTTTGAGGGACTGTGCCACATGAACTTTGTCATTTCTAGTAAAAGTTCTTAAAGTTACCAAATGCTTGGTGTGAAGTTCCCACAAAGGGGTGCATGTAAGAGCATATCGAAAGAACAGGGCTTGTACTAAAAGGGGGGATGCAGGTTTACCGCACCACAATTTGGTGTGAACTGGCCCTGACACCTACTGCAGATTGCAACTGCAGTGCATTTTAAACGCAGTGCGGGAAACAAGCATGGAACGCGGGTTTCCTGCTCCATGTTCTGGTGGGAATGGGCACTTAATGTTTAAATACCTTGTTTGTACGTATTGTTTTATTTCTAATGGTAGAAAGGGGCAGACATCATTGTTCATTATATAAGCAAGTTTCGAAATTTATAATCTGGCGGGGACACCCGCGCTATCAATCCTTCAGGAAGAGGTGCCTCCTACAGTACTAAGGCCTTTTTGAGTCTTGGCTCTGCTAATAAGCCCCCAAATGAGGAACGCCCCGCATACTCATATAAGGCTTTTTGCGCTTTGCTGACGATTACAGGTGTGGAAAAGAAAGTTTTTGTCTGTTTTTTAGGGGTGAATACACCAATTTGGATACCGATAATTGAATCTCATTGGCTGTTTCTGTTTGGCCTTCCTCTCCTCCAACTCTATGTTACGACTGATCTTAATTTCAAATAGTGACCTTGGCTACAGTGGAAGTGAGATTTCTTCCCCTCCTCTACCCACTTGTCACATATGAAATTCATATGCCTTTATATTTGAAGAAGGATTGATCCTCATTCCTAGTCTGTTTTCTGTGATGTAACTCTATATCTGGTTGCAAGGCCCATCAGCACCTACCCAGGAAGTCCTGAGGAAGCTATCGAATTGTGAAACGCGTTGACAAGAAAGCATTGAGTCTAATCTCACTATTATCTACAAGGTTCCATACCTCTATGTCTATTCTATTGGGTATCTGTCCACCTTGTCAAACTATAGGGTGTTATCGTTTATGTTTTTTAACTATTTTACTAACCTATCGCCTCATGACATGCCTACAAAGTCCACCTTTTTTTAATAGAATTTTTTGAAATTCAATCAATCTTTTAAAACAATTTTGGATGTTGGCGTAGTGGGGGTCTTCCGTTTCTTTTCCGCATTTATAAATAAAATTGCCAATAAGTTTTATTGTAAGATCAAATCGGTTTTGTAATATTAGTAACATAAACATTTTTTCAAAAGGAAGAAAAGGGATGATCTCTAAACTTACCCAAACTATATGCAGCCTCAAGAAACCGTTCATAAAATATTGATTAGGGTGATCTAGGACATAAAAAAAAAATATCAGATGAATAATTCAGGGATGACTGATGTCATTTTAATCTTAAAGCACAGGACTTCCCTATAAAGTGAACCTGTTCCTGGACCAACAATGGTCTAAGGCAGTGATGGCGAACCTTGGCACCCCAGATGTTTTGGAACTACATTTCCCATGATCCTCATGCACTCTGCAGTGTAGTTGAGCATCATGGGAAATGTAGTTCCAAAACATCTGGGGTGTCAAGGTTCACCATCACTGGTCTAAGGCATGGATCTCGGAACATTCCAGTAAAAGGGCCACATTGTATCATTTACAGATACTGTATTTGTGGGCCAAATAAAAATGTTTTTTTTAAATGAACACATTTTTGCTTTTTTTTGTAATCAGCATTAAATGATTTAAAACAGCAGAGAAAAAACTTCCGCAAAACAAAATAACGAAAATTCAAATAAACTTGTGTACCCCCTTGCATCCGAGTCCCTCCTAACATCAGGGTCCACATCAGAGCCCCTAACAGAGCCCCACCCCCTTAAATCAGGGTCCCCTCTTACATCGAAGTCCCCCTTACATCAGGGTCCCCATCAGAGCCCCCCCTTACATCAGAACCCCCCTCATAATCCCCTGTTACATTAGAGGGCCAAATCAAATCTTGCAGTGGGCCGTATTTGGCCCATGGGCCATAGTTTGGAGCCCCCTGGTCTAAGGTAACAACAGTCCTGCTAATGTGCAGGCACTTTATGATTTCAACAAGTTCCTGAGTTGAGCTGGTCATAAAGCAGTAAAATTTTGTTAAAAATTTTTATTTTTCAGAATATTTGTTCAATTTCCTAATGGTTAGCCACAGTGATGAAAATTTGAAGGAGCGGGTTGGAAACGAAATTCTAACTGCAAAATGTGGTTTCCATTCAGGAAAATCTGTTCATATCGTAACGCCCATGTTCTAGGCAAAAAAAGCAACCTGTTTAATATGCCTAGGATTCCATTCAGGTAGAAGGCCTGAACAAAATTTGAAGGACTTTTGATCAAAATCAGTTGACTCCATGATGGAAGATCGAAAGCTCTGGCAAATGATTTTTTTTTTTTTAAGTTCCGTACGAGTGTACAAACAAAATTCTACCGGTTGATGGCCAGCTTTGGTCTTCAAATCAATTTTGGTGCCCCTGCTGTAGTCCATTGGACTCTAGGCCCAGGCTGTACACAGGGCATTGACTTCTCTCCATCTCAAAAATAAGCCCCACCCCCTGTCAAATGCCGGTACTTCCTACGCCAGCCAAGGCTCTGGCTTTTGACAGTGGGTGGAGTCTAATCTTTAAACTGCTTCCTAGAAAGTGTTCTACTGATTGCAAAGAGTTGTATCTAAAGCACACTTGTGATGATAAATGTTGGCCATGGCTGACCACTCCTTTTGAAAATCCTAGATGCCTGGCTGTCATTCTGATCCACTGTCATCACCACAGCACCCAACCAATGGCACCCCCCCCCCCCCCCCCCCACCGTTTTAATTGCCATGAATTGGGACTCTCTGCCTTTTGCTCTATGTAGCCACAAAAATGCTCCTAGTGGCGAGGAACACTGGAGCGCACAATGAGTATTTAAAAGAATAAGATTTTTTTTTTATATTAGAGTTGACTGGCAGCTCTGTAAATGGTCCTTAAGAAGACATAAATATAAAATAAAGTATAGAAGCATCATTCCATTTATAAAAGTCCAGAATCATAGTTTTCATTGAGATCAGCCAGGAAAAGCCAACACGTTTCTGGGGTTGCAAAAACCTTCCTTCTTCAGTGCTATGCACCTATAAACCCAGATCGGCAGCTCTATTTGTCCTATGACTTCTGTAGGCGGTCCTTAGGAAGGCATAACTGAAGATGCTATCAAATTGTATAGAAGCACCATTCCATTTATAAAAGTCTAGAATCATAGTTTAAATTGAGCACGTTTCGGGGGGGGGGGGGGGGGGTTGCGAAAGTCCCCTCCTTCAAATATAAAAGTATATAGTATAATGACTTCTCATAAGTTTAATTACTACCATGAAAATATATTGCTTATTCTTATGGCTTTATATTTTATTACTAATAAGGAAGAGGACCTTTGCAACCCCCCAAAACGTGTTGGAATTTCCTTGGCAATCTCAATTAAAACTATGATTCTAGACTTTTATACGTGGAGTGGTGCTTCCATACTTTATTCTATAGTTATGTCTTCCTAAGGACCATCCACAGAAGTCCTAGGACAAAAAAGAAGCTGTCAGTCTGGTTTTATAGGTTCAAATCCTTGAAGAATTGAGACCTTTGCAACCCCTTGAAACGTGTTGGCTTTTCCTTGCCGATCTCAAATAAAAATATACTTCTGGACTTTTATGTGCATTTGTTTATTGCATTATTTATTCTATATTTTAGAAGCCAGTCCATCTAAAAATTACATTTCAGTTATGGGTGGCATCCAGAAGACTGAGTCAATCCCTGGCTTCTTATATCTGTTGAGGGTTCCAGCAATGAGATATATCTGCTATGGTTGCTGCTACTGTTCTTGCCCACTTTGGCATTTCGGGTATTCACATTCATGGCTGAGTTTTCTTCACAGGCAACGTTCACCATAGCATTATTATTATTATTATTATTATATTTTTTTATAGTTATTTTAAATTATTATTTTTTATTATTGGTATTATATATTATTTTATATATATTCCTATATATATATATAATTATTTTTATATATTTTTATTATTATGAAATATATTATTATTATTATTATTATTCAGGGTTTTCTAGTGCTAACAGTTTATGCAGCCCTAAAAAAAAAAAAACTAACAGGGGTTTGGTGGAACCCCCCCCCCCCCCTCCCCATTTTATTGACTGGGACTGCAGGTAAGCCGTCCCAAAAGCCCAATTACAGATATTTAAAAAGCAACTAATGTGACTTTTACCAAACATTCTCCAAAGGAGAATCCTCCAGGTGCATGTGTATTAAATGACAGCAATTGATTTTCCACTGGAGAATGTTTAATGAAATTCACATTCACTGCTAAATAGACCCCATAGTGTTATTTGACTTTTGAGGGATATAAGAAACCAGCATCAACTGAAAACCTATAAACTGTTAAACTGACCCTTTAAAAAGAAAATAAATGCTCAGATTTATCAGTAAATTGCAATAATATTGTATATAAAAAAAAGTATAAAAAAAATAACCAAGTAGCATATCAATATAACCTATAAAACAACCGCATAAAATATAAAGCAACTCAAGTTCTGCAATTATTTTATATTGTGCCAACTTTTCCTCTGCAACAGCTGTTGCAAATAACAATGGGTAAAAATAGATCATTCAGATACATAAAAAATTCAAATAATAGTGACATTATAGTGCAAAAAATAAAAAAACATAAACAGCGAAAACAAAACTCAAAAAAAATTTAAACTCACAGTCAAAAATAAAATTGCATGAACTCAATACAATTACCTTGAAAAATTAACTTTTTAAATCCAAAGGTCCATAACTTGGTGCCCTCCTCAAGAACGACTTCTACGCCAGTCTCCGGATGAAGAGCAATACCAGGTTCAGTTTAGCAGTAGGAGTTTTTAAAATGCACTTTTTTTTTTTTTTTTTTTACATTTTCATGAAGAGTCGAACCCACACAGAAATTCCTGAGTGAGTGCACTGTGCTGAGCTCCCTGCCTCGAGCTGGTGAGGAACCAGCTGCATGAAGATGGCACGTAGCATGTTACTCAGCGTACTGCCTCTCTGACTGCCTCTGTGTAGGTGTGGAGGTGGGTGTACAATCTGTGCCCATCCTGGCATCCAGCGACATCATCCTCTCTAGGATGGAGATGAGAGCTGGGACCACAGGCTGGCACTACTAACTTACTGGATGGATACACTATGTCAACACGTACTCTCAAAAAAAGAAAGAAAAAAAAAAAACACGCAACATGTTATTGTGGCATAGTAAAAATGCAAAATCTGGGCTTTGATTGTCATTCATTAACACAAAATTGATATGACATGTCTTTCAAAACATGTGATGCATTGAGAAATAATGGTGTGTACTTATTTCCCATAGTTATTGTTGTTTTTTTTACGGAGCTCTGTAGTGCGGTGCTTGTTGAAATCATGCGAACAAAAAAAAGTGAACCGTGAAATGAAAGCACACAAAAAGTGCATGAGGGTGCAGTAATGGTCCAACCTCCGAAGAGGATGGGCTTGAAACTCTGGACCCCCTGGAGCACAAGGCTCTTGACAGGGGCAAGGCACTCTATGGTCTACCTAGGCTGAGGTCAGAAGGACCTCGTTCTTTAGGGACCGGCTTCAGCAGGTCCTTAAACTACTTGCTGGGGGCTTTCCTGAAGTGAGACGAAGAAGAAAAGGTCCGAGAAGTTCAGCCACAAATGGTTGGTTATGGACCCATGGGGTGACTTGGGATGTCCACCAGAAAAAAAGAAAGAAAGGGAAGCAGGAGAGCCCTTATACTGTAGTAAGCAACTCAATTATATTGATTACCTCCAAAAAAGTTTATCAATAAGAAAAAAAAAATGACTTACATCTGCTTGAGTTGCGGAAACCCTGTAGGGTAGAAACACATAAGCTTCTGTAGGAGCAGGTGGAGAATACCTTGTCACCATGTAGGCAGGTGCAGTCTATTTTCTCCACTGTAGGTGGTGCTCAACCGCAGCGTGCAATGCAGTTGGAGGGGAAGTCAAGAGGAACATGGTTCCTCTATGGTTTCTTGGGTCACTGACTGGATGCTGCCCTTCATGTGACTCTGGCAGCCATCTTGGGTCAGGCAGAGCCTATTTAAGGGCCTGGCTCCCAGACTTGGTGTACCTTTCGTGTGTGGATAGTGTGGGGACAGGTCACCCGTCTAACAGGGTCAGTGATTAGCAGCAGGGAGAGGTTCCCGAAGAGTAGGGTAAGGATAGGGACACATCATACCTCCTGGAGACCTCCTCATTTGGGCACGGATCAGCCAGGTTGCATTCCACCCCTCAAGACAGATGCTGCCGGCACATCCCAGACCTGCTCTGCGGCGCATCGCTGTTACTATCTGTGTGTGTTCCTGGCCGGGCACCTTCCCGCCAGGCTTGTTGTGAATTGCTGAACTTTAACATTAATACAAGTTCTGTTCTCTACAACTGGACTTTGGTTGTTTATTGCTGCCGCATCATGCCGCACTTCCGCACAACCATGCAGGATTGAAAAGTCGCTCACAATTCCACAAGGGTCCCAATTCTGGATCCTCTGTGGGGTTCTCAGTTGGGTGCTGAATTAGGTGAGTTAGAGGAGGTCTGTGAGGCAGAGGTGCCCGTTGTCATGTGTTTATTAAGAATGGGTCAGAGTCATCTGGTTTACAGACCATCAAATTGGTTTATTTCACAAAAAATAAATACAATAAGGGTGAAATAAACCAATTTGATGGTCGATAAACCAGATGACTTTGACCAATCCTTAGACAAATGACGCCTCTGCCACTCAGATCGTCAATTTAGACCTCTTTTAACTTAACATAATGCTAACATGTTACGCAGAGCACATAAAGCCATTCACATTCTCTCCCCCTCTACTAATGAGTTTAAAAAAATGTAAAGCCCCCATGCAACACTGGGGCTTTCTTGTCCTTGCGTTTCTGCAAGAATTGCCCTAGCACCTCCACAGCACACCTAGATTCTGTAGAAGTCACCAGCCTTCTACAATAGCAACCTTGAGGTAAGCAGAGATAAGCAAAACTGAGAGCTCTCATTTCTTCTCCATTTTGGTAAACTGCATGGGAGTCATTGTTGGAGGAGAAAATAAAGGTGTTTTTTGGTTGGTTTTAATGGTGGTATGGACTTTAAACGACTCCTGAGAAGAGATGAGCTTGGGCGTCTATCGAACTCATCTCTAACCCAACCTCCGAGCTCTCGCCCTTTGTGTACTCCAATGAGCTGCAAGGCAGGTCGTTCTCCGCCCTGCAGCTCAGGTGATCTGGAGTTTGGAATCTGGGTTAGAGACGAGTTTGGAGGAAGCACAAAATGAAATAAACTAAACTAGTTTAAATACATTTGGGGAAAAAAACACACCTGCATATAAAAAATGACCATTCAGCTCAATTGAGAAACTTACTGGTTCTGCAAAATTCTGCCAGCGGTCAAAGCTACTTTTGCCCAAATCACTCCATTCATCCTTAAAGATGAGCACATTGTTCCATCCATTCATGAATACCAACCCAAACCCAGCCCAAAACTTGGGGCACACTATCAAGCAAGCATCAACCAGACCTTATAAGGTGAGTCTCTAGTCTATACCATCCCACCTTTCTATTGGACACCGAGTTACCCATTACACTTCAGCATCCAAGAAGCAAGATAAGGAGGGGCAGAGCTCTATCTATCAACCAATCTAAAAAGCAAGAGTTACCATTTTTGCAAAAGGTTGCCAGTGGCAAATATGGTAATTTGGTGGCAAAATGAATTTTGCCAAAATTACTCTGTTCATCTCTTAAGATGATTACAGTGTGCTATCCATTCATGAATGTGAACCCAAACCCAACCCAAAACCTGGGGCACACTATCAAGCAAGATTCAATCAGATCTTACAAGGTCAATCTGTAGCTTGTCCCATCCCACCTTTCTATTGGTCAGTGACTAGTCTTGCCCATTACACTTAGCACCCAAAAGCAACATAAGTTCAGACAGAGCTCAATCTCACAAGCAATCGAGAAACCAAGAGTTACCAATTTCACCAACAGCAAAATTGATAATGTTGCCGCAACATAAATTTTCCCAAAACTCCTCCGTTCATCTCTAGAGCTGAGTATAGTGTCACATCCAGGGCTGCTGTTAGCCAACCTGACAGCCCCCCCCCCCCCCCCCAATAAACACAGTTTACTATGCTTCAGTTATGATCGAACACAGTGAGTGATCGGTACTGATCACACATTGTATCCATTTGAGGATGGAAGGGGTTGGTAAATGTGACATATTTACCGGACCCCTTCCCCACTCTCCTCCAGCACTGCGAGGATGGGGGGGGGGGGCACACAAGGGGGCTTGAGCCATATATGCAAATGTATGATGCACAGAGAGGGTGATCAATGTGGTGGAGGTACAATTACTAGAACTGATCCCCTGTATGACTCTCTTTGCAGCAGCTGAAAGATGGCAGGAGGGAGAGGAGAAGAAGCCAGCTTTCAGCTGCTGCAGAGAGGACCATACAGGGGATCAGTTCCAGTAATGCCCCGCCACCCCCTCACCATGGCGATCACCCTTCCTGCCCGCATCCAATTCATTCAGTTGCCTGGGCCCCCCTGCTGGCCTTGGCCCCATACAGTAGGACCGGTGGTACCCCCTTATCCACAATCCTGGTTGCATCCATTTATGAATGCCAATCCAAACCAAACCCAAAACCTAGGGCATACTTTCAAGCATGTATCAATCAGATCCCTTAAAGTCAACCTGTAGCCTGTCCTATCCCACCTTTCTGTTGGCCAGTGATTGATTTTGCCTGTTACACTTAGCATCCAAAAGCGGGATAAGGCGGGACAGAGCTCAATCCTACATGCTTTGGTTGATATCTCCATAACTGAGAACTCAGGTATGGAGATGTCTGGTCATTGACCTCAGGATAAGCACAGGAACTCTAAGACTTCACCATCGTTGGCGGATAGGGTTGTCAAGCCAGCTTCTCTAGCTAAAGCCAAGCTAAACGTTTAGTTTAAATCAGCCACTAAGGAAATCCCATGCACACACAAGAAGAATATTGGATTTCCAGGCCGAGACTAATTTTAGTAGGAATCAAATCTGGGAGAGGATCCTCAGAAGTGTGCTAACTACTTTATCACCTGTAGCCTCAATAACCAGGATCTGACATAAGACCAGGTGGTATTGCTTGATTCCTGGAGGCTTTTTCTACATGCCAGCACTGATCCATATAAATCTATCCCTTTATCCTGGAAATACAATAAAATGAGGAATAACCTAATTGTTTTTTGGTATTTATGATGGAAACAAGAGATGTGGGTACCTTCTGTTTTAAGAAGACTCTGCTGTGCTTCATAGTAGTTTAATTGAGGGATCTATGTTTTTTTTAACCCATCTGATCATAAGTTCCTGTTAAATTTATTTAATCGTGAATTAAAAGAAAACATTGAATACATTTTATTTCTACAAGCAAATGTGTTCCCATTCCCAAAGTTTAATTTGAACCAACTTTTTTCACATCTTTTGGTCTCCTCCTTATGGTGCCAATGACATGTCTTTCTCACTGACAAACTGGGCTTCATGGTCACCCTTACCGCTGCAGGTCTCTCCTCTCTGTTGTTGAGGACGTTATGATCAAACTCCAAGAGTAAGTGTCAACTACTTTGTTATTATGCAAGGAAATATATATTTTTTGAATGAAAAAAATTCCCACTCACCTGTCTGAGATAAGGTCATTCAACTAGTCAGTGTGGCCCTGCCTAGGTACAGTATAGACTGGTATATTCTGGTCTTGGCTGTCTTCAAAAATTTGACAAAATTTTGGTTCCATGGTTGCAGCAACCAGCTGCTACTTCTGTAATCACCTTGCCTGACTGTGATATCTGATGTTAATGTCTCCGATTATGCCGTCATATTGTTTCAAGCAAGAATGGAATGAGGAGGTGGGATTGTATGAAGGCATGTATGTGTGATTGTCTGTCTGTCTGTCTTTGTCCTGTGACTATAACGATTTGTCATCCAGGTTAATGTTGTTGTAACGCCCTCTTCTAGTTAGGCTGCTAGGTCAATTTAAGTATTTGGCTTCACTGTAGTCCAGCCTTTATCAACCAGTGTGCCCAGGCACCCTGGGGTGCCTTCAGGTTTCTTCAGGGATGCCTTGGCAAAATGCTTAAATATTGTCCAAAAACTGTATACAAGCCAGTGGGAGGATTAAGACCTGCATTTAGATACACAAAGCCACAGATATTCATTGTGTATCAGTACAACCTTCTAACCGCTGACATTCTAAGGACCAGTGATGTCATTGATTGATAAGGGGATCGTTGGGTGCCTGCACAGCATCCTTGTTCGTCCCTCCCCTGCACTTTCCGCCAGCACTGTGGTCACATTCACTGAGTGAGGGAGAGCAACAGGGGGGAGAAGAGAAACATTGGAATACTAGTCAGTACCAGTGTGCAAAGATATGTAAAACGTCTAATTTGTTTTTTTACAATGGGGCGCCTCAAGATTGGGCAGAACTTTAAAGGGTCGCCTTGACCGAGAAAAGGTTGAGAAACAGTCCTGTAGCCAGTGGAGCAGCAATTGATTGTTTTTGTCTGTTCAGTTTCCTGAGCTGAGTGTTTGATTTCTTTCACCTGCTTCTGGAAGAAGCTTCCAGAATATAGGGCAAGGTGATTCAAATAGCCAGCATGAATATTTATCATGCTGCATCCAATCCCTGGAAAGAGGTGGCCAGAAGGTGGCTGAGTTGGTGAAAAATGTTTGGAAGGCCTGGGCAGAGTGTTCTTTCCTCCTCAGGGAGCATTCCAGCTCTCCTGGGGCTCCTCCCCCTAGGAAAGACCTACTAAGACAAGGGATTGCAGCTTGGGCCTCAGCTGAACTGAAGGCCTGGAGAAGAACGCTAACGGACTTTTTGCTGGACTGCACTGTCCTGAAATCCTGGTCTGGAGAAGGCTCTTTTATCTCCCTCGCTGTGGATGCTAGGTGGGAGACAGCTCCTAGGACACTGTAAGTAAGACTTGATTTGGGACTGTAGTGTGTGCTGCTCCTATAATGATTTTCTACTAGGAAGTCTATCCTCCCATTGATTATTATCAGGGCTTTTTTTCAGCTGGAACTAGAGGGAACTCAGTTCCACCACCTCTGGCTTAGGTCTTCTGCTCCCTGCTCACCACTATCACTTGGTAACACTGAAGTCCAGCTTCTGCGTTTACAAGTGATAGCTTATCTGCCAGTAGCTCCCACAGGACAGGCACAAGGGAGATACAGAACAGGTGCCCAGGGTTCAGTGCAGTCGTGGGCAGGAGAGGGTGTGTGTTAGGCTGCACCCTCTGTGGTCTCCATTTTTTCCCTGGTGACCAGTTGTTGATTCTCCTACTGCATGATCTCCCTTGCAAGTCACTGTAGTATAGTATAGTAGTATGGGAGGTATAGTAGTATGGGAGGTATAGTATGCTGGGAGGTACTACAGCCGGATAGGTGCTTCAGCTTAATATTGCAACAAAGGTAAGACATATGACAGATGATGGAGCTTTTAAGGAGGGGGGAGAAGATGAGGGCAGTGGAGGGAGGGGTTGTATGCACTATTTGATGCCATTTGCCAGGTATGTGTGTGTGGCAGGCATGGTTGAGTTCCTGTACCTATTCTCTGAGAAAAAAAAGCCCTGATTATTATTAACGCTTTAGAGTATCTTTTGACCCTAAACTCTTCTCCTGTTAAAGTTATTCAGCAAAAAATACTAAAAAGACATCCCCTAGACTGGGAGGAAATTGTTGGTGTACATGGAACTGTGCTTGTGACTGGTAGCCTCTGTACTATTGTGGGAGACCTGGGTGCCTTCTCAGCGACCCTTTTTGGGGGTAAGAGCTACATTGCACAATGCATATTTTTTTTTTAAATTACAATGAATAATAAATACCTTTTTAAGACATTAAGTTTATTTCAAGCTATTTTTGCCTCAACACGGGAAACTGTGTTAAATCTCCAACGAAATAAGAGAGTTTCAACTCTTTTATTAACTTTATTATAAATAGTATAGGAAGTATGTAAACATCTGAAAATGATTTCCATTGACCTCTGGGAAGGCACCTTAAACATTTACTAAAAAACCTTAGTATGGTCACATAATAAGGTTTTCAATAAATATTTAAAGGATCTTCCCTCCCAAAACTGATAATTCAGGGCTTTAGGGAGTTTAAACCCACACTGTCTCTTCTATTCCCGGGGAATCTATTGAGATTTTTGCACTTTCCCGGGTCCGCCCTTATGTTTTGTCCATTATAAGGGGATCTCACCATCACTGCAATGAGTTCCCAGGGGTGTAAATCTGCTGTGCCCATTATGAGAGGTTCCCATCATCCCTTCAGTGAGCTTCCAGGTCTGCATACCTGCTGTGCTGATTTTGGGAGCTTATCATCATCCCTTCACTAAGTTCCCAGGTCTCTACACCATTATAAGGGGCTGCCACCATCCCTGTGCTGAGTTCCTGTGTCAGTACACCTGCTGTACCCATTATGAGAAGTTCACACCATCCCTGTGCTGAGTTCCCGGGTCTGTACATCTGCTGTGCCCTATATGAGAAGTTCACACCATCCCTGTGCTGAGTTCCTGGGCCTGTACACTTGCTGTGCCCATTATAAGCGGTACCCACCATTTATATGTTGAGTTCCTGGGTCTGTATGCTTGTTATGTCCATTATAAGGGGTTCCTACCATCCCTGTGCTGAGTTCCCAGGTCTGTACACCTGCTGTGCCCATTATGAGGTCTTCCCACCATCCCTATGCTGAGTTCCCGGGTCTGTAAACTTTTTGTGTCCATTATGAGGGGTTCCCACCATCCCTGCTGGATTTTTTATTTATTTTAATTCAAATTTGAGTTTCTGTATAAGTGACAATGGTTAGAGAAGTAGAGAGGGCGAACCTACCCAGCAGGGATAAAAACAGCAATCAAAATCCTCAATAATTCCTCAAGTGATGAGGAGCACTGGATCACTCCGTGTGTATCTAAAAGACTATGAATTTATATACTGGAGTCTTCTGGCAGCTCTATTTGTCCCAGGACTTCTGTGGATGGTCCCTATGAAACCATGAATATAGAATGAAGGATAGAAGTTGTACTTCAAGTATAAAAGTCTAGAATGCCAACACGTTTCAGGTTTTGTAAAAGTCCTCCTTCAGGGCATGTAACATGAACATGTAAACCCATAAGTATAATTAATGTTATTTATAATATTATTATTATTATTATTATAATTATATATACACGCACTCTACTTCAATTCTTTTTTTTTTAATTTATATCTGTTTAGATTTAAAATTAAAAAAAAAAATGTTTCTTTGTGTTTTTTTTTTTCCTTTAAAAAGCAAGAAAGCTACAAAGAGCCGAAAAATAAGCCCTGGACGGCGGCAGACCGTGCCATGCCACTTGTTTGCCCAATGTCTGCACGGATACCATTCTATTTTCAGCCCTTGTTTTTATTTTTTTTAAACTTATTGGTTCATTATTGTGTCTCGCTCTGTTTTCCAAGTCAGCCGTGTTGACATAATTCTCCGGATTTGGAAACAAGTGGGTTGGACAATATGTCGGCCTGTTTATCAAGGAAAGATTCCGTAAACACAGTGAGCGGTCGCCATGGCGATGTGACCGAGGGGCGCTCAAACGCCGCTCACCGAGCTGCTGACAGGCCAAAGTAAAGAAGGCTTCCCTAATTAACTGTTAATTAGCTGCGTTCCGCTCCAGAGGGCTTCGTGTTAATTTACGACTAATTTTAACACGCTTGCCATTTGTTCTGAAAATGCTTTCAGCACTTCCTTTAGTGGGATGGAGGGGGGGGGTGGTTGCAACTTCATGGTTTTCAAAAGTCCAAAATTTTAAATTCTAATTAAAACTTGGCTGATGTTAAATCTGAAGTCCATTTGTGGCAGTTGTGTATATCTTGTGTAAAGAATTTTTACCCATGAAGGGCTGGAGAATTGCTTCCTGCCCTGCAACTAAAAACTGCTCACTGACCACCCTATCACTACATACTGCTCACTGACCACCCTATCACTACATACTGCTCACTGACTGCCCCATCACTACATACTGCTCACTGACTGCCCTATCACTACATACTGCTCACTGACCGCCCTATCACTACATACTGCTCACTGACTGCCCTATCACTACATACTGCTCACTGACTGCCCTATCACTACATACTGCTCACTGACCGCCCTATCACTACATACTGCTCACTGACTGCCCTATCACTACATACTGCTCACTGACTGCCCTATCACTAAATACTGCTCACTGACCACCCTATCACTACATACTGCTCACTGACTGCCCCTATCACTACATACTGCTCACTGACTGCCCCATCACTACATACTGCTCACTGACTGCCCTATCACTACATACTGCTCACTGACTGCCCTATCACTACATACTGCTCACTGACTGCCCTATCACTACATACTGCTCACTGACCGCCCTATCACTACATACTGCTTACTGACCACCCTATCACTAAATACTGCTTACTGACCACCCTATCACTAAATACTGCTTACTGACCACCCTATCACTACATACTGCTCACTGACCGCCCTATCACTACATACTGCTCACTGACCGCCCTATCACTAAATACTGCTCAACTGACCACCCCATCACTACATACTGCTCACTGACCACCCTATCACTACATATTGCTCACTGACTACCCTATCACTACATACTGATCACTGACCGCCCTATCACTACATACTGCTCACTGACCGCCCTATCACTACACACTGCTCACTGACCGCCCTATCACTACATACTGCTCACTGACCGCCCCATCACTACATACTGCTTACTGACCACCCTATCACTACATACTGCTCACTGACCGCCCTATCACTAAATACTGCTCAACTGACCACCCCATCACTACATACTGCTCACTGACCACCCTATCACTACATACTGCTCACTGACCACCCTATCACTACATACTGCTCACTGACCACCCTATCACTACATACTGCTCACTGACTGCCCCATCACTACATACTGCTCACTGACCACCCTATCACTACATTCTGCTCACTGACCACCCTATCACTACATACTGCTCACTGACCACCCTATCACTAGATACTGCTCACTGACTGCCCCATCACTACATACTGCTCACTGACCGCCCTATCACTACATACTGCTCACTGACCGTCCTATCACTACATACTGCTCACTGACCGCCCTATCACTACATACTGCTCACTGACCGCCCTATCACTAAATACTGCTCAACTGACCACCCCATCACTACATACTGCTCACTGACCACCCTATCACTACATATTGCTCACTGACTACCCTATCACTACATACTGCTCACTGACCGCCCTATCACTACATACGGCTCACTGACCGCCCTATCACTACACACTGCTCACTGACCGCCCTATCACTACATACTGCTCACTGACCGCCCCATCACTACATACTGCTTACTGACCACCCTATCACTACATACTGCTCACTGACCACCCTATCACTAAATACTGCTTAACTGACCACCCCATCACTACATACTGCTCACTGACCACCCTATCACTACATACTGCTCACTGACCACCCTATCACTACATACTGCTCACTGACTGCCCCATCACTACATACTGCTCACTGACCACCCTATCACTACATACTGCTCACTGACCACCCTATCACTACATACTGCTCACTAACCACCCTATCACTAGATACTGCTCACTGACTGCCCCATCACTACATACTGCTCACTGACCGCCCTATCACTACATACTGCTCACTGACCACCCTATCACTACATACTGCTCACTGACTGCCCTATCACTACATACTGCTCACTGACCGCCCTATCACTACATACTGCTCACTTACCTTCCTATCACTACATACTACTCACTGACCACCCTATCACTACATACTGCTCACTGACTGCCCTATCACTACATACTGCTTACTGACCGCCCCATCACTACATACTGCTCACTGACTGCCCTATCACTACATACTGCTCAGTGACTGCCCTATCACTACATACTGCTCACTGACCGCCCTATCACTACATACTGCTCACTTACCTTCCTATCACTACATACTACTCACTGACCACCCTATCACTACATACTGCTCACTGACTGCCCTATCACTACATACTGCTTACTGACCACCTTATCACTACATACTGCTCACTGACCGCCCTATCACTACACACTGCTCACTGACCGCCCTATCACTACACACTGCTCACTGACCGCCCTATCACTACATACTGCTTACTGACCACCCTATCACTACATACTGCTCACTGACCGCCCCATCACTACATACTGCTTACTGACCGCCCTATCACTACATACTGCTCACTGACTGCCCCATTACTACATACTACTCACTGACTGCCCCATTACTACATACTACTCACTGACTGCCCTATCACTACATACTGCTCACTGACTGCCCTATCACTACATACTGCTCACTGACTGACCCATCACTACATACTGCTCACTGACTGACCCATCACTACATACTGCTCACTGACTGACCCATCACTACATACTGCTCACTGACCGCCCTATCACTACACACTGCTCACTGACCGCCCTATCACTACACACTGCTCACTGACCGCCCTATCACTACATACTGCTCACTGACTACCCTATCACTACATACTGCTCACTGACCGTCCTATCACTACATACTGCTCACTGACTACCCTATCACTATATACTGCTCACTGACTGACCCATCACTACATACTGCTCACTGACTACCCTATCACTACATACTGCTCACTGACCGCCCTATCACTACACACTGCTCACTGACCGCCCTATCACTACATACTGCTTACTGACCACCCTATCACTACATACTGCTCACTGACCGCCCCATCACTACATACTGCTTACTGACCGCCCTATCACTACATACTGCTCACTGACTGCCCCATTACTACATACTACTCACTGACTGCCCCATTACTACATACTACTCACTGACTGCCCTATCACTACATACTGCTCACTGACTGCCCTATCACTACATACTGCTCACTGACTGACCCATCACTACATACTGCTCACTGACTGACCCATCACTACATACTGCTCACTGACTGACCCATCACTACATACTGCTCACTGACCGCCCTATCACTACACACTGCTCACTGACCGCCCTATCACTACACACTGCTCACTGACCGCCCTATCACTACATACTGCTCACTGACTACCCTATCACTACATACTGCTCACTGACCGTCCTATCACTACATACTGCTCACTGACTACCCTATCACTATATACTGCTCACTGACTGACCCATCACTACATACTGCTCACTGACTACCCTATCACTACATACTGCTCACTGACCGCCCTATCACTACATACTGCTCACTGACCGTCCTATCACTACATACTGCTCACTGACCGCCCTATCACTACATACTGCTCACTGACCGCCCTATCACTACATACTGCTCACTGACCGCCCTATCACTACATACTGCTCACTGACCGTCCTATCACTACATACTGCATTGGCTCAGCATCACGTGTAGGAGTCACCTAGGGGGTCTGCATGCAAATACAGTCTGCCTAGGAATACCCACCCCTCCCGACTGCCATCCTTCCAGCAGTTCATTTTGGTATTTGCACAACTCCTTCCACTGATTACATCAGGGCTGAGGGCTCTTGAGAGGTGTACTGAGGCAGGGCGCTGTGATATTTTCAGGAAGCTATGTACTGAGGGCCCCTTCCACCAGCCATGATCTGCCTGCATTGCATAGAGGAGCACAGAGGCCCAGTGATGACATCTAAAATAAGGTAAGTAATGAAAATAGAAAAGTTTTATTCAAAATTTTCTTGATGAGTGGGGATGCCAAAATATAAGCAGATTAAACTTCAACTTTAAACATTAACTTCTCAAGTAAACTTGTCTTTCGTTATACTTTATTATAGACTCCGCCCAGGGCTGACGTCAGTTTTCGGATTGGACTGACCTTTATAAAGCATGTAATTTCCAACACCCAACACACATTCATGCCACGCAGGTTGGTGTCATTGACAAAATTCCTTCCACTGGCTAACGCCATCGGGAATATCTGAGCTCCGGCAGCGCGCAGCGGTGCCCGCTGATCATATGAAATGTAACGGTGTCAGACAGAATGGATCTTTACACTCGCCCAGATTCCTGGCATTCCACGCGAGCAACGCCGCCACATGTCACACCTACACTCATGGGAAACGAATGCGACAAGGGCTGACGGCACAAAAGATCAGTGTATTGTCCCCACGTTAGTATTCTGCTGGGCGACTTTTCTGCCCCTAGGCTGGAGGAAAGCTTACAAGAGGCCAGCAAGGACGCAGCCGCCAGCTCAGGGTGTAAAGATACGTCTCTAGTAAAAGCGATGGGGCCACAGGGGATTATTTAAATCTGACCTCTTGCCTTCCCTTCAGTCTTGCACAGTTGCACAGGTTCCTCTGCTGGACTGAAATTGCTTTCTCTGTTTTCCCTGCACACTGTGAGCTTCCCACAGTGTGCATTGGAAGCTGCAGCAAGTCAGAGATCTCCCGCTTCATTTCCTGGCTGGAGGACGTCCAGCATCATCTAGTCCAGCCAGGGGCAAATAAACTTTCTAAACAAGGGGCCAGTTTACCGTCCTTCAGACTTTAGAGGGGCTGAACTGCGGCTACTGGGAATAGACAATGTCCTGGCATCAGTGGAAGTGAACAATGCCCAGTTTTTGGTGTTAGAGAAATAATGTCCCATTATTGGTGTCCTTGGGAGAAATAGTGCCCCATGATTGGTATCAGTGGGAGGGATAGTGCCCCATCATTGCTATCAGTGGGAGGAATAATGAGCCATCATTGGTGTCAGTGAGAGGAATAGTGCCCCATCATTGGTGTCAGTGGGAGGAATAGTGTCCCATCATTGGTGTCAGTGGGAGGAATAGTGCCCCATCATCGATGTCCGTGGGATTAATAGTGCCCCATCATTTGTGTCAGTGGGAGGAATAGTGTTGCATTGTTGGAGTCAGTGGGTAAAATAGGGCCCCATCATTGGTATCACTGGGAGGAATAGTGCCCCATCATTAGTGTCAGTGGGAGGAATTATGTTGCACTGTTAATGTCAGTGGGAGGAATGGTGCCACATCATTGGTGTCAGTGGGAGAAATAGTGCCCCATTGTTTGTGTCAGTGGTAGGAATAGTGCCCCATCATTGGTGTCAGTAGGAGGAATAGTGCCCAAAGGGCCGGATAAAGGCAAGCAAAGGGCCACAGTTCGGAGTCCCCTGATCTAGTCCTAGCCAAGTCCAACCCCTGAAAAGCAACCCCACACCATAATCCCCCCTCCACCAAATGATTTGGAAGGGTGGCCCAATACTTTTGGCAATACAGTGTGGATGAGCGAGTTTGGGGTGGAGGAACTTAACTGGCCTGCACAGAGTCCTGACTTCAACCCGAACATCTTTGGGATGAATTAGAGCGGAGACTGCAAGCCAGGCCTTCTCGCCCAACATCAGTGCCTGACCTCACAAATGCACTTTCGGAAGAATGGTCAAACATTCCCATAGACACACTCCTAAACCTTGTGGACGACCTTCCCAGAAGAGTTGAAGCTGTTATAGCTGCAAAGGGTGGAGCCAACCCAATATTGAACCCTACGGACTAAAACTGGGATGCCATTAAAGTTCACGTGTGTGTAAAGGCAGGATCCCAATACTTTTGACAATAGTGTGTGTGTGTGTGTGTGTGTGTGTGTGTGTGTGTGTGTGTGTGTGTGTGTGTGTGTGTGTGTGTGTATAGATATATATATACTGTATACAATATATATGATACTGGGTCCACTTTAGTATTCTCCACACTGATGTATTCAGCAAGTCTTTCTAAATCAGAGATTGACAATTTCGGTCTCTGCATTCCAGCTTGACCCTTCTGTCCTGGCATCTGACCCCCGAGGTCATGCTGCATCAGTACCGGCTATGCCCCAGGGCCCGGTCCGGCTTCAGCCCCGCCACGGCCCTTTCAGCTAATCGCACTCTGCAGCCGAAAACGATCCATTGAAAAACTGACATTGTGTTGAAGTCAGCAAGGTCAGCGTCATTGTGGGAGATCATTGTGGTGACAAGCGTCTCTATTCAGGCGGTCGGGTGCCTTTGCCAGGGAACACAAAGCTCGCGCCAAGATTAGTTCAAGATCACAAGGAAGTGTCAATAGCGCTCAATGCGAGGCTTCATCTCACATCCCGTGATTCCCCGGACGCCTCTCATCTGCCCATGATGACCAAGGTTACTGGTTGTCTATGGAGTACAGATAGGAATGTTCTTGTGTGCCCTGATCTTCAGAGGCCAATATGTAACAATTTGTATCATTAGATCATTTTAGTATTTCATTGCTGGTCCATATTTTCTATATTTGTTTTATGGATTTGTGGATCATATCAGACATATAATTAGCCAACTTGATAAATGACTGCTGAGGAGAGGGGAGGGGGAGAAGGAGCAGATCGGCTGTGTCTCCTCTCTCATCGTTCAGTGCGAGAGAGGAAGGAGGGGAGAGAGAGCCATCAATGCTGGCTCTGACATCACTGGTTGCTAGACGCGAGGAGGCTCTAGCAACCAGTGGCCGGGAGTAGACTCAGGAGGTGGAGGCGGAGCCGGAGCCAGCAACACGGAGGTTCAGCCCATACATGTCCCCTGTATTCCCAATGTCCATTTTTTTTAGTTGGGGGACACCTAGGGGGCACTGAATAATGTTGGGGGGGCCATGGTCCCCTCTGCCCCCCCCCTAGTGACACCACTGCTGCTGAGATAAAATCCTAACGCCTGTAACTGTTACCCCTTTTAGATTGTAAGCTCTATGTACCTGTTTATAACAGTTATAGCAGGATAGTACCATGGACATTATTAGTATGTTTCAAATGCTGCTTTATGCATTGACATACCCTGTTTCCCCAAAAATAAGACCTAGCATGATTGTCAGTGATGGCTGCAATATAAGCCCTACCCCCCAAATAAGCCCTACCCTGTTTCCCCGAAAATAAGCCCTACCCTGAAAAGAAGACCTACAAGGACTTTAACTAGGGCTTATTTGGGGGGTAGGGCTTATATTGCAGCCATCACCGACTATCACGCTAGGTCTTATTTTTGGGGAAACAGGGTACCTGCTTAGATCCGGTCCATTTAGATAGACCAACACAAAGTGGCACATAATAGTGAAGTGGAAGGAAAATGATAGTTTTCCAAATTTTTTACAAATAAATATGTGAAAAGTGTGGGGTACATTTGTATGGCGCCCCCCGGAGTCAATACTTTGTAGAACCACCTTTCACTACAATTACAGCTGCAAGTCTTTTTGGGGATGTCTTTACCAGCTTTGCACATCTAGAGAGGGACATTTCTGCCCATTCTTCTTTGCTAAATAGCTCAAGCTCTGTCAGATTGGATGGAGAGCGTCTGTGAACAGCAATTTTCAAGTCTTGCCACAGATTCTCAATTGTATTTAGGTCTGGACTTTGACTGGGCCATTCTAACACATGGATATGCGTTGAGCTAAACCAGGGGTCTCCAAACATTCTGAACAAAGCACCAATTTACTGTCCTTCAGATCTGAGGGGACTGGACTGTGGCCAGTGGGAGTAGAAAATCCCTTGGCGTCAATGAGGGTAAAGAATGCCCAATCATTGGTGTCAGTGGGAAAAATAATGCCCCATTGTTGTTGTCAATGGGAGTAATAGTGCCCCAATGTTAGGGGTCAGTGGTAGGAATCGTGTCCCATTGTTGGAGTAGGAGGAATAGTGCCCCGTCATTGGTGTCAGTGGGAGGAATAGTACCCCATCATTGGTATCAGTGAGAGGAATAGTACCCCACCATTTGTGTTAGTGGGAGGCATAGTGCCCCATCATTGGTGTCAGTGGGAGGAATAGTGCCCCATCATTGTTGTCAGTGGGAGGCATAGTGCCCCATCATTGGTGTCAGTAGGAGGAATAGTACCCCATCATTGGTGTCAGTGGGAGGAATAGTGCCCCATCATTGGTGTCAGTAGGAGGAATAGTACCCCATCATTGGTATTAGTGGGATGAATAGTGCCCCATCATTGGTGTCAGTGGGAGGCATAGTGCCCCATCATTGGTCATAAAAAAACCTATAAACCATGCACTTACTCCAAAAAAGTCATAGATGTAAGCAGCTAACACAACAAATAGAAAATTTGTAATAAATCATATGTAACCAAGTGTAGCGCTAAAAAATGAGAAAGAAAATATTGCTATACCACATATAATAGCAAAATGAATTGTGAAAAGATAGTGTTTTGTATACTTTGTGAACATTCATACATATAGAACACTTATATTATAAAGCCTTAGGGTCACCAAAAGTGATAACAGGATGTAAAAATGGCAATAAAGTCCAAAACTGAATATGCAGATACGATGAACATAAATTTTGCAATGGTGATAAGTTCCAAAACATATACTCGTGAGAGATTTCTGTGCGTAATCCAACATGTGCTAACAGACACTTGTGCGAAACCGCCACCTAGGATGACTGGAGGCTTACCAGAAAGTTGGGACCCACCTAGCATACGCTATATGGGTCAAACAGGCTTGGATTGCTCACTGGCAATGAAGGTAGGGAGCCAAGGGCTGGTGAATGGTGAAGTTGTAACGTTGCTATCCCAAAGAGGTCTTCTTCATATGGAAGCTCGGACACCAACGGACATTACCCACATGTAATGAAGAAGGGGCTCATAGCGTAATTCCGTAAACCATAAAAAAATTTATTAAAAGGAAAAACACTTACATTTCAGAATAAAAAGCGCTTGCAAGTAAAATGGCGGCAGTGGAGTCCCTCCGACGCGTTTCGTCATACAAGACTTCGTCGAATGTTGGATTACGTACGAATGTTGACGAATGTTGGATTACGTACAGAAATCTCTCACGAGTATATGTTTTGGAACTTATCACCATTGCAAAATTTATGTTCATCGTATCTGCATATTCAGTTTTGGACTTTATTGCCATTTTTACATCCTGTTATCACTTTTGGTGACCCTAAGGCTTTATAATATAAGTGTTCTATATGTATGAATGTTCACAAAGTATACAAAACACTATCTTTTCACAATTCATTTTGCTATTATATGTGGTATAGCAATATTTTCTTTCTCATTTTTTAGCGCTACACTTGGTTACATATGCCCCATCATTGGTGTTAGTGGGAGGCATAGTGCCCCATCATTGGTGTCAGTGGAAGGAATAGTGCCCCATTGTTAGGTGTCAGTGGTAGGAATTGTGTCCTATTGTAGGTATCAGTGACAGGAATCATATCCCATTGTTGGTGTAAAAGAAATAGTGCCCCATCGTTGGTATCAGTGGGAAGAATACTGCCCCATTGTTGGGAGTCAGCGGTAGGAATCACGTCCTATTGTTGGTGTAGAAGATATAGTTTCCTGTATCAGTGGGAGGAATAGTAACCCAAGAGCCTGATAAAGGCATACAAAGGGCCATATCCGGCCCCCGGGCTGCAGACCACTGGTCTATCACATAAATATATATATACATATATATACATATTATAATATTAATATACAGTATACATAATTAATATAATAATCTTGCTCAATGACTACCGAGATAAAATCCCAACCCCTGTAACTGTTCCTTCTATTAGATTGTAAGCTCTACGTACCTTATGTACTCTGTTACAGTTTTAGCCCTTTGAGACGATGGTAAATTATTATATTGTTCAAAATACGAATAATAAAGATATTGTGTTGTCAATTACAATAAAGGTTTTCATCGCTAGGTGGCAGCAGTTCCGTTTATAAATACAGACACCCCCTTAGGGCTCATTCACAAGGGTGCTCGGCCCCTGTGCAGCGGCCAGAGTCGTCTTCTTTTTTTTCCCCACTGTTGACCCTACAGTGAATAATAAGTGAATGGATTTGGCTGTATGGCCTCGCCTGCACGTCTGAGTCTGACAGGTACGTGTGCATACACCTGAGCATTGAGGGCCATGCACCCGTCCTTGTGTACAGACTCAGCTGTGCAGTCCATGAATGGCCCTGTAATATTAGGCTATATACAGTATATCACAAAAGTAAGTACACCCCTCACATTTTTGTAGCTATTTTATTCTATCTTTTCATGTGACAACACTGAAGAAATGACACTTTGCTACAATGTAAAAGTAGTGAGTGTACAGCTTGTATAACAGTGTAAATTTGCTGTCCCCTCAAAATAACTCAACACACAGCCATTAATGTCTAAATCGCTGGCAACAAAACTGAGTACACCCCTAAGTGAAAATGTCCAAATTGGGAAAAGTGTCAATATTTTGTGTGGCCACCATTATTTTCCAGCACTGCCTTGACCCCCTTGGGCATGGAGTTCACCAGAGCTTCACAGGTTGTCACTGGAGTCTTTACCATGAGGTGCCATGTTGAACTTCCAGTGACCAGTATGAGAGAGTGAGAGCGATAACACCAAATTTAACACACCTGCTCCCCATTCACACCTGAGACCTTGTCACACTAAGGAGTCCCATAACACCGGGGAGGGAAAATGGCTAATTGGGCCCAATTTGGACATTTTCACTTAGGGGTGTACTCACTTTTGTTGCCAGCGGTTTAGACATTAATGGCTGTGTGTTGAGTTATTTTGAGGAGACAGCAAATTTACACTGTTATACAAGCTGTACACTCACTACTTTACATTGTAGCAAAGTGTCATTTCTTCAGTGTTGTCACATGAAAAGATAGAAGAAAATATTTACAAAAATATGAGGGGTGTACTTACTTTTGTATGTCCTATGCACCAGCAGTTATGGATGTGCATCTGGTTAACTGGGTGTAATGGAATGATTTTCATGTCTCCGCCCACGGTCCCGAAATGAGGAATAATCCTCTTATTTTTGGGATATATGATGGAATGAGACACGTGGAATGCCTTCTAGTCTAATGCTGGCCATACACTATACGAAAAATCCGACGAAATTCTATTGTTTTGAACGTTCGGGACGATTCTCTGATAATTAGTGGATGACGAACGATAATCGGTTTCAAATTTTCAGCCCCGAAAATTCGATTGACAATTTTGAAATATTTTTTTATTGAATGAACGAACTTTGTAGGGTTAGTGGCTTTCTCGCACGAGAAAAACCGTTCGTTTTTTTTTTTTCGTGCGCAGGTGCATGAAGACTTTAACCTGGAAGTAGAAAAATTTGTGATTGGTGATAACACATGGGCGTCGAGAGGTGAATTTTATTTCGTCATTTCCCTTCTAAGGTGACCGAATCGAACGATAAACTGGTTAATTTATGTCCATTGAACGTTTATCTTTCGAAATGTGGTCGCTAAATGATGGTAGTATCTTTTGCCCTTCTAAAAATTCTTACTTTTTTTTTTTCGAAATCGCCATTGTCCGATTTTTTTTTTATTTTTTTTTTTGTATAGTGTATAGCCAGCATAAGTAATATTGTACTATGCAAAAATGTCTCTGAAACCGAAAATATCTCCTTTTGGTTTTCTGGTTAATCATTAGTGATATGTGTTTGCCCGGCCAGAGATAACATTTAATTTATCTTCTGGTCATAGGTGAGTTTCTCCTTTCAACACTGATATGAGCTCAGCCAATCAGAGCTCCTACTGCACCAGTGATGTCAGTCCAACGCTATGAACAAGCATACAGGTGGACAGAGCACAATCGTAACCACATTGATTGGTGTCATATGCAGATCAAAAGTATGACCTTTGACCTGCACATGATATGAATAATAAAATGTATTCTTATTTGACACCTTAGTAAACTAGGTAACCCTTATAATCCCTAATTTATTTTGATTTAATTTTTTTACTTTTTTTTTATTTATTTTTTTTATATCTTTATTGAATCAAAGCACCACAATAAACATCTCCAATCGGGAGAACATTAACATATCCAACGTATATTCCCTTTTTTTACATCTACATCATACAAATTTTAATGTTTACAACTGCCTTGTTTTTTTCTACTTATATTTATAAACAATTAACACATAACATAAATCAAATAAATAACAAAAAAAACAAAACAAAAAAAAAAAGGGGGGGCCCGCAGAAACCCCCCTAGCATTAAATCCTGCCTCTCTTCAATGAAAGAGGGTGGGAAAAGGAAAAAGACAGCGACAAAAGGAGGAAGGGGAGGGAGAGAGAAAAAAAAGGGGGGGAGCCCCCTTCATGTTTAATTTAAGGATGAACCCTGTATATCTACAATTCCTCATGTAAAAAAATAAAAAAATAAAAAACATAAGTCCTAATTTTTTTTTCACTTTTTTTTTTTTTAAATATCTTTATTGAATCAAAGCACCATAATAAACATCTCCAATCGGGAGAACATTAACATATCTCCGCGTATATTCCCTTTTTTACATCTACATCGTAGAAATTTTAACGTTTATAACTGCCTTGTTTTTTTCTACTTATATTTATAAACAATTAACACATAAAATAAATCAAATAAATAACAAACAAAACAAAAAAAAAAAAGGGCCCGCAGAACCCCCCCTAGCATTAAATCTTGCCTCTCTTCAATGAAAGAGGGTGTGAAAAGGAGAAAGAGAGCGACAAAAGGAGGAAGGGGAGGGAGAGAGAAAAAAAGGGGGGGGGAACCCCCCTTCATGTTTAATTAAAGGATGAACCCTGTACATCTACAATTCCTCATATGTGAAAAAAAAACAAAAAAAAACGTATAAGCCCTAACTAACTCCTTCCTTCCCTTTTCCCCTTAGCTATTATTTTTAATGCGCCAGTGATGTCAATCTAACTCCATTACAAACAAGCTTACAGGTGGACAGAGCACAATCAAGATCTCGTTGGCATAGCTCCCAACTGGCCCTGATTTGGAACAATGTCCCTCTATCCCTCATTCCTCCTCATTTTGGTCTGATCTATATAGAGTTGTATATAAAATGCACTTTTTATCTATCCAAAAGTGTTTTCCAGAGCTAAACCTTTCATCCGATTTCTAAATTTTCTGCATTTGTAAATTCCAAAAGCCAATATAAAGGAATAGTAGTGGTAAAAAGCACTTGTGGGTTTAATCAGTCTTGTTTTTTTTTTTGTACAATTCTCCTTTAAGGGGGCGTGGCAAGGGGTGTGCCCTATGCTTGCATACTTTTGCTGATAGGTGTCCCTTATTCCCATCTCAAAAATTTGTGAGGTATGCATTGGTATGCTACTACTCCTTTATTTTCCAAAAATGTTTTTGGCCAAAGCAACTTTTCAAACGAACGAAGATCAGACACCCCCCTTGGGTTGCGGAGTATTATAACTCTTCTTTTGCAGAAAGCCTTTCTTAAAAAAAGAACGAGTCAACAACGTTTTTAGGATGCATCCTTAAAGCGGAACTTTAGTCATTTTTTCATCTTTTCATCTATTAAATCTTCTGCCCTTGTTGTTGTTTTAACGTTGGATAGTAAAATTATTTTTTCTGCCAGTAAAAACCTTATACAGCCCACTTCCTGTTTCTTGTCTTGTCATTAGCCTAGGCTTATGACATCATGCACAGCTCTCTCTCTCACTCCCCTGAGAGTTTGCCAGGAAGGGAGGGGGGATGAGTCATAAGAGGGCCAATGAGAGCTGCAGAGCTGGAGGTGTGCGTCTGTGTAAATCCAGGAAGTGAACAGGCAGCAGCTTCAGCTGCCCACAGTTAAAATGGATGCAGCCAGACTCAGTGGAGGGAGATTTCTGCAGCATATGTGGCAAGTACAGAATCACAGTATATATAAAATAATATGCAAAGTGGTTGGAAGGAAGCTTCAGAATGGCAAAGATGTTTTTATTACAAATTATGCGAGCAGACTGCAGTTTTCTCTTTAACCACTTCAGCTCTGGAAGGTTTTACCTCCTTCCTGACCAGGCCATTTTTTGTGATAAGGCACTGCGTCGCTTTAACTGACAATTGCGCAGTCGTGCACCGCTGTACCCAAACAAAATTGACGTCCTTTTTTTCCCCACAAATAGAACTTTATTTTGGCGGTATTTGATCACCTCTGCGTTTTTTTATTTTTTTGCACTATAAACAAAAAGAGGCAGACAATTTAGATAAAAACAAACAATATTTTTTGCTTTCTGCTATAAAACACATCCAATTAAAAAAAATATAAAAAAAACAAATTTCTTCCTCAGTTTAGGCCAATATGTATTCTTTTAGATATTTTTGGTAAAAAAAAAAACTTGCCACCAGATGTGGATTATCACTTTCCACGTCACCTGCCACCAGATGTGGAGGATCGCCTGCCACTATTTGCAGATGGTCACTTGCCATGCCAGCCAGTGACCCCTGTGGCAAGAGACTCGGGGCTATGGGCCCCAGATTCAGGGCTATAGCCTCAATAGCCACCCCCTAGCGACGCCACTGATTTTATGTATGTTTCATTGTACAGTGGTACCTTGGATTACGAGCATAATTAGTTCCAGAAGAATGCTTGTAATCCAAAGCACTCGTATATAAAAGCGAGTTTCCCCATAGGAAATAATGGAAGCTCAGATAATCTTTTCCAGTGGCACTGCTACCCTGTTTCCCCGAAAATAAGACCTAGCGTGATTGTCAGTGATGGCTGCAATATAAGCCCTACCCCCCAAATAAGTCCTACCCTGTTTCCCTGAAAATAAGTCCTACCCTGAAAATAAGACCTACAAGGACTTTAACTAGGGCTTATTTGGGGGTAGGGCTTATATTGAAGCCATCACCAACAATCACGCTAGGTCTTATTTTCGGGGAAACAGTGTAGTGTATGCAGTACTGCATGTAACCAGAGGTGGGGGAGACATTCAGAAACACTCGGAGAGCACTTGGAGCTGCTCGGATGCACTCAAGGAGGCTCGGAGACACTCAGGAACAGAGTTTTTCCGAGTGTTTCCGAGCAGCTCCAGACAGCTCCGAGTGTCACCGGCGCCCCTGCACCTTTGGCCAAATGCAGTACTGCACATCCCAGAGGCTTGAATCATATTCGTTTTGCAAGACAACTCTGTCAAACCGAGTCAGGATTTTTTAAAAATAATAACTCGTATTGCGAAACGCTCGTACATCGCGTTACTCGCAATCCGAGGTATTACTGTATTTATTATTTGATTTTCATGTAATAGATGATCTTTCATCTGCATATGGCAGCAGTTAAAGAAACTTTACAAGTAAAAAAAAAATAAAATAACTGCATGTAAAATTCCAACATGCTGGTTAAACCCAAGTCAATTGATGGATCGACTTGGGTACAATCACCCTGCCCATAGATGGTTCGAATGGCCGCTGAAGCTGATAAGATTCAAACCATCTAAGCTTTGCTTTACAGCAGATTGCTAGAGGCTGATACCAAGTCAAATTCAGCAATTAAAACAAATACATTTCATAAAGTTATAGTGAATACAGAGCTGCATTATTTTGTGCCTTTTATATCTGCTTAAAAAAAAAAACTAGTAAGGGAGGGCTACAACCCCTGTCAGTTCAATTGGGGAGATATCTCTTCATTTCCTGCCCCATAGCCAAAACAGGACATAAGAGGAAATCCATTCAAAGTAAGAAGATCCCTGGCTGTTACCAGAACTAGTGTCCCCATTGGAAGAATTCCCTTCTATTCCTGCTCTGGTGACAACCCAAAAGGTTTTCATTTTCTTTCACTTTCACTTTCAGTGATAATGGTAAACGGGACAAATGGGGTGAATCTCCTTAAAGACAGCACAAAAAAAAAAAAAAAAAGATATTTGCAAATTGTTCCTTGAAATAAAAAAATCCTTCTATCACCTGACCTCCCCCTTCACTCGGGGAGACATTTATAGCACAACACACATATGATACGACATGATGTGTCATAAAAGCAATTAAAAATCCTCGTTTTATACACAGTGTCACCGCCATATGTGACTGGCAGACATTCAGGTCCCGGGGAGCTGTTATTGCAAAATGTTTCCTTATCTGGATGGATGAAAACGAGCCTTTCCCATCGCAAAAAGAAAAAAGAAATTGTGTTACCAAATTCAGGTTGTAACGTCTTCTATTGGTGGGGATTGATAGATTTATTACTTTGCTATCCTAGCACAGGGGGTCTCCAGACTTTCTAAAGGCCAGTTTATTGTCTTTCAGATTATAGGAGGGCCAGACTGTGACTAGTGGGAGTAGAAAATGCCTGGGACTGGGGGGTAAGTAAAAGTTAAAAGAAGAAAAAAATGCTTGTGGTCAATAGGAGGAGGAATAGTGTCCCATCATTGGTATCAGTGGGAGGAATAGTGCCCCATCATTGATGTCAGTGGGAGGAATAGTGCCCCATCATTGGTGTCAGTGGGAGGAATAGTGCCCCATCATTGGTATCAGAGGGAGGAATAGTGTCCCATCATTGGTATCAGAGGGAGGAATAGTGTCCCATCATTGGTATCAGTGGGGGGCAATAGTGACCCATCATTTGTGTCAGTGGGGGGCAATAGTGTCCCATCATTGGTGTCAGTGGGAGGAATAGTGACCCATCATTGGTGTCAGTGGGGGGGAATAGTGTCCCATCATTGGTGTCAGTGGGAGGGAAATAGTGTCCCATCATTGATATCAGTGGGAGGAATACTGCCCCATCATTGGTATCAGTGGGAGGAATAGTGACCCATCATTGGTGTCAGTGGGGGGGAATAGTGTCCCATCATTGGTATCAGTGGGAGGAATAGTGCCACATCATTGGTGTTAGTGGGAGGAATAGTGTCCCATCATTGGTATCAGTGGGGGGGAATAGTGTCCCATCATTGGTGTCAGTGGGGGGGAATAGTGCCCCACCCATCATTGGAGTACAGGTGTGTCAGGAGGAAGCTGTCTGGAGCTGCTGCAGGTGATCCGTGTGAGAGGGGAGTGGTGGTGAAATCTCTCCCAGCTCTCCTGGCTCCTTTCTGGGGAAGCCATGGAGGCCAGCAGGGCCTCTCCTGCTGGAAGCTCTCAGCCATCTCCTGGGCCATCAGGTAACATGCCTGCCCCTGTGCAAACCATGGCTTGTGATCTCTCTGCCCCTGGTGAGAATGAAGGCTCAGAGGCAATTCAGGAGCGAGTGGTGGCCGGGATTAAGGTCCTGAATAGGGAGAGAGACAAACTCTATAAATTGAGAGCGGAAGTGAAGCGCTTGAGAAGACAGCGTGAGGGCTTGCATAGCCAGAGACGTGGGTCCATGGATCCGGAGATCCAACTGGCCAAGGTCCAGGTGGAACACCAAGAAACCATTGTGGCCATGATGGAAGGCAGAGATGGGCCCTTTAAGGAAAAATTCTGCAATGACCGAAGGTTTGCCAGGATGACAAAAATGGAGGTGGAGGAGGAGACCCCCAGTTCAGACCCCCTGCCCCCTCAGGGAGAGGTAAGCAGCCCCATGCCTTCCCAGGACTCAGGAGGCATGCTCAGGGTAATCCAAGCAAAGGAGTCTCCTATGCGGGAGGATCAGTTGGTATTTCATGAGGAGGACATTGCTGATAATGTGCCTGACAAGGTAAAGCCTGTCAAGCCTCATGTGGTGCATAAAACAGTTTTTGTGAACACTGTGACTGATACTGACAATGTGCCCAGTGACAATCAGGCTGCTAACCCCATGTGTAGCAATGTTGTGCCTGCTGATGCTGCAGTGCAGCAAAAAATGCATTTAAAAAATGACATTCCTGTAGAGGAACTACAAGATTCAGCAGAGCCAATTAACCCCCCTTTAGCTGAGTCTAAAGTTGTTTGCCCCACAGCTGCTGAGGACTCTACAGCACAGCTTCAGGAGACAGCTGGTATTGCATCAGAAACTGTGACTATTCCTGATGAGAATGTGAATGTTTGTGTGACTGATAAAAATCTTCCCAGCACAAGTGTGATGGACAGTCCTACCAACTCCAATCCAGCAGATAATAATAATAATTGTAATGTACAGACTAATGTTACATCAGTGTGGGGCCTTGGCCCTGATAAGCCTACATTTGCTCAGGTGGTACGCTCTGCTCCTGGTAGCTCCGCCCCCAAGAGGGTTTTCCCCCTGCGACCTACCACCTTGAGCACCCCAGGATCTGGTCTTGGGTCTCTGGCTTCTGCTGGGGGTCCGAGACGAAATGTAGTGATTCTTAAATGGGAAGGTGGTGCAATCCCTCCAGCACGGCGTGCGGTGGTGGACATGATTTTGGAGATGGGTTTTGGGGCAAACGATCTGTATGCCCTAATACATGTTGCTGGGACACGGGATTATACTATTAGTTTCACCAGGCCAGAGGGTCTTGACCTGTTCTGGGAGAGATATGAGGCTCGGTGCAGGTCAAGACCCGAATGGGAAGGTCTGACCCCAGTTGCGGTTTCACAAAGGTCTACAGTGAAAAAGATCACAATTATCCTCACTAATGAGAGTGTTCCTGCTCGAGATCTAGAGGTTTGGTTAAAGAATTATGGTGAGGTATTGACTAAGCCCGATAAAATCCTTGATGAGCGTAACATCTGGACTGGGGGTTGGTCGGTTACAGTCAGGTTGGCCAGGGATGGGAATGTTGTCCGTCACCTGCCCTCCTCAGCTTTTATAGGGAGGGATAGGATGACTATTTTCTACCCTGGTCAGCCGAAGCTGTGTCACCGCTGTGGAGAAAAGGGGCATTTGAGTTCCTCCTGTTCAGCCTTGATATGTTCAGTGTGTCGGGGTCAGGGTCATATGGCCAAGGACTGCACCGAGATGATCAGATGCAACCTGTGCCTGCGCCTTGGCCACCCCTACAGCAGATGTCCTGAAGCCTGGCACAATATGGAGAAGGAGGTAATTGATGACATGTCAAGGCTGGACAGGATGGAGGGTGAGGCCCCTGGTGTACCATCCTCCTCTGCGGTGACTGACTCCCCTGGTCCTGCTCAGGATCCCTCCCCAGTTCCTGTGGCCACCCCTCCTGTGTCTGTAAGTATTCCTTCTGTATCTGTGTCCCCCCAGCCTACTGTATCCCCTCCTCTTGTGTCAGAACCTTCCAAGTCTGTGCCCCCCGAGTCAGTTCCCCCCCAGGAGTCTACCCCTCCTAAGTCTGACTCAAAGGGAGCACCCCCCCCCCCACCAGGAGTGGTAGTGGGTACTAAAAAGATCGCTTCTTCCTCTGTAAAGAAGTCTTGTGGAAAGACTTCACAGGAAGGAAAAAGTAAGAGATGAGGGCATCTCTGAAGCGGACCTGCAGTACCTGGAGGAGCGAAGGAAGGTTGGGAAGCGGAAGAAGCAGGTGTTGAGGACGGAACAGGCTCCAGTGCCTGTCTCCAACCGTTATAGGTCCTCTAATTGGGATATCTCTTCATCTGGAGCTTCTTCGGAGCCAAGTTCTGATTCTGAAATGGAGTTTGAGGCGGCCTCAAGAAAGAGAGAGGCATCTGGTGATGAGCAGCAGAGGGGAGCTAAGAAGCAATCCACCCAATAACCCAAATGGCGGTTCCCCCTCCGTTAAAAGTGGTGACAATAAATGTCGCCAGCATTAAGTCAGTAAGAGCTCGTTCTATGGCCTTCTTTTTGTTCAGCCAATTAGATGCTGAAATTTTATTTTTGCAAGAGACTAGGCTCACCTCCTTGGCAGATATTCATATGGCCAAGAGAGAGTGGAGGTATGGTCCATCTTACTGGTCTCTTGCGGCCGAGTCTTACGGCGGTGTGGCGGTGTTGTTTAAAACCGGCATGGTAACTGTCCGGCGGGTTATTGAGGTGGAGATTGGGAGATGTATGGTCTTAGATGTCCTTGTGGGAGGGCAGGACCTGCGCCTAATTAATGTTTATGGGCCGCACACAAAGTGGGACAGGAAGTGCCTTTTTACAAGGATCAAGCCATTTCTTTTTACATCCCGGCAAGTGGTCTTTGGAGGTGACTTTAATACAGTAACTAGACCCAAGGACAAGAAGGACTTCAAGGACAGGCTGGGATATGATAGCGTTTTTTTAAATAGTATGGTTAGGGATGCTGGTCTTGTGGATGTGCACATTAAGCACCTCCCGGATGACACTGGGTTCACCTTTCATCGAGGTACTAGTCAGAGTAGAATAGATAGTTTTTTTTTTTAAGGAGACCTCTGCTTTCTCACCCCCAGTGGTGCAGGCAGTAGAGTTCTCTGATCACTGTATGCTATCTGTGGTCCTGAATGCTTCAGACGCCCCTCAGAGGGGTAAGGGCATCTGGAGATTGAATTCGACTCTACTCAAGGAAGAACATGTTAGACAATCCTTTGAGGAATTCTTTCAGGCACAGGTGACCATCCTGGACTTTTGTAGCAGCAAGGCTGAGTGGTGGGAGCTGACCAAAAAGAGGATCGCTGGATTCTTCAGGGGCCTAGCCAATAGAAAACATTTTAATAAATACATGACCTACCAACGTTTACGGAGGAAGCTGGATATTCTTGTCTCGAGAGGAGGAGATCCTGGGGCAATCTCCGAAGTGAAACTCCTTCTCAGGAAGTGTCAATATGACCGGCATGCCTCTTTGGTTCTGGAGAGGGACTATGGGAAGTACCACTCGCCTGACCCTTACCAGAACTGCAAACAAGGTGTAACAGTTAAAACGGTCGTTGGCCTTAACCACTAAGCCACCGCCCACCGTCATATGACGGCTGGACGGGACTTCTGTTGTTCTGGGCGGGCGTCATATGACGTCCTCGCCCTCCCGAGCCACTAGGGGGCGTGCGCGCGCGTGTGCCCGCTGCGTCGTTCGGGACCCGGTGCGCGTGCCCGGCGGCCGCGATGTCCGCCGGGCACCCGCGATTGCCGGGTAACAGAGCAGGAGCGTGGATCTGTGCATGTAAACACAGATCCACGTCCTGTCAGAGAGGAGAGGAGACCGATGGTGTGTCCCTTGTACATAGGGACACCGATCGGTCACCTCCCCCAGTCAGTCCCCTCCCCCCACAGTTAGAATCACCTCCTTAGGTCATACATTAACCCCTCGATCACCCCCTAGTGTTAACCCCTTCCCTGCCAGTCACATTTACACAGTAATCAATGCATTTTTATAGCATTGATCGCTGTATAAATGTGAATGGTCCCAAAAATGTGTCAAAAGTGTCCGATGTGTCCGCCGCAATATCGCAGTCACAATAAAAATCGCAGATCACTGCCATTACTAGTAAAAAATAAATAAATAATAAAAATGCTATAAATCTATCCCCTATTTTGTAGACGCTATAACTTTTGCGCAAACCAATTAATATACGCTTATCGCAATTTTTTTTACCAAAAATATGTAGAAGAATACATATCTGCCTAAACTGAGTAAAAAATTTGTTAAAAAAAAATAAAAAATTGGATATTTATTATAGCAAAAAGTAAAAAAAATTGTGTTTTTTCAAAATTGTCCCTCTTCTTTTGTTTATAGCGCAAAAAGTAAAAACCGCAGAGGTGATCAAATACCACCAAAAGAAAGCTCTATTTGTGGGGAAAAAATGATAAAAATTTCATTAGGGTGCAGTGTAACATGACCGCGCAATTGTCATTCAAAGTGCGGCAGCGCTGAAAACTGAAAAATGGCTTGGGCAGGAAGGGGGTGAAAGTGCCCAGTATTGAGGTGGTTAAGGACAGTACAGGTTCCTTGACAAAGTCCAGGTCAGGGATTCTGGAGGTCGTGAGGTCCTTTTATGCTGACCTTCTTGGGAGGAAAGAGCTTGACCGTGACAAGATGGAAAGCTTTTTGGACTCTACTCCAGGTCTAAATGATGAAGATGTCCCATTGATGAATTTGACAGAGGAGATCACAGTTGAAGAGGTGATAAGGGCAATTGAACAGCTTGCCATCAAAAAGTCACCTGGACCTGATGGCTTGACGGCTGAGTTTTACAAAGCTTTTAAGTCTATTCTGGCCCCACATTTGGTAGAGGTTTTTAACAGTTGCCTTGCTGATGGGGTACTCCCCCCTTCCATGAGGCACTCAGCTGTGATTCTTCTTTCAAAGGGTAAAGATCCTTTGATGATTGAGAATTGGCGCCCCATCAGCCTTCTTAATGTCGATAGAAAGATACTGGCAAAGATCATTTTCTGGCGCCTATCGTCAGTAGCAGAGTCTTTGCTTTCTCGCCATCAGCACTGTTCGGTCCAGGGTAGGTGCACCTTCACAGCAGTTTTAGCTGTCCGGGAGGCCTTGGAGCGGTGCAGGGCTGCAGGCTGGGGAAAGTATTTGCTGACATTGGATCAGGCAAAAGCTTTTGATGGAGTTAACCATGAATACCTGTGGTTGCTCCTTAGTAAGTACGGTCTGCCGGGTGGTTTAGTCGATTGGTTAAAAGTCTTGTATAAGGGGGCAGAAAGCTTTCCTCTTGTTAATGGTTGGGTTGGGCAGTCCTTTGAGGTTGGCTCCGGGGTGCGCCAGGGTTGTCACCTGAGTCCCCTGCTCTATGTGTTTGCAATTGACCCCTTCATCAGGAGGCTAGAGAGCGGCATGTTGTGTGGGGTGCCAGTGGGGCTCCCGGGTGAGCCGCCTTTGAGGGTTGTTGCCTATGCGGACGATGTGTCGGTGATTGTCACCAGGGCGGATGAAGCGGAGGAGGTGGTCTCTCTGACATCACGGTATTCTGAAGCATCAGGCTCCAAGATCAATCAGGAAAAGAGTGACGTTTTCTGGATGGTAAAGGAAGGTGAGGGGTTTGATCTCCCGGACACCTTTCCAGTGCCCCAGGAAAGAATTAAGATTTTAGGCATTGAATTTGGACCCGGCGATTATGGCCTCAAAAACTGGGAAGGCAGACTGGAAATTGCCAATACTAAGGTGGTCAGCTGGAAGAGATGGAAGTTATCTATGAGGGAAAGGGTTGATCTGATTAAGACTTACCTGATTCCGATCTTCTTGTATGTCAGCTTTGTCTGCATCTTGCCAGTGTCTCTCTATGCTAGGGTCAGTAGTGTGTTCTTCCAGATGTTGTGGGGGAACAGATTGAACCCCATCAAGAGGAATGTCACCTATCTATCCAGGAGGGAGGGTGGCTTAGGTATGGTCAACCCAGTTCTTTTCTTTTCACTGCTTTTTCTCAAGTTTAATATTGCTAATATGCTTGCAGTGGAACCTCCTGGATGGGCAGGCATATTTAGATCTTGGTTTAGGCCTTTTCTACGACTTTGGGAAGAAGGTGGCCAAGTGAAGAATCTCAGGGGTCATCGTGGTCAGCTACCAGCCTATGTTGCTCCGTGCCTGAAGTTACTACGGCAGTGGCGATTGTCGGCTGAAGATCTCAGATCTGTTCCGAGGAAAGTCCTTATGAGTCGAGTCTTGAGCGAAGTCTTTCATGACCCACTGGCCTTAAGGGATTGCCCAGGCCCAGTTTTGAGGGCAGGGTTAAGACTTATTAATTTAGACAGAGTACCCCCTAAATTCAGGGATCTGGCCTGGTTGTGCTTCCATGGGAGGCTCTATGTTAGGGGCAATTTGAAATTCCGCAGTGGAATGGATTGTAGCTGTCCTCGGGAGGAGTGTGCAGGTGAGGAGGAGACTATGGACCATTTTCTGCTTCATTGCCCTTTTAACATAGAGGTGTACAAACAGGTGGGGCGGGCCCTCGGTGTCCCTTTCCTCTCCAGGCTGTGTTATGCTGAGTGGGTGTATGGAGCATTCAATACTGGTGCGGTTTTTTGTTTAGATACACTTTCTCTAGTTAGCATAGTAGTCCGTTATTTCACTTGGAACGCACGGTGTCAGGTCAGCATTCGGCATAAAATCCTTCCTGTTCAGGTGGTGGTGTATGACATTCTGCATGAGGTGGAGAAGATTCGGGTGCTTGAGAGAGACAAGCGGAGTCAGGGAGCTTGGTTGAAGGCGTGGAGGGGTTTCAAGCCTCCCTGACTGCCAGGAGTCTCTTTCCCGGGTGTGGCTGTCTGTCTCTTATCACCCTAGATTATTATTTTTTGGATTAATTTTTGATAAATGGCTGCGTACATAGGTGATGGGTTGTGCCTCTTAGGCCCTCTCTGCTGCTAATTTTGGTAGTGGATTATGTATATATTGTATATATTCTGAACATGGATGTGTATTCCTTGGATTTCTGTTGAAGTTTTTGTACTATGGTTTTGTTTTTTACTTTTGTATAAAATTGGTTGCTTGATTCTTTTCAATAAAAGATCAATAGTGCCCCATCATTAGTATCAGTGGAAGGAATAGTGCCTCTTCATTGGTGTCAGTGGGAGGAATAGTGCCCCATCATTGGTATCAGTGGAAGGAATAGTGCCCCTTCATTGATGTCAGTGGGAGGAATAGTGCCCCATCATTGGTATCAGTGGAGGGAATAGTGCCCCATCATTGGTATTACTGGAGGGAATAGTTCCCCATTATTGGTATCAGTAGGAGGAATAGTGCCCCATTTTCGGTGTCAGTTTTAGGAATTGTGCCCCATCATTGATGCCAGTAGAAGGAATAGTGCCCCATTTTGGTGTCAGTGGAAGGAACAATGCCCCATCTTTTATGTCATTGGAAAGAATAGGGCCCATTTGTTGGTGCCAGTGAAAAAAATAGTACCCCGTTGTTGGTGTCAGTTGGAGGAATAATGCCCCATCAGTGGTGCCAGTGGGAGGAATAGTGCCATTTCTTGGTGTCAGTGGAAGGAATAGTACTTCACCTTTGGTATCAATGGAAAGATGTATACCCCATCATTGGTGTCAGTGGGAGAAATAGTACCCATCATTGATGTCGGTGAAAGGATTAGTATCCATCTGTGGTGTCAGTGGAATGAATAATGCCCCATCACTGATGTCAGTGGAAGAAATAGTGCCCCATTTTCGGTGTCAGTGGGAGTTGATAGTGCCACCTTGTTGGTGTGAGTGAAAAGATTAGTGCCCAGTTGTTGATGCCAGTGAAAGGAATAGTGCCCCATCTTAGGTGTCAGTGGAAGGAACAATGCCCCATCTTTGGTGTCAATTGGAGGAATAGTGCCCATTCATTGGTGTCAGTAAAAGGAATAGTACCTCATTGTTGGTATCAGTGGGAAGAATAGTGTTCCAATGTTTATATCAGTGGAAAGAAGTATACCCCATCATTGGTGTCTGTGGAATGAAAAGGACCCTACTGTTGGTGTCAGTGAGAGGTAATATGCCCCACAGTTCTTTTCGTTTGAAGCATGCGTGCGCCTTCGTCAAGCAAGGACGAAGGAGCACGCATTCTCTGAACGCATGCTCCTCCCCACTCCTTCTCCAACCAGAAGTGATGTGTATCGCCGCCACAGAGTTGTTCGGAGAGTCTGGAGGAGCTGGGATCTACCAGCTGCCTCTCGACCTGCGAGCCGACCGCCTTCCCATAAGAGTGGATGAACCTCCTTAATATTCCAATGCGCTGACAAAGCTATGATCTTGTAAGTTCCCAATTGTCTACTTTGAAATAAATGTTTTTACATTGCTGCACTTAGATTGGCGCTGCTCTCCTTTGTGTCTCTCAGACAAATGTAGTAGCTGACTTTTGTCATAAGTCAGTAGTAATTATATATTGTCTCCTTGCTCCAGCGTGGTCGCATAGCAATGGGTGGGAGATGGGCAAGCTATCTGACCATGCTGGAGCAGAGTGCCGTCATTCACAAAGACACAAGCCCACAACAACACCCACCGACAGCTACTACATTAGCCTCGCTCAGACAAATGTAGTAGCCGGCTTGAGTCAGAAGTAATTATGTAAGCATCTCCTTTCTCCAGCGTGATCGGATAGCAAGGGGGGAAGGTGGGCGAGCTATCTGACCATGCTGCAGCAGAGTGCCGTCATTCACAAGGACGCAAGCCCACAACAGCACCCACCGACAGCTACTACATTAGCCTCTTTCAGACAAATGTAGTAGCCGGCTTGAGTCAGAAGTAATTATGCAAGCATCTCCTTTCTCCAGCGTGGTCGGATAGCAAGGGGGAAGATGGGCGAGCTACCTGACCACACTGGAGCAGAGTGCTGTCATTCACAAGGACACAAGCCCACAACAACACCCACTGACAGCTACTACATTGGCCTCCCTCAGACAAATGTAGTAGCCGGCTTGAGTCAGAAGTCTGACTCTCCTTGTTCCTGCATGGTCGGCAAGCAGTGGGGAAAGGAGGGGGCAAGCTATCTGATCATGCTGAAGCAGAGTGCCGTCATTCACAAAGACACAAGTCCACAGCAACATCCACCGACAGCTACTACATTAGCCTCTCTCAGACAAATGTAGTAGCCGGCTTGAGTCAGAAGTAATTATGTAACCATCTCCTTTCTCCAGCGTGGTCGGATAGCAAGGGGAGGAGGTGGGTGAGCTACCTGACCACGCTGGAGCAGAGTGCCGTCATTCACAAAGACACAAGCCCACAACAACATCCATCAGCAGCTGCTACAATAGTCTCTCTTGTTCAGATATCCGACCGTGCTGTTCAGCATCCACAGCATATATTTTACCGGAAGCAAATGTCCACTTGGTCCCCTGGGGGGATTTACCAAAACTTTATAACTTCTGGTGAGATATCTTCTTTAATTTCAGCTACACATTAGGTTATTACAGCCCCCAAGCTGCCCCCCACCTTCCACAGTCCATCCCCATAGAAGTACCCACTCAGCTTGGTGACTCACCCAGATAATGTGCAGGTGAGGAGGCCGACCAAAACTATATTTAAGAAACAGTTTACAGTCATGTCTGGCGCTCATCAGAAGATGTTATCATGTCAGATCTAGAAATAACTTGTCCGGGAATTCAGACTATTCAGATTCTGCTGCACCTCTGACTTCTGCTGCCAATACTCAGCATTTTCCTTTTTCTTGTCCTATAACACAGAGGGTCTGATTTGTCTAAGTATCTGAAATAAGAACTGTGTGTGGTGCCTTAGTATACAACCAATAAACATTCTTCAACTATCCTTTTTAAGCACATGACTGAACTCTAATAATTGCTATAAAATGCCTTGATGGGTGGGTGTCAGCCTGGAAGAGAGGGCATTCCTGAGCAGACTGCATTTGCATGCCGACCTCCCTCGGGAGCATCCACATTTGATGCTCAGCCTCAAAAGTATTTAAATCTAATGAACGAAGGGGACGGGCCAGGGATGGTCAGGAGGAAAGAGCTAGATAACCGTGGAAGTCCTCCAGCTCTATCTTCGCTAATGCACAGCGAGAAGCACTGTCTGTCCAAAATAGAAAAAGGTGTTGGCTATAGGCTCACTTTAAAACAGAGGTGGTACAGGGAATTAATTATTCTGGTGTGGTTCATTTTTATTTTTTTATATCCTCTAAGGTTATGAAGACTGCAGAGTGACATAAAAGGAACACACTCCTACATAAACATCCAACCAGCATGCCTGGCAAGCTTTGACTGGTACAGCTTGTATGAAAAGTTTGTTTATAAGAAAAAAAAAAAAAAAAAAAGTTGCTTCAAATAAAAACAATAAAAATTAAATCAAATAAATAATAAAACATAAATGTATAAATGATAATAATAATAGTAGTAGTAGTACAGCAATAATAATATTAATTATTTTTAAATGTATTTTTTTATTATTTATTTTATCTATATTAATTAATTATTAATTATTAATAAATATGTATATAAAAGTAGCACAAAAAGTAAAAAAAAAGTAGGAACTGTTATACTATCTATTATTATTATAAATGTTATTATTATTATTACACATATAATTAGTACAGCCTGTATTGGATGTTTATTTATAAATAAAAGATTGCATACAAATAAAAACAATAAAAATAAGAAATAAAAGATATAATTAAAAATACATTAAAAATATTATTATTATTATTGTTGTAATAATACTATTACTACTAATACAACTACTACTACTATTATTATCATGGTCATTATTATTATTATCATTTTAGATGTATTTTTTATTATTTATTTTATTTCATTTTTATTTTCATGTACTCTTTTATTTATAAATAAATATCCAATTCAGGCTTTACTAATTATATGTGTAATATTAATAGCAATAATATTAATAATAGATGGTATAGATGAAACTATTTTTTTTTTATTGTACTATCTTTATTTTATTTTATTTTGTTTTAGTAGTAGCAGTAGTAGTATTACAACAATAATAATAATCATCATTTTTAAATGTATATTTTATTTTTATTCTATTGTTTTTCTTTTGTATGCAATATTTTATTTATAAATATGCATGTAATACAGGCTGTACTAATTATATGTGTATTATTAATAACAAAATAATAATAATAATAATATAATACTACTACTACTACTAATAATAATAATAATATTAAAATAATAATAATAGATAGTATAACAATTTGTATTATTTATTTAATTTTTATCATTATTATTATTGTTGTTGTTGTTTTGTTGTTGTTAATAATAATACTAATAATAATGATAACAATAATGTTAATAAAATAAAAATGAATAAAATTAAAATTAGAAAAAAAAAAGAAAACAAAAAAAGAATAAGAACTATTATACGTTCCCTTTAAGACTCTTGGGCTGCCTGTCTTTAGGAACATCCTCGGAGTGTCACCTTGCCCTTTACTACCATCATCTCACACCCACCTCCCGATAGGGAAATCTAGACTTCTTCCTGTCTGACCGCCTCCGTTTTGTTTGAGTTGTTGAACAGGTGGAGTCGGTTTCACTTTCTGCTGCTGAGTTTCATCGAAATCAAGTCAGCCGCGTCTATGGTTGGCCTAGTGACACTTTACTGTATGTCACCTCCAGTCTTGACTCAGGAGAGGTCACCCGTTATATTACAGGAACCTCATTATGTTGTTGTTCAATTTTTTTTTTTTGCCTAGAGTAGCAAATAAATAGATACAAACTGTCAGGGCCGGAGTGATTATTATACACTATATTACCAAAAGTATTGGGACGCCTGCCTTTACACGCACATGAACTTTAATGGCATCCCGGTCTTAGTCCGTAGGGTTCAATATTGAGTTGGCTCACCCTTTGCAGTAGTAACCCAATAGAACACCTTTGGGATGAATTAGAGCGGAGACTGCAAGCCAGGCCTTCTCATCCACATCAGTGCCTGACCTCACAAATGGGCTTCTGGAAGAATGGTCAAACATTCCCATAGACACACTCCTAAACCCTGTGGATGGCCTTCCCAGAAGAGTTGAAGCTGTTATAGCTGCAAAGTGTGGGCCAACTCAATATTGAACCCTACAGACTAAGACTGGGATGCCATTAAAGTTCATGTGCGTGTAAAGGCAGGCGTCGTAATACTTTTGGTAATATAGTGTACACTGGTATTATGCTTAGGTCCTGAGAAAGACGAGCTTGTGCCTCTTCGAAATATAATCTTCACTGTGCGTTCACCTTTCAAAACCCGTGAGTGCCGCTCTCGCTTTTGGATTGTTATAATACTTATATATTGTTCTTACAAAGGTATTTGGCAAAACCCAAAACCACATGTAACATGAGAAGAGACCCACCCTACGTACTGAATACAGGGAAATGTTCATTCATCAGTGCCCTGATGAAGAGGGTCCACCCTCGAAACACGTAAACCAGGAAGCAGTAACTACCTATTGCTAAACGGGTTCAACAGTTGAACATTTTCCTCTATCCAGTGGGTTGAGCAGGTCTCCTCTTGGGCGGATGTCGGGCTTGCTCACACCAGGTGCGGTGCGGGAACACGCTGTCTTTTGCAGACATCCACACATGTGCATTCGCGCCATCCAAAATGCACAAAAAAAATCGTGCCTGCATCCAGTGGCGGTGCGTCCATTAAGGGAGCACGGGCGCCGCCCCCTCTGTCACGCCACCCCCCTCTATGTATCATAGATAGATTCATGCATTACATGAATCTATCCATGGCCGCTGCCACCCCCTATTCAGGCGTCCGGCCCATTTTCAGGCGCCAGGCGCCTGAATTACAGCGGCGAGGGAGTGTTTTTGAAGCACTTGATTAGAGCCATAGGCTCTAATATTCTTCAAATAAGGTGGACTGCGAGCACAGAGCATTGCGCTTGCAGTCCACCCAGATGTGATAGAAAAACAAATTAATATTTGCTTTTCTAACACTGAATATCCTCTCCGCCAATCAGGGAGCACGGATCTAATATCCATCACCTGATAGGCTGAAGGCACAGGTGCCCCTATTGGAAGCCTAACAGAATGAGAAGAGAGGCACGGAGGACAGCATGGAGGACACAGGAACTGTCCCACAGCTAGCCGTCGTCACCCACTGCCTGACCCGCCACTAAGATGGGGTAAGTGCCGGGCAGACAACAGGCGGGCGGGGGGGCACAAGTGGCTGCATATGATGGGCACAAGTGGCTGCATATGATGGGCACAAGTGGCTGCATATGATGGGCACAAGTGGCTGCATATGATGGGCACAGGTGGCTGCATATGATGGGCACAAGTGGCTGCATATGATGGGCACAAGTGGCTGCATATGATGGGCACAGGTGGCTGCATATGATGGGCACAAGTGGCTGCATATGATGGGCACAAGTGGCTGTATATGATGGGTACAAGTGACTGCATATGATGGGCACAAGTGGCTGTATATGATGGGCAAAAGTGGCTGCATTTGATGGGCACAAGTGGCTGCATATGATGGGCACAGGTGGCTGCATATGATGGGCACAAGTGACTGCATATGATGGGCACAAGTGGCTGTATATGATGGGCACAAGTGGCTGCATTTGATGGGCACAAGTGGCTGCATATGATGGGCACAGGTGGCTGCATATGATGGGCACAAGTGGCTGCATATGATGAGCACAAGTGACTGCATATGATGGGCACAAGTGGCTGCATATGATGGGCACAAGTGACTGCATATGATGGGCACAAGTGGCTGCATATGATGGGCACAAGTGACTGCATATGATGGGCACAAGTGGCTGTATATGATGGGCAGAAGTGGCTGCATTTGATGGTACAGTAGCTGCAATTGACATTTTTTTTTCAGTATTTTTCCATTTGTTTGCGCCCCCCCAAAAATTTGGAGCACCAGCCGCCACTGCCTGCATCTTTTATACACATTACATGCACATACAGCTGCCGATTGCCGTCCTTAAATGCAATACGCATCCTCCTGCAAAAATGCATGGGCACTCAAACGCACCTCCTAGCTGATCCTAGTCCAATGACTCCAAAGGCAGTAAAGTCAGGCAAAAAGAATTTTCAGACCGGTCACCAATAGCAGCCTCTTTAGGGACATTGGAATGACTGTAGACCGAAGCAGGGGTCATAGTTACATAGTTACATAGTTACATAGTCGGTCGGGTCGGTCACATTCCTCCGGTGGAGAAGCGGCCGCGGCGTTGCCGTGTAATTCAGAGACATTTTGAAGCTGGAATTAGAGGGAAATTAATGAGCTTGGAACGCGGAGTGTGTCAGCGGAGATGCCAGGATTTTGGCTCCGATAATCTGTTATTGCACTTCTCTTGTCAACAGCCGCCTGGATGAGAACAGAGCGCCCAGGATTCATAAATACCACCAATATATCATGGGCTGCAATCTGTAACCATCCAATTAAAGGAGCGGGAGACTGGATTCACACACAACGCGCGGTATACGTGTGTCCGGGTGCGTCACCATTTATTCTCAAATACCCCACTGCAGATCTATATATATACGGTGGCCTTTAGCACACTGCACAGATGTGAGTTCTCTGTGTGTGTCATTGCATCGCACTACATTGGCCAGGAATAATTCAGATATAAACGCTTGTTAAGCCATGTGCACTAGGGCTAGGTTCATGCCTTTATGCATCAGAAACAAGCTCATAATTTTCCCAACATGCAGAGAAACGAGCTGCTCTTTAGCAGACAGGGGGCGGTGCCATTAAAAAACACTTGAAGACCGCCTAATGTACATACACCAGGGGCGCATGATGAAATCAGTGGGCCCGTGTGCAAGATAAAAAGCGGGCAATAGACATGGAAAAATAAATGTGGCACGCTAGGAGCGCAGCTGCAAAGTGGGGGCGTGGCTTAAATAGCCCCAAATATTGAGCGTGGCTCAATAGGGTGTGGTTTAATAGAGCCTAAGATGACTTACATAGTGCAGAATGCAGTATGGTGGGCTTTGGTGAGATATCTCCCCTTCGAGACAGAGAAAGGGACTGAGGACACCGATTCCCCAATCCCTTTCTCTGCAGCCTCAGCATTGAAGATGAATGGACAGGAGACAGAGGTTCCTATTCATTCATAAACTGAAGCAAAGTAATAGCTTACTCTGCTCAATTATTACAGGACACAGGAGCGATCGATAATGAACACTCTCTATGTCTAATTCAGAAAAGGAAGGGGCCGGTAAATGACATTTACCGGCCCCTTCCTCCGCTCTCCATCCTGACAGATCCCCCGACAGCTGGCGGGAGAGGAGAGGAGGGAAGCCGACTGCGAAGGGACTTGGGGGGTCGGAGAAGGAGTACACAGGGGGCCGGAGGAGAAGGGGGGGCGGAGGAGGAGGAGATCGAAGGCTGTGAACACAGAGAACAGCCGGGGATGATCGGTGCTGCGGGAGGGACAGCTGTAAGCACGGAGAGGAGGAGAAGCGGCTGTCAAGCCATGCAGGGAGATCGGTGCTTACAGCTGTCCCTCCCGCTGCACCAATCATCCCCAGCTGTAAACCAGAGGACCATCCATGTGTGCAGTGTGGGTCACAATGGGCCCCCCCCCTCGGGGGCCCGTGTGTAGTGAACACTGCACACATAGATGCTATGCCTCTGACATATACTGTACGTTGCAGCTTTCAAGTGGTATACCGGGATGATCCAAACTAAAATTACAGGTGCTGCTCAAGGCTCCACCAGGTCCTCCTATGTAGTAACCACTTGGTGTACAGCCAAGGACAGAGCTTGTCCCAGCTCTAGACATCTAATGGAAAAGGAAAATGTCCTGGAAGCCACACATCTCTTCAAAACCCCGTAAGAAGGTGTATGACAACCTCAGCCCCGCCTCCAACCAGGCCACGCCCACACACCCAGGCTCCAACCAGTTCACGCCCCCACACCTGAGGTTGAGGTTGTCTCTACAACTGAGGGCTGAGGTTGCCATTCACCTTCTTACGAGATTTTGCAGAGATGTGCGACTTTCAGGACTTTTCCATTAGACACCGGGGATGATGGCTGCAGCTACAGGCATTGTCTTCTTTGGTAAAAGCCATCCGAGCGGCTAATTAGCTGCTAGATTGCTTTTACAGGCAGCGGGAGGGGTCTCCTCCCATCTCCCGCAGGTGCTTCTCCAGGATCTCCGTCTAACTGGAGAACCTGGAACTAAAGCAGGTGGTTCCGCCGGCTTAACACAGAGCCGATGGAGAACCGGAAGGCCTCCAATGAGCTCTATGGTATAGGAAACCAGAAGCGACGAGTACTGTCCCTCACTTCCGGTTTCCCCAGGATATAAACGGCACCATTTTTCTTGATCTTGGTGTGATAAGATGCTTTTAGGGCAGAGAAGACATCTGGGGTCTAATAGATCCCAGATCTCTCCATAAAGAGTACCTGTCACTGCCTTTTGCTGTCACAAGTGATGTTTACATTACTTTTACCAGCAACAAAAGTGATGAAAAAAAAAATTAAAGCAAGTGTAAAAATAACAAAATAAAACAACACACCGTGCTCGTGTGCAAAGGCAAACGCACATGTTGGTCCTGCACACAGGGCTGCCGTTAGAAATCACAAGGCTCCGTACAGCTTACCTGACAGCCACCCCTCCCCTGAATTACAAAAATTATTATTTTTTTTTTTTTAAACTAAAATTTTTACATCTTTTTTTCAGTGTTGAAAATTAATTTTATTTATTTCTTAAATTCTATATTTTTTACAACATTGTTGAGGGGGGGGGGGGGGGGGTTGGATGAAATATCAGGGGTCTAAACAGACCCCTGACATCTCACCTTTGAGACAAAGAAAGGAATTGAGAACACAGATTCTTCTCTGTAGCCTCAGTTGCACTGAAGATGAATGGACAGAGACAGAGGCTCCTCCCCATTCATAAACGGAAGCATAGTAAACACAGTTTACTATGCTCAGTTATGAATGGACACAGGAGCAATCCTTACCAACCACTCACTGTGTTCAATTCAGAAAAAAAAAAACATTTACCGGCCCCTTCCCCCACTCTCCATCCACCTATGCACCCGTAGCGTCCTGTGGGAGAGGGAAGGCAGTGGCGATGCGGGGGGAGGCCCGGGCACACAGCGGGGAATCGGATATGGGCAGCCCAGGGAAGGGAATCAGTGCAACGGGACAGGAGGACAATTACAGATCGATGAACTATATCAGTGTCTCTCCCTCCAGCAGCTGAAAGCCAGTGGGAGGGAGAAGGGGAGAAACTGGCTTTCAGCTGCTGGAGGGAGAGACGCTGACACAGTGAATTGTTTTGTAATTGCACTCATCCTCCTGCTTTTCAGGCCCCATTGTATGCCCGGGCCCCCTACAGGAGGCCCACTGGTACCCCCCTATTGGCGACCCTGCCCGCATGCATACACAAATGCCGATTGCACCACACATGTGAGGCATTGCCGAGAACGTCAGAGCAAGAGCAATAATTCTAGCACCAGAGCTCCTCTGTAACTATAAACAGGTAAACTGTAAGGGCTTATAAAGCATTGCCTGTGATTTTTAAATATTGTCGTTTGGCACAATTCCACAAGCGTGACATGTTTGGTATCTGTTTACTCGGCGTAACACAATACTTTATATTTTACAAAAAATGGGTATTATACTGTACTTGTGTGCATAAACAATTAATTAAAGTGTATTTTTTTCCCCAAAAATTGGGTTTGAAGAATCGCTGCACAAATACCGTCTGACATAAAAACATCCACCATTTTATTCTCCAGGGCCTCTGTTAAAAAAAAATATAATGTTTAAGTAATTGTCTAGCTGATTTTTAAATGTAAACAAAAAGTGTCAGAAAAGGCCTGGTCTTTAATTGGTTAAGTTCTCATGCACACTAGACATCTCTGTCTCTCCTAGACGCCTTTGATTAAAAAAAAAAAAATAACTGTTTTTGATACACAGTGCTTTAGCAAACGAAATTTCATCCATATGTCCATCGATTTAACGTGCACATAAGCGTGAGCAGAGCCTAAAGGAAAAACATAACATAATCAACATATTATTTCTGAGAATCCACTGAATGATTCTCTGTTGCATGCTCTATAGGACTGTGCGAAGGATGCCCACCAGGGGGCAGAAACAGGAAGTACTCCTGGCAACTCCCTGGGTGTCACCAGGACAGGAAGTAAGGGGAAATCTTTCCTGTGGGGACACTGATGGCAATAAAAATCCGACAAAATTTCTAAACCATTCCTGCTCTATGCAGCACTGACAGGAAAAAAAAAACACCTTTGGCTGGAGTTCTACTACAGAATTGTTCCTCCAGGCAGAGCACTGGGCAGCATGCTGTAATGCAGGGGTAGGCAACCTCGGCCCTCCAGCTGTGGTGAAACTACAAGTCACATGAGACATTGCAAGACCCTGACAATCACAGGCATGACTCCTAGAGGCATGATGGGATTTGTAGTTTCACCACAGCTGGAGTGCTGAGGTTGCCTATCCCTGCTGTAATGCAACCTGAATGCTACAAACGTGTTGGGTGCATATGTGACCTAGACTGATGCTTAAAGCAGATATCACACAAATAAAGATGACCTGTCATGAGCTTATTCATTAAAATATTGCAAGGAGCGAAGCACTAATCAAAGGCAAAGTTCAGCCAGCGTGAATTCTGATTGGTTACTTCTTTTTCCTCCATTTACTGTACAAACCATCAAGTCTTTAAAAAGTTAATGTAACATTTATTTGTAGTAATTTCAGGCAAGGTTCTAAGCTTAAAAGGTCATCTATCACAAGCATAACATGGAAAAATGACAGTTCACAAATCAGATAAGGGATGTGATTTCTGTTCAGACTGTTCCATCAGGAATAACCTTAAACAGTGATAATAAATACAATATATGTGTTTTGTAAATCATTATTGGCATTGTCCAGAGCCTCCATCTCCATCCATACAGAGCTGGACATTAAAGCAGATTGCACATTGATTTTCCACTACTCAACAACGGCCGGATGAGGCCTAAATGTAAAAGCAAATTCTACAATTGTGTAACAGCAAATCCTACGACCCATGATCTTGCTTGTGACAGGTGAAAGATTTGCTATAAGCAACAACATCCCTTCACTATAATAGAACAGTAATAAAAACCAAGTAATATATCTATATTAAAAACCACTAAAATAAATAAAGTAAAGAAAATGTATATACAGTATAAATTTATAAATATATTTATCTATCTATATACAGTATATATAGATATATTTATAGATATATATACACGCACACACACAGTATATACCTGTATATATACAGTGTTGCACATTGATTTTCTTTGATTTCTGATTACTCAACAACGACAAGATGAGGCCAAAATGTAAAAGCAAATCCTACAAACTGTGATTTTACTTTACATGTGACAGGTGAAAGAATTGCTTTCAGCAACAACATCCCCTATCTAAAAAAAAACACCAATAAAAACGAAGTCATAAAAAGTTAAAAAAAATTAAATAAAATATATAATATATATATATATATATATATATATTGCACATTGATTTTCAATTTCTGATAACCCCACAACGGCAGGATGAAGCCAAAATGTAAAGGAAAAAAAAACAAACCTACATTTTTTTCAAAACTGTGATCTTGTTTTACATGGGGCATGTGAAAAAAAATGCTTTTGGCAACAACATCAAAAAAATAAAACACTAATACAAACTAATAAAAGGTTTTTAAAAAAATACAAATCTATATGGGGAGGGGGGGGGGGGGAAATAAATTATATATAAAAGTATATGCCTGTATATATACAGTGTTGCACATTGATTTTCTATTTCCGATTACTCAACAACGGCAAGATGAGGCCAAAATGTAAAAGCAAATCCTACAAACCATGATTTTACTTTACATATGACAGGTGAAAGAATTGCTTTCAGCAACAACATCCCCTATCTAAAATAAAACACCAATAGAAACTAAGTGCTACAAAGTTTAAAAAAAAATTAAATATTTTATATATATATATATATATATATATATATATATATATATATATATATATATATATATATATATATATATATATATATTGCACATTGATTTTCAATTTCTGATTACCCCACAACGGCAGGATGAAGCCAAAATGTAAAGGAAAAAACAAACCTACATTTTTTAAAAACTGTGATGTGAACAAAAATGCTTTTGGCAACAACATCAAAAAAATAAAACACTAATACAAACTAATAAAAGGTTTTTAAAAAATACAAATATATATGGGGAGGGGGGGGGGTGAATTATATATATATATATATATATATATATATATATATATATATATATATATATACACACACACACATATACACATATACAAGAGGGGTCTTAAAAAAGTTTCCGCACTTTTATATATACATTATTATAGAGTTTAAAAAAGTGAGGAAACTTTATTTGTTCAAATATTTATTGGTAAAAGGGAAGAAAACATTCACAAAACGTAGAGATGTACAGTGTAGCCCCCAGAGAAAGGGAAAATAGCCTAAGATCCAAAAAAGTAACATTTAACCGATAGGGTCGCAGCCCGCACATTTGGACAATGGCAAATCAAGTTAGAACATATAGGTATATATAACTATCGTATTGTTCTATGATATTAGAGGTCAGGAAATGCCATACATGTACACTAAGCTTCAGTAGGAGAGAAACCTCGGAGAGGTGATGGCAATGGGTGGTAGCGTGTAGCCCAGTGTACAAGGGGCAAAGGGGCATCTAATGATATAGGGATTAAAATGAGAGGAAAGAAGATAAACCATATAAGAGATGAGAGTGGTGATGAGGGGTAAATTATGGTTGTCAGGTCGGTCAAAATCCTGAAATATCAACTGAATTAAATATTTAGATATTTGGATGTTTAGACATCTGAATATTTAATTGTTTGGGAGTTTATAAGTTTGAATATTTGGATGTTTGAATATCCATATAGTCATTTCGTAACGTGCACTGGTATCTGGGCCGACCCTCGTCTTTCTACCCTTCACTCTCCCTCTTTATTCTTTACCTTATTTTGTTTTCGCAACTCGTTATCCTACTTTATACAACCTGCTCCTCCAATATTACCGCAACATTTCCAAGGGGTCCGGTTAAACAATACAACATTGAATATACTACTACAAAACCCTACACCAAACCCTTAGGTTGTATTTAATTATAACCTAATTGGACGATATTACATGCTTTCCTTTTATATATACAAATTTGAATTTGAGTTTCATTATTTCATTACTGTTTTACCTCTTTTCTTATGTGTGTTATTGACATACCTGTTATTACCTGTATATTCAATAGAATTTTTTGACAAGGAAAATCCTGAAATATCTCATTTAGATGAGATCAGAGAATGTCCTTATAATTACGCTGGCCATACACTATACGAAAAATCCATTTTCGAAAAACGAACATTCGGCCGTGAGCGCAAACGATAGTGCCGTCATGTAATGAATCGTTCAGTGGGCATAAGTGAATGCCTTTTTTGTTCGTTTTTATTTTACATATACCTAGTGCAAGACAGTTCGGACGGGAAACACATTAACCTTTCAATTTATCGTTCGTTCGACAGAAAATTTCCAATCCTGACCTTCGTTTTGGCTCAAAAACGTCCCAACGATTATGGATTTTGGGCGCATTAACTGCCCGAAAAACGAACAAACTGTCTAAATGACCGAATTCCGGCCGATTTTTCGTATAGTGTATGGCCAGCATTAAAGTGGATTATTAACTGGGTGGCTAGTGTGTATGGTAACTGACGGGGGGGGGGGGGGGGGGGTGGGGGGGGGAGTGTGGAAACTTTATAAAGAACCCTGATATATATGCATTTTGTATCACATTTGAAAAATTATTCATAATACCTGGAGATTGTCAAAGGACCAACTCCATACATAATACATCCATACAATTCTGTTTTTCAGGAAACTGCTATTGGAGCAAATTTGCATTTTTGTACACCATCAATGGTAACAATAATCATGATGATAATAATAATAATGATGGTGATGATAATAATAATAATAATAATAATAATTATAATACATGATTTAATATCCTCACAGCTGTTCAAATCTGCCAAGATAATAATTGATCTCTACTTTTGCTCTCCAACACAACGCCCCCCTCCTGCGGCACTATACACATTTATATCACTGGCATGTCATAAAAAAAAAGTGATTAAAGAAATTGAATCTCCCCAAAATAGTTTCTTTTATCCTAAACACTTACCAAAGCTCAGGCAGGAAGGCTTGTCATCTCCTCTGGGATGAATGCGGCGATGCTGTGTGTGTCATTCTTGGTTCACACACTAACAGTACCAAGTGATACCACCCTCCGGGGGGGGAACAAAGGACAAATAGCCCACAGAGCACTCAGATTGTCCCGGTGGACCGAGCCCCGGGCCTCCATGACAAGCAGGCCATTGTTGAGGCCACACTGGATCCATGGAGGCCCCGGGGGGGGGGGGGGGGGGGGTGTTCCCGGGCTGGAAGGGGTTAATCAGATGTGTGAGATATAAGACCTTCTATAAATTAGGATTTCCACCTGGACCCAGGCAAATGTGACATTCCCTCTCTGATCTCACTGGTCATCGATTATGTTTTTATTGATGGAGTGATCAGAGGAAGGCTGAGGTGCGAGGAGCTGGAGGAGCGACCAATCAGGGGACACAGATTCACTTTTTTTTTTTTTTTAACGCAGAACAGGAAGACGGGTCTCCAAAAAATTTTGTTTTGTCAGCCACATCATGTATTTCACAAATATTCCCGGGCCCAAAAAAAAATAGTTTTATAAATCAACGAATCAAATGTAAATAAATGAATACGTTTTACTCCGAGTTGTTTTATAATCAGCGTGATATGATTTATAACTACAGAGAATAAACTTCAGTAAAACAAAGCAAATACATTTCAAATAAACTCGAGTCCCCCCCTCCAAATCAGAGTCAGTCCCCATCAGAGTTCCTCTGACATCAGGGTCCCTATCATATTCCCCTACATCGGCGTCCCTATCAGATTCGCCTTACATCGGGGTTCCTATCAGAGTCCCCCTTACATCAGGGTCCCCATCAGAGTCCCCATCAGAGTCCCCCTTACATCAGGGTCCCCATCAGAGTCCCCCTTACATCAGGGTCCCCATCAGAGTCCCCCTTACATCAGGGTCCCCATCAGAGTCCACCTTACATCAGGGTCCCCATCAGAGTTCCTCTTATATCAAGACCCGTCAGAGTCCCCCTTACATCAGGGTCCCCATCAGAGTTCCTCTTATATCAAGATCCCCGTCAGAGTCCCCCTTACATCAGGGTCCTCATCAGAGTCCCCTTAAATCAGGGTCCTCATCAGAGTCCCCCTTACATCAGGGTCCCCATCAGATTCCCCTTACATCAGGGCCCCTATTAGATTCCCCCTACATCGGGGTCCCATCAGAGTCCCCCTTACATTGGCATCCCTATCAGATTCGCCTTACATTGGGGTTCCTATCAGAGTCCCCCTTACATCAGAGTCCCCATCAGAGTCCCCATCAGAGTCCCCCTTACATCAGGGTCCCTATCAGAGTCCACCTTACATCAGGGTCCCCATCAGAGTTCCTCTTATATCAAGATCCCTGTCAGAGTCCCCCTTACATCAGGTCCTCATCAGAGTCCCCTTAAATCAGGGTCCTCATCAGAGTCCCCCTTACATCAGGGCCCCTATTAGATCCCCCTACATCGGGGTCCCCATCAGAGTCCCCCTTACATCAGGGTCCCTATCAGAGTCCCCCTTACATCATGGTCCCCATCAGAGTCCCCTTAAATCAGGGTCCCCATCAGAGTCCCCCTTACATCAGGGCCCCTATTAGATTCCCCTACATCGGGGTCCCCATCAGAGTCCCCCTTACATCAGGGTCCCTATCAGAGTCCCCCTTACATCATGGTCCCCATCAGAGTCCCCTTAAATCAGGGTCCCCATCAGAGTCCCCCTTACATCAGGGCCCCTATTAGATTCCCCCTACATCGGGGTCCCCATCAGAGTCCCCCTTACATCATGGATCCCATCAGAGTCCCCTTAAATCAGGGTCCCCATCAGAGTCACCCTTACATCAGGGCCCCTATTAGATTCCCTCTACATCGGGGTCCCCATCAGAAGTCCCCCTTACATCAGGGTCCCCATCAGAGTCCCCTTAAATCAGGGTTCCCATCAGATTCCCCCTTACATCAGGGTCACCATCAGATTCCTGCTTACATCAGGGTCCCCATCAGATTCCTGCTTACATCAGGGTCCCCATCAGAGTCCCCCTTACATCAGGGTCCCCATCAGATTCCCCCTTACATCAGGGTCCCCATCAGAGTCCCCCTTACATCAGGGTCCCCATCAGATTCCCCCTTACATCAGGGTCCCCATCAGAGTCCCCCTTACATCAGGGTCCCCATCAGAGCCCCCCTTACATCAGGGTCCCCATCAGGAGTCCCCTTACATCAGGGTCCCCAGAGTCCCCTTTACATCAGGGTCCCCATCAGAGTCCCCCTTACATCCAGGGTCCCCATCAGAGTCCCCCTTACATCAGGGCCCCCATCAAATCCCCCCTACATCAGGGTCCCCATCAGAGTGCCCCTTACATCAGGGTCTCCATCAGAGTCCACTTACATTAGGGTCCCTATCAGATTCTCCCTTACCTCAGGATCCCCATACAATTCACCCTTTGCATCACAGTCCTTATCAGAGCCCTCTTACATCAGAGTCCCCCCTTACATCAGGGTCCCCATCATAGTCCCCCTACATCAGGGTCCCCATCATAGTTCCCCTACATCAGGGTCCCCATCATAGTTCCCCTAAATCAGGGTCCCCATCATAGTCCCCCTACATCAGGGTCCCATCAGAGTCCTCCTTACATCAGGGTCCCCATAAGATTCTCTCTTATATCTGGGTCCCCTTTAAAGCCCCCCTTACATCAGGGTCCCCATCGGATTCCCCCTTGCATCAGAGTCCACATCAGAGTTCTCCTTACATCAGGGTCCAATCAGAGTCCCCCCTTACATCAATGTCCCCACCAGATTTCCCCCTTACATCAGAGTCCTCCTTTACATCAGGTTTCCTTCAGAGTCCTCCTTTACATCAGGGTCCCATCAGAGTCCCCCTTACATAAGAGTCTTTATGAGAGCCCCCTTAAGCCACCCATAGATTACCAGTGGGCTGAATGAAAAAAAAAATAAATGACCTGATTCCCCCATGCACACATTCAATGTGGATGGGGGAATCCACCCTGCTGTGCCTTTCTATTGTGATAGCGGGGAATCCTTTGTCGGCTATAGCCGGTGGTGCTGATCGAGCAGCAAAAATCCAACAGGGCAATTGTACAGAAGTTGATCAGGAGATGATCAGTAGACTGATTTCTGTACACCAACCTGCCCATACATGGATCGAAATTTGATCGGTTCAGCAGGGAATTTGATCCATGTACAGTATGGCCAGCTTTAGCTCAAACTCCCCCTTACATCACAGTCCCTATGGGAGTCTCTTTACTTCAAAGTGCCCTTACATTAGATTCCCTCTTACATCAGAGCCCCCTTACATTGAAGTCCCCCTTACATCATGGTCCCCTTTATGTCAGAGTCCCTATCAGAGTCCCCCCTTACACCAGAATCTCTTCTTACATCAGAAGGTTGGATAAAATCTTGCAGCAGCCAAATCTGACCAGCAAAATATATTTTAAAGACCTCTGACATAGAATAATGAAATAGTCTCTCCCAGCAGTTTTCTCAGGCAACATACATAACATTACAATGCATGGTAAAGAGCCCACTATGACTTTCCTACAAGAGACCCTGTATGTGGATAGAAGACCCTGTATGTGGATAGAAGACCCTGTATGCGGATAGAAGACCCTGTATGTGGATAGAAGACCCTGTATGTGGATAGGAGACCCCGTATGTGGATAGAAGAACCCTGTATGTGGATAGCAGACCCTGTATGTGGATAACAGACCCTGTATGTGGATAGAAGACCCTGTATGCGGAGAAGACCCTGTATGTGGATAGAAGACCCTGTATGCGGAGAGACCCTGTATGCGGATAGAAGACCCTGTATGCGGATAGAAGACCCTGTATGCAGATAGAAGACCCTGTATGTGGATAGCAGACCCTGTATGTGGATAGAAGACCCTGTATGTGGATAGAAGACCCTTGGATAGAAGACCCTGTATGCGGATAGAAGACCCTGTGTGTGGATAGCAGACCCTGTATGTGGAGAAGACCTGTATGTGGATAGAAGACCCTTGGATAGAAGACCCTGTATGCGGATAGCAGACCCTGTATGTGGATAGAAGACCCTGTATGTGGATAGAAGACCCTGGGATAGAAGACCCTGTATGCAGATAGAAGACCCTGTATGCGGAACAGCAGACCCTGTATGTGGATAGAAGACCCTGTATGCAGATAGAAGACCCTGTATGCGGACAGCAGACCCTGTATGTGGATAGAAGACCCTGTATGTGGATAGCAGACCCTGTATGTGGATAGAAGTCCCTGTATGTGGATAGAAGACCCTGTATGCAGATAGCAGACCCTGTATGTGGATAGAAGACCCTGTATGTGGATAGCAGACCCTGTATGTGGATAGAAGACCCTGTATGTGGATAGCAGACCCTGTATGTGGATAGAAGACCCTGTATGTGGATAGGAGACCCTGTATGTGGATAGTAGACCCTGTATGAGGATAGAAGATCCTGTATGGGGATAAAGATCCTGTATGTGGATAGCAGACCCTGTATGCGGATAGCAGAACCCTGTATGAGGATAGCAGACCCTGTATGTGGATAGAAGACCCTGTATGTGGATAGAAGACCCTGTATGCGGATAGCAGACCCTGTATGTGGATAGAAGACCCTGTATGCAGATAGCAGATCCTGTATGAGGATAGAAGACCCTGTATGTGGATAGAAGACCTGTATGAGGATAGCAGACCCTGTATGAGGATAGCAGACCCTGTATGTGGATAAGAAGACCCTGTATGCGGATAGCAGACCCTGTATGTGGATAGAAGACCCTGTATGAAGATAGCAGACCCTGTATGTGGATAGGAGACCCTGTATGTGGATAGGAGACCCTGTATGTGGATAGTAGACCCTGTATGAGGATAGAAGACCTGTATGGGATAAAAGACCCTGTATGTGGATAGCAGACCCTGTATGCGAATAGCACACCCTGTATGTGGATAGAAGAACCTGTATGCGGATAGCAGACCCTGTATGCGGATAGCAGACCCTGTATACGGATAGAAGACCCTGTAGGAGGATAGCAGACCCTGGTATGTGGATAGAAGACCCTGTACGCGGATAGAATACCCTGTATGCGGAGAAGACCCTGTATGTGGATAGAAGACCCTGTATGCAGATAGAAGACCCTGTATGTGGATAGCAGACCCTGTATGTGGATAGAAGACCCTGTATGTGGATAGAAGACCCTGTATGTGGATAGAATACCCTGTATGTGGATAGAAGACCCTTGGATAGAAGGCCCTGTATGCGGATAGAAGACCCTGTATGCGGATAGCAGACCCTGTATGTGGATAGAAGACCCTGTATGTGGATAGAAGTCCCTGTATGTGGATAGAAGACCCTGTATGTGGATAGAAGACCCTGTATGCAGATAGCAGACCCTGTATGCGGATAGCAGACCCTGTATGTGGATAGCAGACCCTGTATGTGGATAGTAGACCCTGTATGAGGATAGAAGATCCTGTATGGGGAATAAAAGACCCTGTATGTGGATAGCAGACCCTGTATGCGGATAACAGACCCTGTATGCGGATAGCAGACCCTGTATGAGGATAGCAGACCCTGTATGAGGATAGAAGACCCTGTATGAGGATAGCAGACCCTGTATGCGAATAGCAGACCCTGTATGCGGATAGCAGACCTGTATGTGGATAGCAGACCCTGTATGCGGATAGCAGACCCTGTATGTGGATAGCAGACCCTGTATGCGGATAGCAGACCCTGTATGTGGATAGCAGACCCTGTATGCGGATAGCAGACCCTGTATGTGGATAGCAGACCCTGTATGCGGATAGCAGACCCTGTATGTGGATAGCAGACCCTGTATGCGGATAGCAGACCCTGTATGCGGATAGTAGACCCTGTATGCGGATAGCAGACCCTGTATGTGGATAGCAGACCCTGTATGCAGATAGCAGACCCTGTATGCGGATAGAAGACCTGTATGTGGATAGCAGACCCTGTATGCGAATAGCAGACCCTGTATGTGGATAGAAGAACCTGTATGCGGATAGCAGACCCTGTATGCGGATAGCAGACCCTGTATACGGATAGAAGACCCTGTATGAGGATAGCAGACCCTGTATGTGGATAGAAGACCCTGTACGCGGATAGAATACCCTGTATGCGGAGAAGACCCTGTATGTGGATAGAAGACCCTGTATTGGAGAAGACCCTGTATGTGGATAGAAGACCCTGTATGCAGATAGAAGACCCCTGTATGTGGATAGCAGACCCTGTATGTGGATAGAAGACCCTGTATGTGGATAGAAGACCCTGTATGTGGATAGAATACCCTGATATGTGGATAGAAGACCCTTGGATAGAAAGTCCTGTATGCGGATAGAAGACCCTGTATGCGGATAGCAGACCCTGTATGTGGATAGAAGACCCTGTATGTGGATAGAAGTCCCTGTATGTGGATAGAAGACCCTGTATGTGGATAGAAAACCCTGTATGCAGATAGCAGACCCTGTATGCGGATAGCAGACCCTGTATGTGGATAGAAGACCCTGTATGTGGATAGCAGACCCTGTATGTGGATAGCAGACCCTGTATGCGGATAGCAGACCCTGTATGCGGATAGCAGACCCTGTATACGGATAGAAGACCCTGTATGAGGATAGCAGACCCTGTATGTGGATAGAAGACCCTGTACGCGGATAGAATACCCTGTATGCGGAGAAGACCCTGTATGTGGATAGAAGACCCTGTATGTGGAGAAGACCCTGTATGTGGATAGAAGACCCTGTATGCAGATAGAAGACCCTGTATGTGGATAGCAGACCCTGTATGTGGATAGAAGACCCTGTATGGGGATAGAAGACCCTGTATGTGGATAGAATACCCTGTATGTGGATAGAAGACCCTTGGATAGAAGGCCCTGTATGCGGATAGAAGACCCTGTATGCGGATTAGCAGACCCTGTATGTGGATAGAAGACCCTGTATGTGGATAGAAGTCCCTGTATGTGGATAGAAGACCCTGTATGTGGATAGAAAACCCTGTATGCAGATAGCAGACCCTGTATGCGGATAGCAGACCCTGTATGTGGATAGAAGACCCTGTATGTGGATAGCAGACCCTGTATGTGGATAGCAGACCTGTATGTGGATAGTAGACCCTGTATGAGGATAGAAGATCCTGTATGGGGATAAAAGACCCTGTATGTGGATAGCAGACCCTGTATGCGGATAACAGACCCTGTATGCGGATAGCAGACCCTGTATGAGGATAGCAGACCCTGTATGAGGATAGAAGACCTGTATGAGGATAGCAGACCCTGTATGCGAATAGCAGACCCTGTATGCGGATAGCAGACCCTGTATGTGGATAGCAGACCCTGTATGCGGATAGCAGACCCTGTATGTGGATAGCAGACCCTGTATGCGGATAGCAGACCCTGTATGTGGATAGCAGACCCTGTATGCGGATAGCAGACCCTGTATGTGGATAGCAGACCCTGTATGCAGATAGCAGACCCTGTATGCGGATAGAAGAACCTGTATGTGGATAGCAGACCCTGTATGCGAATAGCAGACCCTGTATGATGGATAGCAGACCCTGTATGCGGATAGCAGACCCTGTATACGGATAGAAGACCCTGTATGAGGATAGCAGACCCTGTATGTGGATAGCAGACCCTGTATGTGGATAGAAGACCCTGTATGTGGATAGCAGACCCTGTATGTGGATAGCAGACCCTGTATGTGGATAGTAGACCCTGTATGAGGATAGAAGATCCTGTATGGGGATAAAAGACCCTGTATGTGGATAGCAGACCCTGTATGCGGATAACAGACCCTGTATGCGGATAGCAGACCCTGTATGAGGATAGCAGACCCTGTATGAGGATAGCAGACCCTGTATGCGAATAGCAGACCCTGTATGCGGATAGCAGACCCTGTATGCGGATAGAAGAACCTGTATGTGGATAGCAGACCCTGTACGTGAATAGCAGACCCTGTATGTGGATAGCAGACCCTGTATGCGGATAGCAGACCCTGTATACGGATAGAAGACCCTGTATGAGGATAGCAGACCCTGTATGTGGATAGCAGACCCTGTATGTGGATAGAAGACCCTGTATGTGGATAGAAGACCCTGTACGCGGATAGAAGACCCTGTATGCGGAGAAGACCCTGTATGTGGATAGAAGACCCTGTATGTGGAGAAGACCCTGTATGTGGATAGAAGACCCTGTATGCAGATAGAAGACCCTGTATGTGGATAGCAGACCCTGTATGTGGATAGAAGACCCTGTATGTGGATAGAAGACCCTGTATGTGGATAGAATAACCTGTATGTGGATAGAAGACCCTTGGGTAGAAGACCTGTATGCGGATAGAAGACCCTGTATGCGGATAGCAGACCCTGTATGTGGATATAAAGACCCTGTATGTGGATAGAAGTCCCTGTATGTGGATAGAAGACCCTGTATGTGGATAGAAGACCCTGTATGCAGATAGCAGACCCTGTATGCGGATAGCAGACCCTGTATGTGGATAGAAGACCCTGTATGTGGATAGCAGACCCTGTATGTGGATAGCAGACCCTGTATGTGGATAGTAGACCCTGTATGAGGATAGAAGATCCTGTATGGGGATAAAAGACCCTGTATGTGGATAGCAGACCCTGTATGCGGATAGCAGACCCTGTATGCGGATAGCAGACCCTGTATGAGGATAGCAGACCCTGTATGAGGATAGAAGACCCTGTATGAGGATAGCAGACCCTGTATGCGAATAGCAGACCCTGTATGCGGATAGCAGACCCTGTATGCGGATAGCAGACCCTGTATGCGGATAGCAGACCCTGTATGCGGATAGCAGACCCTGTATGCGGATAGAAGAACCTGTATGTGGATAGCAGACCCTGTATGTGGATAGCAGACCCTGTATGCAGATAGAAGACCCTGTATGCGGATAGAAGAACCTTGAATGTGGATAGCAGACCCTGTATGCGAATAGCAGACCCTGTATGTGGATAGCAGACCCTGTATGCGGATAGAAGACGAGAGCTGGCCTTTGACTTGATGGCCCCCCTAGAGATGTCATCAGGTCCCCTTCAGATGCCTGTATGTAGGAAGGGACAAGGGCTCCTTGTGAAGGGGGGCTGGGATTATACATCGATGATGTGCTCGCTGCATCGTCCTAACAATGAGTAATGTTTGTGACTCACAGGCTCAGATAATCTCCTCCTTTGTTTCGGGGACACCATATACGTGACATGTCCCCAGCAGTGACAGATACAGATGGGACCAGCCGGACATGTGTGCCGAATATCTCACAGGGTGAATTGTCAGCGATCCCAACTGGCCGGAGATTAGAGGAATACTGGACTACATGGAGGACCTCTTCACTACTTTGGGGTGCTCTGCGGTGGGTTCCCCCACACATGTTATGCTGTGCGTTACCATACGTTGGGTTAAGGCAGCACATGTGTTATGAATGGGCTGCTGGTGCACCAAAAACCAGAGCTGACCCTTTATTCTGACACGGAGCACTACAATACCTGGTGATGGGTCATCCTGCGTTGGGGTGCAGTGAAATGCAGACTTTGTGTGTTGGGGGGCCATTTATAATGAAGTAATGTGTGCTCAGTGCAGAGAACCCCAACACAGAGATGGGAGGGAACTTTTTATACATTCTCCCGTGTGCATCCATCTATCTGTCCATCCATTCATAAATCCACCCATTTACTGTATCTAACTGTCCATCCATCAATGCAACAATCCATCCACCTGTCAGTCATTATGTGTGTCCATCCATACATCCTTTCATTCATCGATCCACCCACCCCTCAGTCCATCATTATGTCTGTCCATCCATCCACTAATCCTTCCATCCATTCACCCAAACCATCCATCTATGCATCAATCCACCCATCTGCCATTCCATCCGTGTGTCCATCCATCCATACACTCGTCCGTGAATTCATTTATCCATCCACCCCTCAGTCCATCCATTTGTCTGTACATCTATCCATCAATTAATCAATCCACCCACCTATCCTTTCATCCACCCATCCACCTATACAGTCCATCCATGTGTCTGTCCATCCACCCACCTATCCTTTCATTCATTCATCCATCCATCCACCCCTTAGTCCATCAGTCTGTCCATCCATCCCCCCCCCCAGTCCATCAGTCTGTCCATCCATCCAAGTGTCCTTCCATCTGCTCATCCATTCATCCATCTCTCTTCCCACCTATTCATCAGTCCAGGTGCCAGTCTGTCCATGTGTTCGTCCATCTATACATCCCTCCATCTATGCATCAATCCACCCAATGTTATTGCATCCGTGTGTCTGTCCATCCATTCACCCCTCAGTCTATCAGTCTGTCCATCTAATCCACCCCTCAGTCCATCAGTCTGTCCATCTAATCCACCCCTCAGTCCATCAGTCTGTCCATCTAATCCACCCCTCAGTCCATCAGTCTGTCCATCTAATTCACCCCTCAGTCCATCAGTCTGTCCATCTAATCCACCCCTCAGTCCTTCAGTCTGTCCATCCATCCACCCCTCAGTCCATCAGTCTGTCCATCCATCCACCCCTCAGTCCATCAGTCTGTCCATCCATCCACCCCTCAGTCCATCAGTCTGTCCATCCATCCACCCCTCAGTCCATCAGTCTGTCCATCCATCCACCCCTCAGTCCATCAGTCTGTCCATCCATCCACCCCTCAGTCCATCAGTCTGTCCATCCATCCACCCCTCAGTCCATCAGTCTGTCCATCCATCCACCCCTCAGTCCATCAGTCTGTCCATCCATCCACCCTTCAGTCCATCAGTCTGTCCATCCATCCACCCCTCAGTCCATCAGTCTGTCCATCCATCCACCCCTCAGTCCATCAGTCTGTCCATCTATCCACCCCTCAGTCCATCAGTCTGTCCATCCATCCACCCTCAGTCCATCAGTCTGTCCATCCATCCACCCCTCAGTCCATCAGTCTGTCCATCCATCCACCCTTCAGTCCATCAGTCTGTCCATCCATCCACCCTTCAGTCCATCAGTCTGTCCATCCATCCACCCCTCAGTCCATCAGTCTGTCCATCTATCCACCCCTCAGTCCATCAGTCTGTCCATCCATCCACCCCTCAGTCCATCAGTCTGTCCATCCATCCACCCCTCAGTCCATCAGTCTGTCCATCCATCCACCCTTCAGTCCATCAGTCTGTCCATCCATCCACCCCTCAGTCCATCAGTCTGTCCATCCATCCACCCCTCAGTCCATCAGTCTGTCCATCTATCCACCCCTCAGTCCATCAGTCTGTCCATCCATCCACCCCTCAGTCCATCAGTCTGTCCATCCATCCACCCCTCAGTCCATCAGTCTGTCCATCCATCCACCCCTCAGTCCATCAGTCTGTCCATCCATCCACCCCTCAGTCCATCAGTCTGTCCATCCATCCACCCCTCAGTCCATCAGTCTGTCCATCCATCCACCCCTCAGTCCATCAGTCTGTCCATCCATCCACCCTTCAGTCCATCAGTCTGTCCATCCATCCACCCCTCAGTCCATCAGTCTGTCCATCCATCCACCCCTCAGTCCATCAGTCTGTCCATCTATCCACCCCTCAGTCCATCAGTCTGTCCATCCATCCACCCCTCAGTCCATCAGTCTGTCCATCCATCCACCCCTCAGTCCATCAGTCTGTCCATCCATCCACCCCTCAGTCCATCAGTCTGTCCATCCATCCACCCCTCAGTCCATCAGTCTGTCCATCTATCCACCTCTCAGTCCATCAGTCTGTCCATCCATCCACACCTCGGTCCATCAGTCTGTCCATCCACCCATCCACTTGTCTGTCCATCCATCCATCCATCCACCTACACACCAACATCATGTAACTGATAACTAATAGCATTGAGGAGGGGTTCTGTAGTCCACAGAGAGAGCTGGGAACAACGTAACTGATAACATGGGAAGGAGTTCCGTAGACCTCAGATTTAGCTGGAAATGATGTGACTAACAACACATATTTGAGAGGGTTCTGTAGTCCATCATAATAGCTAGAAACAACGGAATTGGTGGTATGGTGGGAGGGGTTCTGTAGTCCACAGCGAGAGCTGGGAACAATGTAACTGATAACATGAAGAAGGGGTTTTGTAGTCCATGGGGATAGCTGGGAACAATGTATATGGTAACAATATGGAATGGTATGGGGAGGAGTTTGGTAGTCCGTGTAACTTCAATGTAACTGATAGCATAGAGGGAGGGGATGTGTGGTCCTTGGATATAGCTGGGAACAATGTAACTCATGTAAATGTTGGATAGAGTGGAGAGGGATTAGACCCCCGGCCAGGTTCTTATAGCTGTCTGTGCCCTTGTCAGGGAGATTCATCCTCTCTATTTGTCCTGATTATCATTATCACAGAGAGTGAAAGAAAATCCCGAAGTTTTGGGTTGTCACCAGAAGAGGAATAGAGGAGAAATCTTCCAATCAATGGGGACACTAGTTTCTGGTGACAACTCACTTTGCAAGGATTTCCTCTCACTTCCTGTTTGGTTATGGGACAGGAAGTGAAGGAAAATCTCCCCAATGGGACACAGGTGACAAAAGATCTGACAGGGGTGATATCCCTCCCTTATTCTCTCCAAAATAAAAGTAAAGTTTTGCCCCATAGTTCTACTGTGAATAGATACAAAGTTACTAAATAAACCGGAACTACAGGTGGAAATGTGACTTTCTCTGCGCTCCATGGAGGGGGAGGGGAGGGGTGTACAGGTACCAGGGATGGAGGGGTTACATGGGGCGTGTCCCTCCAGGTAGTGCTGTGTGGAACTTTTCAGGTCATGTGACCCCCGGCACCTGTGATTGGTCGGGGAGGGGCTGAGGTTGAAGGAGTTACACAGGGGCGCCGCAGGTGGGCCGGAAGGGGGAGTGCACTGTGAGAGGGCGGGGTCCGGTTAGTGGAGCGCGCACACGGGGACGCGCTGGGAGTTTTGGGCGCACCTGGGGGAGTCACCTGAGGAGGAGAGATGGCGGCGGAGCGGGGCTGGGTGACCGTCCTGTGTGTGTTATATATGGCAGGTGAGTGCGGAGAGACCTCATACATCACTACACACCTAGAACACCGCCTTCCCCCCACACCGGGGCCTCCTCAGGAACAGGCGGAGCCCCCCGGAGGGTGTTTACTAGTGTGTGGGTGAGGGGAAATACAACATTCCTCTCAGGAATGAAGGGGGGCGGTCTTCCATTGGGGGACAACTGTTTCCATGACAACTAAGAGAGAATTTTCTCTCACTTCCTCTTGTGTCTCTAATACAGGAAGTGAGATCTCCCTCCATCCTCAGGTGTTCACTGCTTCAAAATGAAACCCCTGTCCTTGGATATGTAGGGCCCCCCCTCATACTTACAGCCCCCCCCCCCTTTTTATACTTACAGGGCCCCCTCCTCCTTATGCTTACGGGGCCCCCTCCTCCTTATGCTTACGGGGCCCCCTCCTCCTTATGCTTACGGGGCCCCCTCCTCCTCATGCTTACGGAGCCCCCCAGTCAGTTCTCCCGTCCTCGTGCTTACAGGGCCCCCCCCTCCCCGGTCATCCCTAGTGACAATCCCCCCTCGAGACACAGGAAGCGAGGGGGGGGCGCGCACCGCAGTCACAGGAAGCGAGGGGGGGTGAAACCGCGGACGCAGGAAGCGAGGGGGGGGACACCGCAGACACGGGAAGCGAGGGGGGGACACCGCAGACACGGGAAGCGAGGGGGGGGACACCGCAGACACGGGAAGCGAGGGGGGGACACCGCAGACACGGGAAGCGAGGGGGGGGACACCGCAGACACGGCAAGCGAGGGGGGTGTGTGACACCGCAGACACGGGAAGCGAGGGGGGGTGACACCGCAGACACGGGAAGCGAGGGGGGGTGACACCGCAGACACGGGAAGCGAGGGGGGTGTGTGACACCGCAGTCACAGGAAGCGAGGGGGGTGAAACCGCGGACGCAGGAAGCGAGGGGGGGGACACCGCAGACACGGGAAGCGAGGGGGGGACACCGCAGACATGGGAAACGAGGGGGGGGCACCGCAGACACGGGAAGCGAGGGGGGTGTGTGACACCGCAGACACGGGAAGCGAGGGGGGGGGACACCGCAGACACGGGAAGCGAGGGGGGGTGACACTGCAGACACGGGAAGCGAGGGGGGTGTGTGACACCACAGACAGGGAAGCGAGGGGGGGGGGATACCGCAGACACGGGAAGCGAGGGGGGGAGACACCGCAGACATGGGAAACGAGGGGGGGGGCACCGCAGACACGGGAAGCGAGGGGGGGGCACCGCAGACACGGGAAGCGAGGGGGGGGGTACCGCAGACACGGGAAGCGAGGGGGGGGGGCACCGCAGACACGGGAAGCGAGGGGGGGGGCACCGCAGACACGGGAAGCGAGGGGGGGGGCACCGCAGACACGGGAAGCGAGGGGGGGGGCACCGCAGACACGGGAAGCGAGGGGGGGGGCACCGCAGACACGGGAAGCGAGGGGGGGATACCGCAGACACGGAAAGCGAGGGGGGGACACCGCAGACATGGGAAGCGAGGGGGGGACACCGCAGACACGGGAAGCGAGGGGGGGTGACACCGCAGACACGGGAAGCGAGGGGGGGTGACACCGCAGACACGGGAAGCGAGGGGGGGTGACACCGCAGACACGGGAAGCGAGGGGGGGTGACACCGCAGACACGGGAAGCGAGGGGGGGTGACACCGCAGACACGGGAAGCGAGGGGGGGTGACACCGCAGACACGGGAAGCGAGGGGGGGTGACACCGCAGACACGGGAAGCGAGGGGGGGTGACACCGCAGACACGGGAAGCGAGGGGGGGTGACACCGCAGACACGGGAAGCGAGGGGGGGTGACACCGCAGACACGGGAAGCGAGGGGGGGTGACACCGCAGACACGGGAAGCGAGGGGGGTGACACCGCAGACACGGGAAGCGAGGGGGGTGACACCGCAGACACGGGAAGCGAGGGGGGGTGACACCGCAGACACGGGAAGCGAGGGGGGGTGACACCGCAGACACGGGAAGCGAGGGGGGGTGACACCGCAGACACGGAAGCGAGGGGGGGTGACACCGCAGACACGGGAAGCGAGGGGGGGTGACACCGCAGACACGGGAAGCGAGGGGGGGTGACACCGCAGACACGGGAAGCGAGGGGGGGTGACACCGCAGACACGGGAAGCGAGGGGGGGTGACACCGCAGACACGGGAAGCGAGGGGGGGGTGACACCGCAGACACGGGAAGCGAGGGGGGGTGACACCGCAGACACGGGGAAGCGAGGGGGGGTGACACCGCAGACACGGGAAGCGAGAGGGGAGGGGTGACACCGCAGACACGGGAAGCGAGAGGGGAGGGGTGACACCGCAGACACGGGAAGCGAGAGGGGAGGGGTGACACCGCAGACACGGGAAGCGAGAGGGGGGGGTGACACCGCAGACACGGGAAGCGAGAGGGGAGGGGTGACGCCGCAGACACGGGAAGCGAGAGGGGAGGGGTGACGCCGCAGACACGGGAAGCGAGAGGGGGGGGTGACGCCGCAGACACGGGAAGCGAGAGGGGGGGTGACGCCGCAGACACGGGAAGCGAGAGGGGGGGTGACGCCGCAGACACGGGAAGCGAGGGGAGGGGTGACACCGCAGACACAGGAAGCGAGAGGGGAGGGGTGACACCGCAGACACAGGAAGCGAGAGGGGAGGGGTGACACCGCAGACACAGGAAGCGAGGGGAGGGGTGACACCGCAGACACAGGAAGCGAGGGGGGGTGACACCGCAGACACAGGAAGCGAGGGGGGGTGACACCGCAGACACAGGAAGCGAGGGGGGGTGACACCGCAGACACAGGAAGCGAGGGGGGGCACCGGAAGCATAAATACTGGAGACTCGCTGTACCCTTTCCTCACTTTGCTTGCATACAAGTTGTAGAAATCTCCCCTGACTTCCTTCGGTCACCATTGGTACCCAGGCAGGAGAGAAGTAATGTTCCTAAAGCCTTGTTCATCCCAGTGTACTACAGTGTACGCCCGTGTGAGGGGCGTGTTCACCCACATGGGGGGATGCACAGGTGTTCCATGCATGTCACTCTTGTCTCCCCCCTGTGTCTGTTACACATACACGGCACACAGTCTAAGGATCTGATTGCTCCAACCACAGCTGGTGACTGAGTAGGACGTTGGTAGCCGTGTGACCACATTGTTGTTGTGTGGTCTGTGCATTGCCTGGCCGTGTGCTGCAAAATTCCCTCTAATTGGGGAGGACTTTAATCAAAGGCAGATTTTATGTCCGCGTCTCGTGATCTTGCGCTGCCGCCAGTCTTCTGAAAATGCCAGTAGACTGGCTTTCATGGTGTCCACTTGAGCGATTTGTCATGTGACTTCGGACATCCGTCGCATGACGAGACGCACCCCAAACGTAGACGTTTTTTACATATTTGCTTAGGGTTAGTGTTCAAATCGCATGACTAGTCGCAACCCTGTTGTCCGCAATGGAAGCGGTGGAATAGGTGCAAATCCATCGGAGTCTCACCGATTTTGGGAAAGTAGTTCCTGCACTACTTTTTGCAAGTTCAGGTGCGACTTGTGTAGATTCTGTGCGTGAAGTCACACCTGAAATTGTGCAACTTCAAGTGAAGTCATGTGATTTCAAAGTCGGATTCAGTGTGACCGAAGCCTTAGACCCCCCCATACACACTATTCGATTTTCTGCCAATTTTTTTTTTTTTTTTGTCTTCAGATTTACTAAAACCATGTAGTGCAAGGGCCTGCCTGAATGCATACAGATTAAAACGCTTGACCTCCATATTATTATTTCGTTTTGGTAAATCTGACGATGAAAATCTGCAGAAAATCTAATAGTGTGTATGGGGCTTTATTAGACTCTGTGAGTGTTTGGCCTCTAGCTGTACTTGGATTGGATGTGTAGATAATACTTTGTGAGCAGAATTATAATGTGAGATTTCATATATAATGTTGCAACAAAGTAACGTGTAATTGTGACATGTACAGTATGTCCTCCTTGTTATAATCCAGATACAATGTTTCGAAAGTTTGCGGCTTGTCCAGTAATTTTCAGTAGGTCTCACTGTGTAAACATGTAAAATCTTTATCACATCCTCTTATTACTCATTGTATCGCCCTGGCAGGTATTTTGCTGGATGTGCTGCCGGTGACTCTCCTTGCCTGTTTGTTTCGGTATTGGAGGGGGAGTTTTGCTCAGCACTGAGAATGGCCCAGGGGGAGGGGAGAGCTGGGGGGAGGGAGGAGGGGGGGGGGCTGCCGCCTTTCTCTGGTGAATAAGAACTCTTCAGGGGGGCAGGATGTGAGCTCAGAGAGACTAGAGAGTGCAACAACAATATGACACCTGGGGTCCGCCGCCTTCCCTGGAATCACCTGAGCTACAGTGCCACCCGCTGACAGCTCTTCTGTATTGCAACTATAGTGCTTAATAGAAGTGATCCAGTCTTTTTACAACTAAGTTGATGTGAAAAATGAGAGGTTCCTCAAGAGATTGCCAGAGGTTTCTTCAGCAGTGATCAGTTTCTGACTTGCATTGGTCCTGCTGACCACCAATGTAAGGAACATTCTTCCCACTGATCACCAATGTAAGGAGCATTCTTCCCACTGATCACCAATGTAAGGAACATTCTTCCTACTGATCACCAATGTAAGGAACATTCTTCCTACTGATCACCAATGTAAGGAGCATTCTTCCCACTGATCACCAATGTAAGGGAGCATTCTTCCCACTGATCACCAATGTAAGGAACATTCTTCCCACTGATCACCAATGTAAGGAGCATTCTTCCCACTGATCACCAATGTAAGGAACATTCTTCCTACTGATCACCAATGTAAGGAACATTCTTCCTACTGATCACCAATGTAAGGAACATTCTTCCTACTGATCACCAATGTAAGGAACATTCTTCCCACTGATCACCAATGTAAGGAGCATTCTTCCCACTGATCACCAATGTAAGGGCCATTCTTCTCACTGATCACCAATGTAAGGAACATTCTTCCCACTGATCACCAATGTAAGGAACATTCTTCCCACTGATCACCAATGTAAGGAACATTCTTCCCACTGATCACCAATGTAAGGGACATTCTTCTCACTGATCACCAATGTAAGGAACATTCTTCTCACTGACCACCAATGTAAGGAGCATTCTTCTCACTGACCACCAATGTAAGGAGCATTCTTCTCACTGATCTCCAATGTAAGGGGCATTCTTCTCACTGACCACCAATGTAAGGAGCATTCTTCCCACTGATCACCAATGTAAGGAACATTCTTCCCACTGACCACCAATGTAAGGAGCATTCTTCCCACCGATCACCAATGTAAGGAACATTCTTCTCACTGATCACCAATGTAAGGAACATTCTTCCCACTGATCACCAATGTAAGGAACATTCTTCTCACTGATCACCAATGTAAGGAACATTCTTCCCACTGATCACCAATGTAAGGAACATTCTTCCTACTGATCACCAATGTAAGGAACATTCTTCCTACTGATCACCAATGTAAGGAACATTCTTCCTACTGATCACCAATGTAAGGAACATTCTTCCCACTGATCACCAATGTAAGGAGCATTCTTCCCACTGATCACCAATGTAAGGGACATTCTTCTCACTGATCACCAATGTAAGGAACATTCTTCTCACTGACCACCAATGTAAGGAGCATTCTTCCCACCGATCACCAATGTAAGGAACATTCTTCTCACTGATCACCAATGTAAGGAACATTCTTCTCACTGATCACCAATGTAAGGAACATTCTTCTCACTGATCACCAATGTAAGGAACATTCTTCTCACTGATCACCACTTCCACTACATACGAATGTGAGGGAACACTACAATTTTCACTGTCTGCTTTTCTTTCTGGTTGTTGGGATTATCTGTTTTACTGTATAAAGCCGCACTGAAAGTCAACTAAGCTAAGTATTCCACATTCCTTCATTTTTAATTTATTATATCTCAGCTCACTGTTCTCCCTTAATCACTATAAGGCGGCCTTTTCCAATATTTTTACCCAAGAGGAACCCTCAACTTTTGAATGCTTGCTGCTAAAAATGATTCCTGGTCAGTGGGGAAAAAGTGTCCCTTATTTTCGTGGTCAGTGGATAGAATGCCTCACGTTGCTGAGAAGATTGCCCCCCACCTTACAACGCTGATCAGAATGCCACCTTTTCATTAAGTAAATGCAGCGGACTCTGCCAAGTAGCGTTGACCCCGGAACTATGTAGCCCCATCAAATGGGAGGTCAATCTGCTACAGGTCAGAGGACCACTTGCATATTCTGGACGGAGGAACCACAGTTGAGAATGGCTGCCAGGGGGTGTAGGTTCAGGTTTAAATTTTGTCTGGGTGCATATTCTAAACGGGCCAGAAATTGAGAGGAAATCTCCCATTTTCATTGGCAAAGGTGTTGATGGATAATCCCCTTGTTGTGGTCACCTGTCTCGGCTTCAGATGTATCCTGTAGCTTCACTTTGGGGAGATCTCCTCTTGCTTCCCATCTCCTTCTATATGTGTCTCCTCCTTTTTATATTTTATAAACTGTACAGTTTTTTTTTTTTTTTTTCATTTTCCGCCTTTGATAAGTGTTGTAATTTTCTGTCCCGTAGGATGCATCAGTGGAATGACAGTGACTGTGAAGAATCCTTTCAATGTGGTGGTCTTATTCCAGCCGGTCACTCTGCAGTGCACTTACCAGACCTCGTCTCAACAGCCTCCCATTGTAACCTGGAAGTACAAATCCTTCTGCAGGGATCGCATCGCTGATGCTTTCAACCCGACCAGCCAGGACACCCAGATCAATAGTCAGCTCCAGGCCTCCAACCCCGGGTACAATCCGTACGTGGAGTGCCAGGATAGCTCCCGTACAGTCCGCATTGTGGCCACCAAACAAGGCAACACGGTCACTCTGGGCGACTTCTACCAGGGACGTAAAATCACTATTAACAACAGTAGGTGACCTTTTTTTTTTTCTGGGCTTTGTTTAGCTTTTCTTGGGGTTATGTAGCAAAATTTGGATAGAAATTCTAAATGGAACAATTTAAGGAAGATATAAAAGAAACAGATTAATGTAGCTCTGTATTCATTCATGCATTATAAAGCAGTGCAAGCACCTGAATTCGAGCTGGTATCAGCCACCTGTAAACCCTGTACAGCAGGGGTGTCCAAACTTTTTTTCAAAGAGGGCCAGATTTGATAAAGTGAACACGTGTGAGGGCCGACCATTTTGCCTGACGTTCTTTAAACCATTAAAATTCAGTCTAAGTGTGATCGTCCGAGCACTAATACGCTGCCCAACAAGAATTCTCTTGCCTTTGTGTCTGAAGAGATGAGCTCGGGCGTGTTATTTGGATATACTGTATTTATCGGCTTATTACACGCACCTTCACTTTAAAAAGGAAGTTTCAGGGAAAAAAATCTTACATTTTCAATAAAGAACTGTAAAGCAAAATAAGGGTGAGTGCCATGCATGCAGCCCCGCCGTTGCCATGCATGCAGCCTGATTCATGCCCATCTGCAGCCTTGGAGGATACAGGGAGGGGGCGGGACGAGCGCCAACAGACATACAGGAGAAACTGCTGTTTTCTCGGCGGCCTCTTTAATAGAAAGAGTCGTCCAATGGCAGCACAGGAGACGGGACTTCCTTATACACAGGCTGCCGTGTAAACAGGAAATACTCCTGTATGTACGGCACTCGTCCCGCCCACTCCTGGTCCCCTCCAAGGCAGCCAGCATATATATCTTTTGTGGCGCTCAGGATTCATTGGGGGGCCACAAAAGATATAAATGTCAAAACTACCAGGCAGGCTGTCCAAAACTGGAACGCCCACGGGCTGCACTTTGGACATGCCTGCTGCACAGCAAAGGGATATACCGGTAGGAGAGAGCCGGGTAATAGAGCTCATCAGTCTGTTGCTTCTCCTTTCACTGTCCAGTCACAGGCTGAAGCAGGGATAAGACTTGTTGGTGTTAAAGTGGATCATCAACCTCAGTCGGATGTGGCCTCCTCTCCACCCCTCCTCCTCTGCGCTGTGCAAATCGTGCTCTTCTTTTTTTTTTTTTTTTTTATTGTAGTGAGTACCCTCTGGCCCTGTACATCGCATATCGCAGGAGGCATAGGCCTTCATTGAGAGGGGGCTGGTGCATCTGTAACATGTTACACTCTGAATATTGATGTATCGTGTTACAAAACTGAACTTATTCTTGAAAGCGGAGTTCCACTTGGGGAAAAAAAATTAAGTCAACAGCTACAAATACTGCAGCTGCTGACTTTTAATATATGGACACTTATCTGTCCAGGGAGCCCGCGATGTCGGCACCCGAAGCTGACCCGTTCCCCGGCTCCGGGTGCAGGCGCTGGCATCCTTACTAAGGGAATCAGAAAGTGAAGCCTACTGCGCATGCTCGAGTCGCGCTGTGCTTTCTGAATGGTCCCTGCTGTCCTCTGGTACCTGTGGTCCTCCAGAAGACAGCGGTGGGGAAGGAGGAGGGGGCGGACATTGGGTAGTTCGCCGCACTTTGCGGCGATCTTTCCCCCGTAAGTGGGAGAAGATGCCTGGATTTGACAGGTATCCACTCCCCTCTGAAAGGTGCCAAATGTGGCACCGGAGGGGGGGAGGAATCCAATCCGTGGAAGTTCCATTTCTGGGTGGAACTCCGCTTTTTAATATGCAGGACCTGTAAGCAGGGGATAAATAAAGAGGGGGGGGGGGGGGGGGTTGAAGGTTCAATCTAAAGATGAATTCCAGGCATGGTATAATTTTACATCTTGGACCACTGTAACTGTGTTCTATACAATATCTGGCCAATGCCCCTAGAAGTTGGAAATCACTGAAGCAGACATTGCTGCTCCAGTGATCTCCACTTGCTTCCGGGTCTTGTGCTAAGTGGGCCGACCTGATGCATTGTGAACCCAGGAGGTCGGCCTCTCAGCATAGGAGCCATTCAGAAAATGCTTTGCATTACATGAATGAATGCCAAGCATTCTCTGATTGGAGGAGGTGGGGCAGTGACTTCATACTTTCCAGCTCATCCAATTAGAGCAGTGGTCATCAACTCCTGTCCTCAGGGCCCACTAACAGGCCAGGTTTACAAGATAACTGAAATACATCACAGGTGATATCATTTGCTGCTCAGTGATTGCAGTATTTTAGTCTGCATCTCCCAAAGGTAATACATAAAACCTGGCCTGTTAGTGGGCCCTGAGGACTGGGGTTGATGAGCTGGAAAGTATGAAGTCACTGCCCCACCTCCTCCAATCAGAGAACACTTTGCATTCATTCATAAGATGCAAAGCATTCTCTTGCTCCCATTCTGAGGGACCGACCGACCTGTGTTCAGAATGGACCTGGAAGCAAGTTGAGATCACTGGAGTGGTGGTGTCTACTACAGAGGTTTGCAGTTTCTAGAGGTATTGGCCAGGTATGGTATATACATTGTGGTACAAAGGGATACTTGCCCAAGCTCTACTGCTATATTGAGAATTAGTGAGCGGAGTTGTTGCCCTGGCTGTGTAGTTCACTGAAAGTCCATAGTGGAAAAAATAGTCGGCAACACAAAAGCTTCTTCTTGCAAATGTATTTAGCACAACAGCAATGTACAATCCAGCATAATTGCTAACGCGTTTTGTCAAAGCCTTCCTCATAGCTGAGGAAGGCTTTGACCGAAACACGTTAGCAATTATGCTGGATTGTACATTGCTGTTGTGCTAAATACATTTGCAAGAAGAAGCTTTTGGGTTTCTGGCTATTTTACTACTATGGTACCCTGTATATACATTGTTGCATTGGTACCATGCCTGGAATTCATCTTCAATTGCAGCAGAAAAAAAATCAGCTGTGGTGTTCTGTGTAAATCTCAGAACTGAATGGATACAAATACATACTCCTTTTGGGAGGTAAAACCATTCTGATACACTGTATGGATTTTCATCTGTGCATTTAACTTTTCAGCTTTTCACTTTTGTGAGCCTCCAGTAATGTTGTTGTTTTATTTTCAGATGCAGATCTCAGCATTGAACAGACAGCTTGGGGAGACGGCGGCGTTTACTATTGCACCGTGTTCTCTGCTCAGGATTTGTCGGGGAATAACGAGGCTTACGCTGAACTGCTGGTATTGGGTAAGACTATCGCGGTGTTTTCAGAAATATTCTATTCTGGGAGTAGAGCATACAGAACATAAACCACCCCTGGAAGCCTTGAAAGAGAATTGAAGAATGTTCTGCTTTACAGAACGAGTTGTATAAAGTGACATTTTAAGTGGTAGTAAACCCTTACAGCAGGGGTCTTCAAACTACGGCCCTCCAGTTGTTTAGGAACTACAATTCCCACCATGCCTAGTCATGTCTGTGAATGTCAGTGTTTTACAATGCCTCATGGGATGTGTAGTTCCGTAACAGCTGGAGGGCCGTAGTTTGAGGATCCCTGCCTTACAGTATACCCAATGAAGTGACTGGCCTCAGGTGATACACAGAGATGAAACAAATCCTCCTACATAAGCTACACCTGTTTATCTGCAGCCATTTCTTCTCCAGAGCCAAAGTGTAGAATTTAGACAGCATTTCCCAGCTCGGGGGGGGGGGGGGGGGGGGGGGTGGGATCTGATGTCAGAGATTGCACATCATAGCGCTAATCTGAGACCTGAATGGACAGTCTATCAGGGAAACCTGCATAGCTTAGCTGAGGTTGTCAATCACCTGCTGTGTGCTTGAGGTGTGTGTGTGTGTGGGGGGGGGGGCATGTCCCTGGATTGTCTGGTGTCTGCATAGAACAAGGGGTGGGCAATTAATTTTTCCAAGGGCTGCATGAGAACATGTGACTGTTGTGGAGGGCCAAATCAAAGTTTATTGTATAGTAAAAAATACTTTGACTAAACCAGCAAACCTTAGGTGAAAAACACTGGACTGGGAATGTCTGTAGGTATATAAGCATACAGAAAACACCTTGTGCTATGAATAATGGGTACAACTTCTCGTTATAGAGTATATAATGAAGAAATGTCTGCAGATCAGCAGAGGGTCACAACGTTGGTGACAGGCAGGCGGGTAAGATCAGTGAGGGAGCTGACAGACACAGGGCTTAAAGTGGTTGTATACCCAGTGTAGTGACTGGTCTCGGTTGATACAGAGATGAAACCAATCCTCCTACATAAGTTGTACCTGTTTATCTGGAGTATTTTCTCTACACCCGTTCAAAGTGCTGAGCTTTTAAAGCTTGTCAGAGTTCTAAAAAAAAGGGGGGGGGGGCTGAAGTTACATACTGCAAAGCTCAGTGAGGAGAGATCTTAAAGCTGATTGGAAGGAAGAGAGAACACACACACACACGGCTGAGGCGGTCAATGGGCTGGAGATCCCTCACCTGTCACCATTCATCACTTGGTGTCAGGAAAACCTGTCAGAAGTGACTCATGCAGAGAAATGAGGCAGCAGACAGAAATGACACTGGGCTGAGACAAGTGCACACTATAGAGGGATGTGCTTTGTTCATGTCTCAGGTTTACAACCACTTTAATTTAACGCATCTGCCGTTTTAGAGTGCCGAAGTGTGACTGACAGGCTCAGGGAGATAACTGGAAGGAGGCATCACCCCGGTAAAACCCCTTGAAGTAATATCGGGTACGTTTGTGCCCGATACTTCCAAAAAAAGTGAATATCAGCCCCCACTGATAATCGGTCGATCCCTAGTGCCCACTCATGTATCCTCTATGGGGCACAATATTTGACATTCAGCAGCAGGTTATGGGAGTAACAATATCCAACGCTCTCTCCTCAGTTAGCACTATTGACCATCCCTTCTGAACCTTATTCCATGGTTGCCAAAACCCTTCTCTGCTTTTTTCATTGTCACTAGGCGAACTATAATCCCCAGGTATGAAAGATCCCCCACCGTCCCACAGATAAATGACTGGGTCAATGAGGATGGATAATTTGTTAGCCTACTTCTACGATGACCAAGACCAATATAATGCGCCCCAGAGTTCCCTTCATGGATACATCTGCCTTTAAGACTCTTGCCTCCAATGATTCGAATGGGCCGTAGACTTTAACTTCTCCTACTCTTAGACCCCTTTCACACTGAGGCAGTTTTCTGACGTTTTAGCGCTAGAATAGCTCCTGTAAAGCACCTGAAAACTGCCTCCCATTCATTGCAATGTGGGTGCTTTCACACCCAGGCGGTGTGCTTGTGGGACATTAGAAAAAGTCCTGCAAGCGGCATCTTTGGGGCGGTTACACAGCGCTCCCAAAACCTCCCTGCCCATTGCAATGAATGGGCAGCGCATCCGAAGCGCCACAACACAGGAGTTTTTAATAGGGCTGCAACTAACGATTATTTTCATAATCGATTAATCGATTATTCGGTTAATAACCTTAAAAAAAAAGTGTGGTGTATAATTTAGTTAATGTGTACAGTTTTAAAAAATGTAATTTATTCTTAAATATCTCTATGCAGTGGTAAATATAAATAACCAACTATATGGTTAGGGAGCAAAATATCGAATGCACTCTGAGCATAACAGATAGAAGAGATATACTATTAGAGGAGATATACTGTATATACTATTAAAAGGGTGAATCTGGTAAATATCATCAGACTCAGTGATCACATTTTTTTATTAAAAACAAAAACAATGTCTTCCTTTAAAAAAAGTCATTTTAAGAACGTTCGTTCTTTCATTCAGTGACTGTACAAAGATTTTTTTGTCTGAATATTCTCGTCCGAAAATTGATCGGTGTGGCCAGCATGAGGCTCAGTGCACACCTATGCAGTTTGCTTTTCATCTGTTTCTGCAGTGCTTTTGCTGTGCGTTTTTGATTTTTGTGCACGTGATTTTGCGGCGATTTGCGTTTTTGCATTTTTTTTGGCCAATTTGTTGTTGGGTAGATTAAAAAACACATATTGCTGCATAAACTCATTACATGCTTTTCTTCAGCTTCTCTATTGAAGTATATTGAACCAAAAAAAGCACCGTTTTGCGTGAATGTGTCCATAGGAAACCATGTAAATGAACTGTAGTGCATTTCTGCAAAAAGCACCAAAAAACACATAGATGTGAACCAGGTCTGAGATGTTTAGTAACATAATGGGGTGAAAAAAACTAAAATTAGCCCTTTTATAGTACAAAAAAAAGCAGATAATCACTACTGTAAAGGGGTCAATTTTTTTAGTGTAGAACTGTGAAAGTAATATTTACAGTAGCGATTATTTGCTCCTTTTGTACTATAAAGGACTCATTTTAGGTTTTTTTGTTTTTTTTTTTAACCCCATTATGTTACTGGTCGATTAATCGATTATGAAAATCGTAATCGATTAACTTCATAATCGATTAGTTGTTGATTAATCGATTCGTTGTTTCAGCCCTAGTTTTTAACCCCTTTTTTGGGGTTAAAAGCGCCCTGCTAGCGGCCGAAAAGCGCAGCTTAAACAGCGGTAAAGCGCAGCTAAAACGAGCGGCGCTTTACCGCGAACGCACGGGCAGCCCCAGTGTAAAAGGGGCCTTATGTCCACCTGGGAGAATCGCTACTTTTTCTGAACTTACTAAAATCTTAGCGGTCTTATGACCTGCTGCACCATGCACACCCCTTCCCCCTTTCCTTCCTTATTTCCCTACCTGCTCACCGGACTCCTGTCACTCGTCCGGTTTCATTTTCTGACAATAACTGGCTACCAGGCGATCTGCAATGATAATGTTACCATGTTCTATTAGCACAGATTTCCTTGTGCAAAGTACAAACCCGAACTTGTGTGTAACACCTTGTACCATGTATTGCAGTTATCTGTGGAGGTTGTACCCATCATCATCTTTCATAAAAACAATAAAATGTTTTTATTTCTTAAACTAAATATAATTTGAACATACTCAACAGTAAAGTGTGGTTACATGCCATTGGATTGTAATATTTCCTCTCCAGCCCACCCAGGTGGCCCTCAGAACACAGAAGGTCGAAACTGTGGCACCCTCCCCTTACTTTTGCACTCTACAAGCACTCCAGCGGGCCTGTAGAATAAAAAAGATGGTAGTTTAAAAATTGCACAGATATCCTGCTGTAAAATTTTAGTATAAAAATACTCAGACTAATTATGGTGCACACAAACCCAATATAATCCCCCCTTTTTTTTTTTTTTTCTTTTTTTTTTTTTTTTTTTTTTTTAGAATAGAAGAAAACAACATTGAATTTTCTCTGCGCAATCCTGACCTCTTTTTAAATGATACCACTTTATAGGTGCTGCCCACACTGTTATAATTATTCTCACACCAGCAACGTAAAGAAATGTGTCCCGCAGTGAACCTTTATATACACAACTCCCAACATGTGTTAATATGTACAATTCCTTGTGAGCTTTTGTAGATTGAAATTGGGGTAATGTATTGTCACTACAGATACTCCTCGCTTTAACGACTTGCCTGTTTAACATCTGCTCGGACTTGCGACCAGCTCTCCCCACCCGAACGACGCGCTGTACATCATTGTATCGTACAGTACAGAATTTTCGTTTTGTGTTCTGTACTTATGCAAATTAAAACGTTATTGAGCTGGAGTTTTGTGTTTTTAGACCTCTTCTTTTTTTTTTTTTTTTTTTTTTTTTTTTTTTTTTTCACAATACAGTACAGTAGTTAAGAATGCTTAAAATATTGATTACTTGTGGCTCCTCGTTTAACGACCTGGTCATTGGAACGGAATCTGGTCGTTAAGTGAGATTTTTTTTTTTTTTTTTTTGATCATTGTTATGCATTAATTGAACAAAAAACAGTAATCCATAGATTGCATTAAAAAATAAAAAAGTGACTTGTGCCAAAATATTGTTTTATATATTAATCTAATTTTAAAGTCTCTCCGACTGTTTCCTCCTCAAATATGTGCATCCAAACTTGGTAAATCCTCCACATGCAAAAAAAAATTGGTGACTCCCACCTTTCATTGTATATGTCCTCCCCTTAAATGGGTCCACACGTCCCTTCCCTTTTTTTTTTTTTTTTTTTTCTTTACTGTATTTATTGACGTATAACACGCCCTTTTTTTCCACCCTGAAAATCGGGTGCAAATAGTGTGTGCGTATTATACGCCGATACTGCAATTTGGGCTGCCTAGGAAGGGACAGGGAGGGGGTCGGGACGAGCGCCGTCAGATTACATACAGTGAGAATCTCCTGTTTACTCAGCGGCCTCTGTAATAGGAAGTCCCGTCTCCTGGGCTGGCATTGGACCAATGTTCTGTCTATCATAGAATCCGAAAAGTCGGTGATCAAGTTCCGCGCAACAAGACTTGATCCACCACTGCGCTCCTGTGCAAGACCAAAAATTACCTAAAGCTGCCGACTTGTATAAAGTAATGTAAAAATAGTATTTTAAATTGAAAAAATAGTGGCGCTATGTTTCACATGAATACACAGTGATACCTAATAAAAAAAAAAAAATCACAAAATCATAAGCTGGTGATACTAAACCCCATCAATGAATAAAGTGTCCGTGATGATTTCAAGTAAGTTAACACTCCAATGATGAACGGGAGAGCATATACACTCATAAACATAATGAAGCAATAATAAAAAAATAAAATAAAGTGAATGAGTGAACAGTAATACATTATTTGAATAATGATATTAATGATATCAGTCCGTGCAATATTATATGGAAAAGATGATGAAAAACATCCATGCAAAGTATTGTGTGTCAGAAGTGTGAAATAAAAAAACTATCTTCCTATGTAATTAAACTTTCTTCCACCACACCGATCGTAATTGTGATCCACTCTTATGGAGCCGCACTGACCACAAAAAGTTGCCTTGCACTCTCATGCTCGGCATATAGGCAATAAGACAGCCCCCCCCCCCCCCCCCCCCCGAGCGAGCCGCTGAGAGCCCAAGCTGACTGCTCCTGCCCCCTCCACAGCCCAGCACTCCAGTAAACGGGGGGGGGGGGGGGGGGAGCAGAGCAGAGAGCCGGTCTGCTCGGGGAGCTGCTGTGAGAATCAAGCGATCGGCGGTGTTCGATCGCTCTGTTCTCAGTGTTGGAGGCGCTGGGGGACAGATGCAGCATCAGACCGATGCATATACCAACACACTTTTAAAGTGGTGCACTGCTTCCTGAGTGCACTTTTATGTGAGTGGGATTATTTTATTACTTTTAATAAAGGTTTTGTTTTTATTAGGGTAGAATACCACACATAATTGAATTCAGATAAAAAGTGCAAATCAATTCCTACGTGTGTTTGTGTGTGTGTGTGTGTGTGTGTGTGTGTATATATAATATATCAAAGACTATCATTTCTTCCTTCAATCTTCATCATATCAGTGTGGAATAATGAGCACAAAGCACTTTTAAGAAAGTTATTTTATGAACTGTTTGATTGGGAACACACTAGCACTTCGTTTTTCAATAATTGAGCACAGAATGATATAAAGTTGAGCCTGGAGGGATCTAACCAGGAGCCTGTGAAGCAGAGCTTTATTTAAGTAAATGGATGCCAACTTTTCCAGACGTGTGTGTGTGTGTGTGTGTGTGTGTGTGTGTGTGTGTGTGTGTGGCCACAATAAATTTTAGAAACGCTGATACCCAAAAAAATGTTTTTTCAGTGCATTACAAACCTTCTAAATACCGGTGGAAGTGAAATAGGTGGAGTTGCCGTCGGGTGGATTTTATTTGAATCTTATTCAAACATGTGACTAATGCCTTTCCTGGCAGGCATCCTAATAACATTACTAATTTGGTAATATGTAGGTGTTTACTGACTATTTACATGGTGATTTAATACCGCCCTTTTTCAAGCTGGTTTACCATTGAGGCCAGCAACAAAATGCAGATTTTATTTTTCAGGACTTTTTATCTAATCGTCCTTTTTGTTGTCAGCTTCCTTCATGCAACAGATCCTCTTTCTTATGATAATTTGAGCAGTTGACTCGAGGGGTAAATTTTACTAAAGGCAAATAGTACACTCTGCAAGTGCTGTTGCTGCAGAGCTTGGTAAATTGGGTAAAGAATACCCAATCGGATGCAAGGAAAATTAAAACAAAAAAAAAGCATTTTTGCTTGCACATGATTGGATGATGAAAGTTAGCAGCACTTTCGATCATTGAATAAGCTCCGGAGCATGGGTCTTCACACTTTCTAACCAAAGGGCCAATTTACTGTCGTTCAGACCTTAGCTGGGCCGGACTGCAGCCATTGGAAGTAGAGAATGTTCCAGTGTCAGTGGGAGTAAACTATAGCTGAATGATTAATCGTTAAATCGTGATCTTGATTCAACCCCCCCTCCCCCCCCCCTTCACAATCTCTATGCAAATTCATTCATGTAAAAAGTGTAGATTCTTGCTGTCAAAAGAAAAAAACCGGGGCAGCCTGCCATGTTTTTCACAACATTGTCCTGGTGGTAGATAACTATAAACTTTAACTTTTTCGTTCTTGGATCAAAGAAATGAACGTCAGTTTGTAGATGAGGGAAGTTTAACCTCTTTAAAGACTAAACCTTTTTCTGACACTTGTTTTGTTTCTTACAAAGTTAAAATTGGTATTTTTTTTTTTTTTTTGCTAGAAAAGTACCTGAAACCCCCAAACATTATTATTATTATTATTATTATTATTATTATTATTATTATTATTTAAAAAAAAAATTATATATATATATAATTTTTAGCATAGACCCTAGAGAATAAAATGTTCGAAACGCAATTTATTGGGAAAAAATACACCAATTAAGAAAAAACGAAACCGTAAAGTCAGTCTAATTCTTTGTATAATTTGAAAGATGTTACGCTGCGAGAATCGTGATCTTTATTCTAAGCAAAAAATATTGTGATTCTCATTTTAGCCAGAATTGCGCAGCTCTAGAGTAAACTATGCCCCATCTGTGGTGTCAGTGAGAGGAATTGTGCCCCATCTGGTGTCAGTGAGAGGAATTGTGCCCCATTGTTGGTGTCATTTGGTGGGAAGAAATCTGCCCCATTGTTGTCACTGGGAGGAAATGTGTCTGATGTCATTGGAAGGTGCTGTGCCCTATAGTTGGTGTCTTTGGGAGGAATTGTGCCCCTTCGTTGGTGTCAGTGGGGGGAATTATGCCTCAACATTGGAGTCAGAGTATAAAAAAATAACCCCAAGGGCTGGATAAAGGCACGTAAAGGGCCGCATTTGGCCCCCGGGCCACAGTTTGGAGCCCACTGCTTTGAAGCAACTGCACTTGTAATATACAGTACACAGCCTGTTTGTCTTTAGTAAATCATCCCCAAAGTGAACTTGTCCTGCTTCAGTGAAGGCTCTACCTTTTTTTTTTTTTTTAGTATGTGTATGAATGTGAAATAAAGACCTTAGATTGTAAGCTCCTTGAGGGCAGGGACTGATGTGACTGTACGAAATCTGTTAAGTGCTGCGTACATTTTTCGGCGCTGTATACTGTAAATACCGGTAATAAATATTTGAGATTTGGAGTTCACTTGTTTCAGTTGATGTAGTAACACTGCCATCTAGTGGTTACTTTTCAGAAAGGTGAAGTGAATTTTTTTTTTTTTGCTGTTTGTAGGTTTCATGCTTTTGGTAAGATGTGAGCAGGTTTGAGGATTTTCTTGATAAAACCACCTATGATATGGAAAACCGTTTTTAAAAATATCCCCCTCTGTTGAATCTTTTAAAGTAGAGCTGTAGGCAAAACGGCTTTCTCATTTTGGATAGAGTACGGGAGGGTTGTAGCCCCTGTTAGTTTATTTTTTTGCCATCTTTGTCCCTTTTGGGGAGATTTCCCTTTACTTCCTGTCCCATAGCCAAAACAGGAAGTGAGAGGAAATCCCTGCAAATTTAAGGGAATCCCTTGGGGACCCCCAGGTCACCAGAACTGGCATTCCCATTGGAAGATTTCCCCTCAATGATAAAGGTAAACAGGACAAATAGAGAGGGGGAAATCTCCCTAATGGGGACACAGACAGAAATAATAACTGACCGGGGTTCTAATCCCTCCCCACTCTATCCAAAACTAAAAAAAAAGTTTTTCCTTTTTAGTTATACTTTAAAATTCTGCCTTTTTTTTTTTTTATTATTATTTTTTATTTTTTTATTTTTTTTCAGGTCATTTTTTTTATTCATAGGGATTAAAAAAAAAAAAAAATTGTCCAGTTAATGCATTTGTTCCCCCTTTTTTATAACTAGATTTTTTTTTTTTTTTTACACAAATCTGTTTGGTAACATGTCTTTCTTTTGTCCCGTAGGTAAAACCTCAGCGATCTCTGAGCTGTTACCAGACTTTCAGATAGATAACATGGAAGGTAACTGTTCCATGACCAGCTACCTCACCCCTCCCCCCTTATACAATAAATATCTGCCCCTTTTTATTAGCACTAAAAGAAGCTCCTACTAACCGCTTTACCTGCCCACCAAATCTAAAATACCCACAAGTCAGTTTTATATAAAAGAGCCAAGAATAACATTGCCAGATGTGTTTGCCACAGTTCTAGGAGGCCATTGTGTGTAAGCAGTACAGGGATTTGCATGGTTTAAAAACCAAGTGAAATGCTGCTAAAAAAACAAAAACAAAAAACAAAACAAGTGAATTGGCAAATAGCAATTTTTATCATTTAATGTGCATGCAGATTAGACAAATATACCTAATTCAAGTAAAACAAAAGTTGATACAGTGGGTTTTATTTAAACTGGAGAGTGCAAAATGTGGTGCAGCTCTGGAACTTTAGCTTTTTTCAATTAAGCTTTGACCAAAAAAAAAACTTGAAGCTGATTTTGGTTTCTATGCAGAGCTGCACCAGATTTTGCACTCTCCGTTTTTAGTAAATCAACCCCATTGTTCATTTTTGATTATTATGCTGATGCCATCAGTAGTGTTAAATTCCTTATACGACCCTTTTGGCCTCATTCACATGGGTTTACCAGTCTGTATGCAGGCAGTAGAATATCACCAGCGCACCATGGATCTCCAATGTGGGTCCAAAGCTTTATTCAGAGATCATATTTTTACAGCAAAAGCAACATTTCGGAGCCTTGCAGGACCCTTTCCTCGGGAGGCATGTGTCGTCACATGCCTGATGAAGGGGGTCCTGTTAGGCTCCGAAACGTTGCTTTTGCTGTAAGAATATGATCTTTGAATAAAGCTTTGGACCCGCATTATAGATCTATGGTGCGCTGGTGACATTCTCCTGCCTTGACTGTCTTTGGTTCCAGCCGATAGTCGCTACAGCGCCTGGTTACAAACACAGCTACTATCCAGGAACGTGTGCGTTGGGATTCTGCATCGGGGTCCATATGAAGGGGCTGCCTTTAGCTGCCCGGGATGCACTAGGTGTTCCATGCTGGGTTGTGCGGGCAGCCTGTTAAGATCAATGACAGGTAAGCAGCTGCACAGATATCCAAGCGAATCCTGTGGTGTAGATCCGTGCAGGTTCAATGCACAGATCGGGGCGCAGACGGACTGGGGGAGATTTAATAAAACTGGAGAGATCAAAATCTGGCGCAGCTCTGCATAGAAGCCAATCGGCTTTCAGGTTTTATTGTTAAAGCTTAAAGTGGAGGGCCACCCTAAAAAAAAAAAAAAATTTGAAAAAAAAAAAAAATGTTTAAACTTACCTAAACCCTTGTTATTAGGCAGCCTTCCTAATCTGCCTCTTCCTATTCCGCGGCGTGTTCTGCTCCTCGGTGAGCGGCCCCGTTGTCTTCTGGGAACTGTGTGTGTTCCCAGAACACCACGGGGCCATTCACAGAGCGCCACGCCGCTCGCACGTGTGCAGTAGGAAACTGGCAGTGAAGCCGCAAGGCTCCGCTGCCTGTTTCCCTTACTTGGGATGGCGGTGCCAGGACCCGAGAGCCCGCTTTAATTCAACAAGCTGAATTTGGAAGCCGATTGGTTACCATGCACAACTGCACCAGATTCTGAGTGCTCCAGTTGTTTTAGTAAATCTCCTGCACTGTTTTGATTTGTGCACCCCAGGATGTGTGCGGAGATCCATGCAGCTGTTCGCCTGTCATTGATTTGAACAGGCTGCCTGCACCACCCAGCACAGAACACCAGTGCATCTTGGATAGCCGAAGACTGGCCTTTACCCGGGCATATGGATTGATACACCTGTATGAATTAGGCCTTTAGAACAGGGGTCTCAAACTGGCGGCCCTCCAGCTGTTGCGAAACTACAAGTCCCATTGTGGCTCTACCTGTGGGAGTCAGGCTTGTAACTATCAGCCTTGCAATGCCTCATGGGACTTGTAGTTTTGCAACAGCTGGAGGGCCGCCAATGTGAGACCCCTGCTTTAGAAACGGAATTTGTTCTTTTTTTGAAAAATGACTTCTTCAGAATCTGCTTTTTAAATAAATTGCATTTGCTCTATTTCTGTGCGTTGGCAAACAGATCTGTGAATGTTAAAATCTGCCTTTTAATACTGGACTGACTTGTGTTTTTTAGGGTCTGCAGTGATAATGGGACAATAAAGAAAATCATTTTGGCTAAATACTTGAATTGTAATTGTTTACAAAAGTATTCATTCCTGGGTAAAATATAGGGCACGTTGCTCCCGAGCCCTGAATCGGGTCATCCTCGTGGACGATCGATCGCGTGCTAAACCCACGCAGGGGCTCTTCTTTTACCCCCCCCCCCACAGAGTGCACTAATCCCAAATGAAAAGACCAGCTGCACTACGAAGGAAATTCAAACTATGGTAACTTTATTAATCCATAACAGAGGGGTTGATTTGCTAAAACTGGGGAGTGAAAAATCTGGTGCAGCTGTGCATGGTATCCAATCGGCTTCTAACTTCAGCTTCTACAATTTTAAGCTTTCACACACACAAAAAACTGGAAGCTGATTGGTTACTATGCAGAGCTGCACTAGATTTTGCACTCTCCAGTTTTAGTAAATCAAAGCCGTATTCCCATCTGGGATCTCCTTCTCTGGCATACATAACCCACAAGGCTGAGCTCAATTGTAGAAGACCCCCTCTGGCCTTGTAGGTGTTTTTGAAGTGCGGTTGGTCTTTTCCTTCTGATTTTTCTTTTTTTTCATTCCTGGTTGCCTGGAACAATCAACAGCATTGCAGTAAATGCCAAGAGGTGTCTTTTTATATTAAACTTTTGTTGATAATATAGGCAGAACGGATACTCAGTATTATGGTTGTTTACTACTTCTGTAACAATTTGGTAGTGGTGGTGTGCGGTTCTGCTTTGGTTTCCTTATTTCCGGTGTGGTTTTAGATTTGTCACTCACTTGGTTGATTGTAGATCTGCGGTACTCTCAGTGTAGTCTACTGTGCACATGCTGGTATTTAGGGCGCACTTTCCGTCTTTTTTTTTTTTTTTGCTTTGGAGGGCTCCTAGCAAATCTTTCTGACTGAATTCATTTAGGTCCTCGTTTTTCTTTGTGTGAAAAAACGATGCGCTTGTTCTGCAGCTGACATTTGCACGGTAATGTGAGGGAATGTTGGAGCCCCCAGGAGCTTTGGCCATCATGTGCAAGTATGATGAGAATATTTGCATGTTATGGCACCTTTCTTTTGCAATACAATGGCCGAGGTCCCCCTTGTCACATTGTGTTTTCATCTTCACCCAGTCATCATCTTCTGGGTTTGTAATCTTCAGCAATATTGATTGGCTGGGATGATGTAACGTCCGTGCCATGCACAAGGGTGTTGCTTTGTCCTGGCCAGGTATGTACACTGAGCTGGGTGTATGAGTGGCTTATTGTACACAGATAAAAAAATAAAATAAAAATAAAATGGTGCCGTATGAAGCATTGACAGAAGAGACATACAGAGGGATTGATTTAATAAAGGCAAATAGACTGCATCTTGCAAGCGCAGTTACTCCAAAGCTTAGTAAATGAGGTGAAGCTTCACATTGCAAAGAATGCCCAATTTTTGTTAGTAAATGAGGAGAAGCTCTGCTGACTTTCAGATGTGAAGTTCTATAGCAAATGCCCTTGCTGTAAATCAACCCCAGAGTGTCTTCTGTAAATAAAAGCCTACCTAGAGATATATAGAGTGATATTTACAGTATAATGTTATTGCTTTTGATTTTATTTTTTTAATATTATAAAAATAACACCAATACAGATAATAAAAATGTAAAATAACAAGACAAATAAAAATATTATATTATTTGTATTGTTTTACTTTATTTTATTTTTTTTTTTAATCTGTATTAGTGTTATTTTATAATAGTAAATGCTGAACCAAACAGGAATCCTTTCCCTTACCATCCAAAATTTTGGAAGAAATGGATATATATATATATATATATATATATATATATATATATATATATATATATATATAGATATATCTCTATCTATCTATCTATCTATATATCGTCCCAAAAAAAAATTGCTAGAACCTGTCAGCTTTTTGTCATTCCCTGCTGCATATTTTCCCTCACTTCTGTTTGACAAAAAAAGTGTCACTGGGACAGATGAGGGCAAATCTCTCAAACTGAGCCCTGTATTGCAATTTAATATAAATGGATCTGGTTACTGTGGGTAGAGTGCCATCATCCCTGTGTATAGACAGATGGAGTGTACCCCCTGGGGGTAGGACTTTAACTACACTAAGGTTGCTTTCACACTGAGGCGGGCGCCGTCGGTAAATCAGCGCTATATTTAGCGCCTCTTTACTGTCGTTTCAGCGGCGCTATTCGGCTGCTAGCAGGGTGGTTTTAACCCCCGCTAGCAGCCAAAAAAGGGTTAAAAGCGCCGCTGCAGTGGCTGGGTTTGCAGCGCTGCCCCATTGTTTTCAACGGGAAGGGGTGCTTTAGGTGCGGTGAATACACCGCTAATACATCGCTCCAAAGATGCGGCATGCAGGAGTTTTTTGACTGTCCTGCAAGCGTACCGCTCCAGTGTGAAATCCCTCGGGGCTTTCACATTGGGGTGAATTGAGTGGCTCTTTCAGGGCGCTTTTCAGGCGCTATTTTTAGCTTTTTGGTGCCTGCAAAGCGCCTCCAGTGTAAAAGCAGTCTGAAGCCCCACACACCATCAGATTTTATGCTGAGTTTTTTTTTTTTTTCCTTCAGATTTACCAAAACCATATAATATGAGGTCAAACCTTAGGAGTTTCAATGTATATGCAATCAGACAGTCCCTTGCACTACATGGTTTTGGTAAATCTGAAGAAAAAACTCAGCAGAAAATCTGATAGTGGGCTTATTAGTATAAAAAATTGTTGTTTTATTGGTACTAAAACAAAGTACTAGAAGTGATCTACATCATAAAAGTTGGGCATATAACAATACATATATGTTGAAACAATTCAGTGACACCTATTCATATATGCCCAATTTTTATGATCTATGTATATCACTTCTAGTTTTCTAATTTTTTTTTTTTTGTACCTGTTAAACAAAAAAAATATATTTCTATTGTACTTTTTTTTTAGTGTAGGTATAGTCCCATCCCCAGAGGGTACTCTCCATTTGTGTATAGCAATTTTAAGTTCAGTGTTCCTTTTTTTTTTTTTTTTTTTTGTGGAAACGAACCCTTTAAAGTAAACCTGTCATGCCCCTAAACTTAATAAACCCTCTGCAAGGACTGAATAATGGGCGCCAAGACTCTTTCAAGGACAATATATGGGTGGCTGATGCTGATGCTCTTTCCAAAAATATTACTCACATGTTTTTTTCTGAGGGAAGATTTACTACAACTGGAGAACTCAGAATCTGGTGCCGATATGCACGGTAGCCAATCAACTTCAGCTTGTTCAATCTTTTGGCAATACAACCTGGAGGCTGATGGGTTTCTATGCAGAGCTGGATCCGAGATTTTTTCACACTCCAGTTTTAGTAAATCATACCGATTTGAGTCTAACCCATAAAAACGATCATTTAAATCCCAAACACCTAAAGGAAATAATTGCCTTGGGTTGGTAACTCAGAAACCGTTGATTGTCATCGCAGCCAAGCAAGTAGCATTTATAGGTGGAGATCGGCCCTCTCATGGCATGGACGGGGTATTTTTAGTGGTCTACTTATTCACTTTTTATTTCCTTGTGTTTCCCTGTGAAGACATTTTATTCTTGGTAAACATTTCCTGTGTATTTTTCAACTTGTTTTACTGCCTTTTGTGTTTTTCAGATTGGCTGTTTGTTGTGCTTATTATCCTTGCTGCCTTCTTCCTCTTCCTGATGATTGGCATCTGCTGGTGTCAGTGCTGCCCACACACCTGCTGCTGCTATGTGAGCTGCCCCTGCTGTCCTGAGAAGTGCTGCTGCCCCAGAGCATGTAAGATTTGCCCTTCCATTACTGCACCATGTTAGTAGTTGTGTTCCAGATATCCGGTTCTGATGGCTCCTTCTGATGTCATTTGTTCTCAAAAAGCTAAATATCAGATTTTTGGTGAGCTGCTCCCTAAGAATTCTAAAGGGATGCAGATAGTGCAACTTTTCTCAGCAGAATGCTGAAAGTGTGTCGGCTGATTATAATGAACCAGTCACTCCTATTCAAAATCGGTATGACAAAAGTTGTGGTGGTCAAACAAACGGCTATTCTTTCACATAGGATTGCAAGTTTTAATTGTTTATGATCACAATTTTAATCGCATAAGATTCCATTATTATGTTCACTAGATTTTTTATTTATTTTTTTTTTTTTTTTTATTTTTTTTTTTTAACATAGGAATGAAATATCTCACCACCAACATTTAACTGCAGTCAGTAATATTAGGATTTAGTACGATTATCATTTGATTACATTTGGATAGAGTAGCATTATATTGGTATAAAAGGCTATTCAGAGCAGAATCGGGTAGGAATTTGCAACAAAATGTGTTAAAATTCTTGCACATAGATCACTCAGATTTTTTTTTTTTTCCTCAACAAATATTGAGTTGTGCATATTGGAAGAGTGAGGACATGGGGGGGGGGGGGCACCAGCAATCCGGATCTAAGAGCACAGGTGTCTGGAGGAGTGAGGAATAGGATAATTATTAGTCTTTTCCCCCTATTTCCTGGTCTTAAAGCGGAAGTAAACCCATCCATAAAACAGTTACCTTTCCGGCACGTGCCGGAAATGTAACACTCCCATTGGTTGTGCTCTCAACCAAACTGTCAAACCATCCAATGGCTGGTGTCATAACGGATCACACGTGCAGCATCATGGCAGTTGTAGATAAAAGAGAGGCCAAGATGGCGGCTTCCTTGGCTGAAAACGATAGGAGGGTTTACTTCCACTTTAACAAACATCTGCCCTTATATCTTCAAAGGCCCCACTGCAGAGGTATTGCTCCTTCCTTCAGGAATAATGGCCAGTTTCAACTGGCTACTCTGTATCATCCAAAGTGTAAATCTTTATTCGCTGCTACATGGTAAAACACAAATGTAACGTACGAATGCATTTCAGCTGTAACAGATACAGCTGAAGCGCATTAGCATCTTACATTTGTGTTTAATCATGTAGAGAATAAAGATTTACACTTTGAATGATTCTGAGTAGCCAAAATGAACTATTATTCCTGATTGTCAACTCTGGAGACATTTCAGCCAGAGCACCAGCCTGACCTCAAGAAGCTGGGTTTTGCTGTTGAACAAGGGTAACATCTTTTTCTCTTTTTTTTTTTTTTTTTTTTTTTTTCTTTTTTCCTTTTATTTTTTTCTATTTCTTTTTTTCTTTCTTTTTTTCTTTTTCTTTATCCTTTTTTCTTTTTCCTTTTTTCTTTTTTCCTTCCTTGCTTCTGCTCATTTTCTTCCTTGCTTCCCTGTCCTTGGTTTCTTCTCACTTCAAGTTCAAAAACTGAAAGTATTGCAGCCAGGGCATGTCAGTATAACAGTCAATTTGCAAATGGAAGTAGCCCCAGGGATTCTATGGGCATGTGAGGTATAACCAGACCATACAGAAGTAAAAACTGCCATTTGCAAATTTTCATATGTGGCATGGGTTCCCCAGACCTTTATTCTCATCAGAGGTTTCTCTTAAATAATTTTCTTAGTATAACAGTCAATGAGCATATTTAAGGAGGTCAGCAGTGACGGCCGCAGAACCGGAGCAGGTCTTTGAATGGAGCTTTTCAGGACTTCCATTCTGTCATGGGGGAGACTCCCATCTAATGCAGGAAGCAGATACTCGTCTTGGGAGAGCACATTTTGCAGCATCCCACAGGGTGACATGCTTGCCATTTTAAGAGAAAAATGATCTTCCAGAAGCCACAGCATTGCTCAGTAATGACCATAATTGCATAAAGAGAAGTTCCCTTTTTAATCATAAACATGAATGGAAAATTGAATTAGTTGTACCAAAGCATGGAATAAATCTAATCTCCCTCTTCTTCTTTTTTTCTTCTCTTAGTGTATGAGGCAGGGAAGGCAGCAACAGCCGGAGTGCCTAGCATGTATGCCCCCAGTGTGTATGCGCCTTCCATGTACTCCCATTCCAGCCAGATGAAAGTGCCGCCACCCGGATCCGTCATCCAGATGGGACCAATGCAGCCCATGTACAACGGGTACGGAATGGACTTCGATGCAGCAAGTTCTGGTAATCATTTTTGTTTATTTCTGGTGAAACAATCTTCCAGCATCAGTGCAACTTTAAAGTGGTTATAAAGGCAAAAGGTTTTCTTTTTTTTTACCTTCAACACCTCAATACCGGGTACTTTCACCCCTTCCTATCCACGCCAGTTTTCAGCTTTCAGAGCTGTTGCATTTAAAGCGGATGTTACAAAACCTGCAAGGCAATGGCATAATGTGCTAGTGTGCATCGCATACTAGCGCATTATGAAATGCTCACCTTAGAACGAAGCCTTCCAACGCTGTGATGTTGATGCTGAGAGGGCTGACATGTTCCCCTTGTCTCTCTTCTGGGTTTGGGCGCTCCGGCTATGTAATTTGCAGGAGCTGCGATGACGTCACTCCCACGCATGCGTGTGGGAGCCGTCGGTTTCGGCACGAAGCTCTGAAGGTCCTGCAAGGTATGCCGGACCTTCAGAGCCCATGTGCCAGTGATGTCACTGGCTGCATCCAGGTGAATATCTCCTAAATGGTGTACGTTTAGCCAGATATTCACTTTACCTACAGGTAAGCCTTATATGTCTGGATGAAATTGCATTCGCACCAAAATGGTGCAGGACCCTTTTTTTTTTTTTTTTTTTTTTTTTTTTGGTCCACACTGGAATTGGATCGCATGGGTGTTCACACTTATGCAATCCAATTTTGCACGATTTGACAGTTCGCATATCGCACGGATCTGTGGGTGTCATTAACAAGCAAGCAAATGGCTTGCTATGGGGGCACTCATTAAGGAAAAAAAAAAAAACAGGAGCTCTGCTGGGGACCTGAGAAGATGAGGATCGGGGCTGCTCTGTGCAAAACCACTACACCGAGCATAACATGCTTGTTTAAAAAAAAAAAAAAAAAAAACACAATAACTTCAACATTTTCCCAGATATTAATATGATAATATGATATTCTCTTATTCTAGTGGGTGGACACAGTTCCCAGGCTCCTCTCATTCGGGACAACGATGCGCCAACCTCAAGTATGTGTATATAACAGTATACATCATAGTCTCATATAAATGTAATTGGGCTGGTTTACTAATAGCTTGTGGAGTTACCTGGTTACTGTCTGCTGACAATTTTGGCTGGAACGACCCTTCTGAAGCAACCGGATGCTTTGCAGCATTACATTTTTTTTTATTTTTTTTTTTTTTTTAATTATTCTGTTTTCTGCTTGCATGTCTCGGTATGAAAGAGATTGCTGCTATATTCTCCCTCTGTCTCCACATAATCTGTTATAACTATAATGGTGGATTACTTACAATTTTACATGGCAGAGCTTGATTGGCCAGTGTCTGGATATAGATGCTATGTTTTGGAGCTTTGGAATCTAATGTCTATTTTGGTGTTTTTATTATTATTTTTTTTTTTTTCCATGTTGCAGTGCGCAGTGGCTATCGCATACAAGCCAACCAACAGGATGATTCCATGAGGGTCCTTTACTACATGGAGAAGGAGCTGGCAAATTTTGACCCAACCAGACCAGGACCTGGCAGTAGATTTGAAAATGGTATGTTCATCTTCTCTCCAGAACATTTCCAAAATATGCCCCTTCCTAACCCTAACCTTCCTAATGCCTATCAAACCACACGCTCCCCTTCCGCCTCCATGCATTGCTGTAGCCTTTGCCAATGGATCAGGTTTGCAGGTATACGGGAGAGGCAAATTACCGGACCCAGGTATATGGGGAGACCCGTGATCTCCTCAGTCTACTTCTGCCTTGGTTTTTATTTTTATTTTTTTTTTTTAACTAGTAGTTGGCAAAATGTTTAATTTGCTAAATGCCTTTTTAATTTTTTTTTTTTTTTTTTTTTTTTTTTCCTCCAGCTACAGTCATGAGTGAAGTGAGCTCTTTACATGAGGATGATCAGAGAAACAATCTCAGGAGCGGTATGGATCGTTTGCGTGACCAAAGCATGCCTACCATCCGGGATATGGAGGAGGAAAGCCTCATGGGAAGCGATTACCGCCGCCCTCCGATCCCTCGTCAGCCCCCTTATGATGATCGACCCCGTCATGCCCCACCAATGGAGAGGCGCGGCCGCACTCGCTCTGTAGATGACCTGGATGAATATGACAGACGAGACCGACACTACCGCGAGTCTCCCCCTGAGAGTCGAAGCCGAGGAAGACGCAATTCCGACGACGACAACAGCAGTCGAGGATATGGCCGAGGTAAGGACGGGCGCTCTCCTGATCCTCGTGAGGATTACCATGGAGGTAAAAGAAGCCGCAGCAGAGATGACCTCCAAGATGTGGGCCGCCACCGTAAGGACCCAGCGTACGACGATCGGTTCCTCGATGAGGTTTTGCGCAAGAAGCAGCAGAGAGCCGGCAGCCGCGATGGTCTAGACAGCATTCCCAGTTCTTCCCGCTCAGATGGCAGAAGGAACCGCCGTGACGACGACGACGATTTTCCACCGCCACCTCCTCCATATACGGAAACCGAATCGGTCTCCTCTCGAGGGAAGAAGATGAAAAGGGTGAGTCAGTTTTAAGATGGTCAATAAAGGATCACTTCTTTTGAAGAGAACCCGTCGTAGGGAAAGTAGCCATTGCTTTTTCTTTTTTTAAATAATGAACTATATATCTTGTAATCTTTTGTCTTTCAGGGTGAAGCTTTGAGTCGAGAGAGTTTGATTGTTTGAGGGCAGAACCGAAAAATTGGACCAAACCCTTCAGTTTGACAAGTGACCTAAATTTTTTTTTTTTTTTTTTTTTTTTTTTTTCTTTAATCATTCTGTCCTGGACTGACTGGGTATTTTTTTTATTTTTTTTTCTCTTTTTGTACTTTTTTTTTTTTTTTATATTTAATTGTGTAAATATAGATTTGATTTACTCAGTGTAAAATAGTTTAAAAGTGTAAAAAATTATTTGTTACAAGAGACTATTCGAATGCTGGAGATTTAGGATTCGTTCACACATGAGGTTGGGAGGATATAAACCGTCCCCAATCCCCCCCCCCCCCTGCTTGAGCCACAGTTTTACCGCTACCTTCTTTAGCTGCTGAGGCAGCAGCTGGGTGTGTACACATGCTGCAACAGGAATTGTACCCCCTGTCGCTTTCAAGTGAATGGGACCGTTCTGCAAGTGCCCTGCATGCGGTTGCCTCATGCTAGTGTGGGATTTAGGGGGTTAAAGCAGATGGTGAAGAGGCAGTTCAACACCACCTCACCGCCTATCAAATCGCTCGCTGAATCGGATCACTCTTCAGAGAGCAATGCACATGTGAACGAGCCTTTAGGGTTGATTTTTATATTTTTTTTTTTTTTGTTTTTCACTGGCCTTGTAAATAGTATTTTTTAAACCTTCCTACTGATTTTATTCCTTTAAAAAAAAAAAAAACTGGATTAATTCCTACTGGTAGTATTTCTATTTTTTTTATACACACATTTTTTTTCTATGCTGGTCTGAAAGCCACGGGGACCAAAAATCTAAGATTAAATAGTTGATACCATTTACACCTGTGTTGTGTCCATGACCCCCCCCCCTCCCCTTTTCTTTTAAGAACACTATTCCTTGCACAAAGCAGATTTCCTGTTGGCAATATTTAAAACACTAAAGGGGAACCTTTTTAGTGTGATAATGAATCAAATTTATGAAAGTGCCTTACACGACTACTGTATCCGAACTTTTACACTACTAATGTATATATTACACTACAGGACTTTTATATAAATCACACCGACTTTAAAGTGCACAATGACTACTTTAAAAAGTGACTAGAAGTTTAAAAAAAAAAAAAAAAAAACAAGGTTTCTTTTAATGTGATTTTATTTTAATTTTTTTTTTTTTGGATGCAGAATTTATAAATATGCCATGTTTGTTGCTGCCACAGAAGGCTAATAAAAGGCAAGGTATGATTGGTTGCAGAGTTATAATCATAGCTCATATCTAAAGGAAAAAGGAAGCTGGCTACACTCCCGAGAGATTCAACACTGACCATCTTTATTGATCCGGACAAAGTACGGTCGGTCCGTCCGTCCCCTCCCCTGAGAAAGATGGTTTAGCACCAATATGCAATTGGGGAATATGGTCCTGTTGTATAGCAGGTGAAGTGCTTGTGCTAAAGTTGAATTTGTGTTAGAAATATCTGATGGGAAATGTTGAAATCAATAGCCACATACTTATTCTCTTTAGCATTATCAATAATGCCAACATTGTGCATGTAACCCTTTCCCTCCTTTATGACTTAGAGGAGCTCCTGCAGAAAAAAAAAACAGTCAGCAGCTACGAACACTGTAGCTGCTGACTTTTATTATTAGGACACTTACCTGTCCAGGAATCCAGCGGTGTCTTCACCTGAGATATATAATTTCAATCTGGTGCTGCTGCCTTACTTCTCCAGTAAGGGAAACCTTGTGCCTAGTGTGCTGTCTCATTGGGCTGGCTGCAGGGGAAGGAGGGGGCTGATCTTCTAGATGAGTTTGCTGCGGTGAAAACCAGGTACCCCCCCCCCCCCCCCCGCCCCCCAAAAGGTGCCACATGTGGCATTGGAAGGGGGGAGGAGGCAGATAAGTGAAGCTTCCCCTTTTTTGGGTGGCGCTCTGCTTTAAGCAGCCCATATTTGATGCAATCATTTTTATCCTTTCCCCACAGTTGGCAGGAAAGAAACTTGTTTGATTCCCCCATTTAACGCAGTCAGTGTTGATGGAGGAATCTCTCCCGCATTGCTATTGTGTTCTGGTGGGGAGTCTTCCTTGCCAGCAGAACACAATCATCACTGCTGGCAGCTATAGCATAAACAAAAAAAGAGAGAAATCTGACTGTTTGATCTGTCCATTGAACGACTTCAGTACAGCCAGCCTTCGCAAAGGCGGATCGAGTCTCGGCTGGTCCCTACTAAACTGGCCGAGATACAACCCTTCTATGGTCGGCATAACTCCAGGTTAGTGGGTGAAACATGGCGGCGGTGGTGTTACCGCCATTTGGCAAGGCTCAGTTTGCTTTGTCTGGATCAATAAAGGTTGTCAGTGTTTGAATCTGAGTGCAGAGCTTCTGCATCCTTTGGATTTGTGCTGTGGGGGGCAGCGGAGGAGCTCCTGTTGGTGTCTTGCACCCGGTCTTTTGGGAGACTGGCCTGAATTCATGTTTGGGAGCTTTTTTGAGATATCTAATCATAGCTGTTTTGGATATATATATATATATATATATATATATATATATATATATATATATATATATATATATATATATATATATATATATATATATATATATATATAATATTTTTTTTTTTTTTTTTTTTTTTTTTTAACACTAGACCAAGCAAATATTTATCTCAGATCTCAGTGTAGTTGGCTGCAATAAAAAAAATGGCCAGCTGAGATATATGGAACTCTATAGACCTCTCTGATCTCTAGTGCCTTTTTTCAGTAAGTAGTGATGCAAACCTATACTTTGATGTAACATGTGAAGTGCTGAGTTTGCAGAAATGTACATTCTGATCAGAGAAAAGCTGCATCCTGTGGAAAAAAAAAAAAAGGAAAAACCCGGCACTGTTCAGACATTGGGATTAATAGGCACTAAACTGTGACTGACAGCTGTAACTTTTTTCTTTTTACCTCCCTACCTAAACTATTGTTACCCTGAGGTGCCCCCTCACCCCAGCTTGTGTACTTGCCGCCATAGTGCTGCTGCTGCCTCCTCTGCTGTTTACAGCCTTTCTGGTGAAATAATCTTGTGCCATATCTGTGCAATGTAGTCCTCATAAACCGAGGAACTTCAGTCTCCATATACAGCCCATTCAATAGGGCCTCGTTACACAGGTGCGGGAGAGTTTTGGTGAACAGACTGTTAATAAGGAGGCAACAGAGGTGCTACAGAGGTGTGTGAGCATCAGGGATGAGAAAGCAGAGGGGTTGGCACAGACCAGCTAAGGAGTGCGGGTACTATAGGTAAATGTACAGCTGTCCTTTACAGACATTGCTGTATACAAGCTGCAGTTCTGTACAAATACACCCATAACATCCACAAGATGTGACTTCATCACTAGACAGAAGTTCCCTTTAAATATGGCTGCCGCAGTGCCTTCATGACATGTATAATTACCTTACAGCTCCACGAAACAACACTCTAATTTCCAAGTGACTTATTCTAAGTATTGGGTTCATCATTTTGCAGAAAGCAGGTGATTTTTATTACATAATTTTTATTACATAATGTGATGTCCTGTTGCAGCACATTTATAAAACACTGGTTTGATATTGTAATTTATACATTTTGTTTCTAGTGAGCTTAAATAATAAAATTTTGCATTTTTGGAGTCTGTCTTCATTGTATTGTCCCTGGTGTATGTGTTTTTTTTTTTTTTTTTTTTTTCCTCTTGCACAGGCTTGTTGGTGCTCAGTAGCTACATCAGCATTTTCTTAATTGGGGAACTGTGGAAAACCAGGGTTCCTCCGGAGGTTTCTAGCGGTGTTTTGAGAAGTTTGCCATTTTCTGCCTCTCAGAAGTTACTACTGACACCAGTGCTCTGTTTAGCTATGTGTTAAGAGGACATTCTTCCCAATGATCACCAATGTAAGGAACATTCTTCCCACTGATCACCAATGTAAGGAACATTCTTCCCACTGATCACCAATGTAAGGAACATTCTTCCTACTGACCACCAATGTAAGGGACATTCTTCCCACTGATCACCAATGTAAGGAACATTCTTCTCACTGATCACCAATGTAAGGATCATTCTTCTCACTGATCACCAATGTAAGGAACATTCTTCTCACTGATCACCAATGTAAGGAACATTCTTCCCACTGATCACCAATGTAAGGAACATTCTTCTCACTGATCACCAATGTAAGGAACATTCTTCTCACTGATCACCAATGTAAGGAACATTCTTCTCACTGATCACCAATGTAAGGAACATTCTTCCCACTGATCACCAATGTAAGGGACATTCTTCCCACTGATCACCAATGTAAGGAACATTCTTCTCACTGATCACCAATGTAAGGAACATTCTTCCCACTGACCACCAATGTAAGGAACATTCTTCTCACTGATCACCAATGTAAGGGACATTCTTCCCACTGATCACCAATGTAAGGAACATTCTTCCCACTGATCACCAATGTAAGGAACATTCTTCCCACTGATCACCAATGTAAGGAACATTCTTCCCACTGATCACCAATGTAAGGAACATTCTTTTCATTGGCTACCTTCTCCCATTAATCTAAGGGGCCCCTTCTCTGACCAAAAGTGTAGGGGAGCATTTTACTGACCATCAATGTAAGGGGGACATTTCTCCACTGACCATTAATGTGAGGAAACACTACAATTTTCCCTGTCTGCCTTTTTTTCCCGGCCAGTATTCTTGTTTATTTCATTAATTTTACTATTAAAATAGTTTTGCTGTTCTGAGAAGCCGTTGGCTGTCTTACACGAAGTATGCCACATGCTTTTATTCCTAAATCTTAATGACTGTAACATTTCCATATACCCAGTGAAGTGACTGGCCTCAGGTGAATACACAGAGATGAAACAAATCCTCCTACATAAGTTGTATCTTTATCTGCAGCCCTTTTGTCTTTGGAAAAAGGGGTGGAGCCTTGAAATGTCTCTACAACAAAATATTACAGCGCACACATGCAAAAAAGACATTCACCTCTAGCAAGGCTTATTTAAAACACCTAGACATTTTCAAAAAACATTATCAAAAAAATATGGGGATTTGGTCACACCATATTGCTATATGGTGCTTAAGCCCACTTACCGTGACAAAGTACCCCATGGTTAGTGGGTCCTACACTATCCATAGATTAGGAGATCCTGCTTCTCTGAACCATGGGAGAACTTGAGGTCTCCACCTATGACACAAGTGGACACTAATGAGGTACTTAATAAGGGAGTGGGGTGCTCCTCGTCCAAAAGGATTTGGTCAGAATCCATACAATAGAAAAACAAGATATTTGGGGGGCACACCCTAAAAAAAAAAAAAAATGCGTTAAAGATGGTGCAGCCATAAGACCATACAACAGAACAAAATATTACAGAGCACACAAAGACATTTACCTCCAGCAAGGCTTATTTAAAAGACATTTTCAAAAAATATGGGGATTTAGTCACACCATATTGCTATATGGTGCTTAAGTCCACTTACTGCGACAAAGTGTGCCCCCCAAATATCTTGTTTGAAATGCATCTAGGTGCCCCCTCTCCCTTCCAGGCATCAGGATCAGCTCTGTGAGTGACAGGCAGGCCAATACCAGGTGCCGCTGTGGCGTGTCATGGAGCAGGACTGGCTCTCCATTATCTGGCTCATCCTTCCATGATGTACAAGAGCTAGGCCTGAGATTTGTTATGTGAAGGTGGAGAGAGCGAGAGCAGAAGTCTGTGTGTTAACTACACCTGACCCTCTGCACTTTCCATACATACTACTGACCCTTGTACTCTGCCTTACTACTGACCTTTAAAGTTCTCTTACACACTACTGACCTCTGGGTTCTGCTTAATTTCTACCTACCTCTGCACTGAGCATTACATACTACTGACCCCTGTGTTCTGCTTTACTACCTACCTCTGCACTGAGCATTACATACTACTGACCCCTGTGTTCTGCTTTACTACCTACCTCTGCACTGAGCATTACATACTACTGACCCCTGCGTTCTGCTTTATTTACTAAGTGAAAATTATAATATAACTGCGCTAACCCAGTGAAAATTGGAGACAACAAAGCTGCTACACAGGAATATGACAAGTATTCAGATAATACTTGTTAATAATGATGCACAGTGCAGAGGTAGGGAATAAAGCAGAATGCAGGGGTCAGTAGTATGTAATGCACAGTGCAGAGGTAGGGAATAAAGCAGAACGCAGGGGTCAGTAGTATGTAATGCAGAGGTAGGTAATAAATAAGGCAGCACACAGGGGTCAGTGGTGTGTAATGCACAGTGCAGGGGTAGGGAATAAAGCAGAACCCAGGGGTCAGTAGTATGTAATGCACAGTGCAGAGGTAGGTAGTAAAGCAGAACCCAGAGGTCAGTAGTATGTAATGTGCAGAGGTAGGTAGTAAAGCAGAACCCAGAGGTCAGTAGTATGTAATGCACAGTGCAGAGGTAGGTAGTAAAGCAGAACTCAGAGGTCAGTAGTATGTAATGCACAGTGCAGAGGTAGGTAGTAAAGCAGAACCCAGAGGTCAGTAGTATGTAATGCACAGTGCAGAGGTAGGTAGTAAATAAAGCAGAACGCAGGGGTCAGTAGTAGTATGTAATGCACAGTGCAGAGGTAGGTAATAAAGCAGAACGCAGGGGTCAGTAGTATGTAATAAAGCAGAACGCAGGAGTCAGTAGTGTGTAATGCACAGTGCAGAGGTAGGTAGTAAATAAAGCAGTGTAAAAAATGTAGCGCTATAACAAAATATAATACTAACACATATATCAAGACTTAATAGTGTTCAAAAATTGGTGAATGTTGAAGTCCAACCAATACACTAAAGATGTGAAAAACTAGAATAATACAAATGGGACTAAAGTCCAAAAGTGAAATGGATAAAAAGTCGAGCTGTGAAGTGAAAAATCTTCCAACATGTAATTCAACCACTAGTGAATCCTTAAAGTGAAAGAGATTGAACACTCTTACCGGAGCAGGTGGATCCGGATGTCAGCGACACCGAGTCAGACAAGCTTAGAAATCCAGATGAGTGGCTCTCCCAGGTGAAGGTAGGGACCCCGGATCTCGGAAGGCATCTCCTCTTGGCTGGAACAACTTCAGCCGTATCCACCAAACTGAAGAAATGACACATCCAATAGGAACATCAAAAATCTCTCATCCAACCAAAATAAGGGGAAGAAAAGAAAAGGAGTGCTTCAATGGTGCAGATCAGAAAAGTAGGTTTATTGAAACCAACCAGCATAAATCAATTAAAAAAGTGATCACATAGAGATAAAAGCAATGTGGAGAGCGATGAGCCTTGCCCTCGTATTGATACGAACCCCACTTTATCTACAAAAGAGCATCAGCTTGTTAATGAGGGTTCTTTGGGAATTTTAGACAAAAAAGAGAGCAGCTTTCTCATACCTCCAGTACCACGTATCCCGGCTATTTATTACCTGCCCACGGTACATAAGGACCCAGTCGATCCCCCGGGCAGACCTATAGTCAGCGGGATTGACTCGGTGATCATCAAGGATAGGAAAATACATTGATTACCACCTCCAACCACTTGTTTGTCTAGTTCCTTCATATATCAAAGATACTGGGGTCACTATTAGATTATTGGAATCTGTCAAATATCAGGAAGGTATGATTCTGGTGACGTCTCGGCCTTGTACACTTGCACCCCCCATGATCTAGGATTTGCGGCCGTAGAATATTACCTCTCATAGTGCCCCTCTTCCTCTGATACAGCGAAATTTCATTACGGACCTTCTCAGGTTTGCCACGAAACATAATTATTTTTGGTTTCAAGATCATTTTTATTTACAGACTACGGGTGTGGCCATGGGGGCAAAATTAATTCAGTCATTTATATTATTCTAGTTTTTCACATCTTTATTGTATTGGTTGGACTTCAACATTCACCAGTTTTTGAACACTATTAAGTTTTGATATATGTGTTAGTATTATATTTTGTTATAGCGCTACATTTTTTACACTGCTTTATTTACTACCTACCTCTGCACTGTGCATTACACACCACTGACTCCTGCATTCTGCTTTATTTATTACATACTACTGACCCCTGTGTTCTGCTTTATTTACTACCTACCTCTGCACTGTGCATCACATATTACTGACCCCTGCGTTCTGCTTTATTTATTACCTACCTCTGCACTGTGCATTACACACCACTGACCCCTGTGTTCTGCTTTATTTATTACCTACCTCTGTATTACACACCACTGACCCCCCTGCGTTCTGCTTTATTCCCTACCTCTGCACTGTGCATCACATACTACTGACCCCTGTGTTCTGTTTTATTTACTACCTACCTCTGCGCTGTGCATTACATACTACTGACCCCTGTGTTCTGCTTTATTTATTACCTACCTCTGCGCTGTGCATTACATACTACTGACCCCTGCACCCCAGTTACATACTACTGCACTCTGCATACATATTCCTGATCTTTGCATTCTGAGTTCCTTCCTGCACCGTGTGTTATTACTGACCTCTGAACCCGACGTTCTTCTAAACGCTGCTTTTCATACTATTGACCCCTGAACTATACACTACATACTACTGAACTTTTAGTTGCTACTGACCCCTACGCTGCGTGTTACTTACTCCTGACGCCTGTGCTGAGCTTTTGGGGTTAAAACCCCCAATGTAAATGAATTATTGGTTGCAGAAGTGAAGGACGGGCCCTGGATCCCGCAGACTGTCCCATGGCACGGCGTAGGTAGGGTGCCGGATAAGCTGCCTGCCAAACCACATCACAGAGGATGGACTTGATGGACTTGTGTCTTTTTTCAATCTCACCGACTACTACTATCCCCTTATTATAATTATCATCTTCGTATGAGTGCTGGGCACCCCCCATATTCTCTGCAGCACCCCCATTATAATGCTAAAGGACCCCCTCCCCCACACACACGTTTTGCTTTAATGGTCATTTGTAAAGTGTACCTGTCACCCATTGCACACTTTGTAAGATGCGATGACAGATCAGTGCCTGTGCTGTGACTATGGTCTCCTCATAGGCTGCACTGTAATCCCAAATTCACACAATGCTACACCATGACAGGTCCGCTTATACTGAACTCCCATTTTAAGTCGTGACGGCACTGCGCATGCGTCCATGTCCACGGGTCTGGCCTGCCAGGGGCAGTCACATGCGTGGGGCGGGGCCTGCCCAGAGGAGAGCCCCCCCCCCTTGCCAGTCACTTGTTCGGGGCGTGGTCTATCCAGAGGCGCGTCTCTCAGAAGAGGGTCACGTACGCGGGGCGAGGGCTGCCCGGAGAAATGCCTGTCAGGAAAGTGTGCGCGTATCAGAGTGTCTCTCTCTGTTCAGGCGCTCAGAGGACTGCCCCCGTCAGGACCCCTCCGGTGACGTATTAGGGGTCCTCGCCGCCTTCCTGTGACATTGTACCGCAGTGAAGGAATCTGAGCGCAGCGCTGAGGAGAAGAGAAGAGAAGAGAAGGCCGCCGCCGCCATGTTCCGCACTATGCTCACCCATGCCCGCAAACACCCCAGTGTGAGTCTCACCCCATTCCGGGTCACCTTTCCCTGACAGACACCCCATTCCGGGTCACCTTTCCCTGACAGACACCCCATTCCGGGTCACCTTTCCCTGACAGACACCCCATTCCGGGCCACCTTTCCCTGACACCCTTATTCCGGGTCACCTTTCCCCGACACCCCTATTCCGGGTCACCTTTCCCTGACACCCCATTCCGGGTCACCTGACTTCTTCCTTCAGGACAACTGACACCCCATTCCGGGTCACTTTGCTTCCCTATCCCCCCCCAATTCCGGGTCACCCCAACTACAACACGTCACCCCCCCCTCCCCAGGAGGAATCTATTCCCCTCAGCTGGTGACCCCTCCCCTCCCCCTCCATACAGTCAGATTTCCATAGAAACCCCCAATCAGTGTAATCCCCTCCCCCCCCCCCCTCCCCCTATATATGTAATAATTTCCCCCCCCCCCATAGAGGTCACTGGGACAGCTTCCAGCGGAGGCTTCACATTGACCGAGGGGGGATGGGCTCTTCATACCAGACAATACACCTGTATAGGGGGGGCCCCTAGGACTACAATACACCTGTATAGGGGGGGCCCCTAGGACTACAATACACCTGTATAGGGGGGGCTCCTAGGACTACAATACACCTGTATAGGGGGGGGCTCCTAGGACTACAATACACCTGTATAGGGGGGGCTCCTAGGACTACAATACACCTGTATAGGGGGGGCTCCTAGGACTACAATACACCTGTATAGGGGGGGCTCCTAGGACTACAATACACCTGTATAGGGGGGCTCCTAGGACTACAATACACCTGTATAGGGGGGGCTCCTAGGACTACAATACACCTGTATAGGGGGGGCTCCTAGGACTACAATACACCTGTATAGGGGGGGGGGGGGGCCCTAGGACTACAATACACCTATATAGGGGGGGGGGGGGCCCCTAGGACTACAATACACCTATATACGGGGGGGGGCCCCTAGGACTACAATACACCTATATACGGGGGGGGGGGCCCCTAGGACTACAATACACCTATATACGGGGGGGGGGGGGCCCTAGGACTACAATACACCTATATACGGGGGGGGGCGGCCCTAGGACTACAATACACCTATATACGGGGGGGGGCCCTAGGACTACAATACACCTATATACGGGGGGGGGGGCCCCTAGGACTACAATACACCTATATACGGGGGGGGGCCCCTAGGACTACAATACACCTATATACGGGGGGGGGCCCCTAGGACTACAATACACCTATATACGGGGGGGGCCCCTAGGACTACAATACACCTATATACGGGGGGGGGGGCCCCTAGGACTACAATACACCTATATACGGGGGGGGGGGGCCCTAGGACTACAATACACCTATATACGGGGGGGGGGCGGCCCTAGGACTACAATACACCTATATACGGGGGGGGGGCCCCTAGGACTACAATACACCTATATACGGGGGGGGGCCCCTAGGACTACAATACACCTATATACGGGGGGGGGCCCCTAGGACTACAATACACCTATATACGGGGGGGGGGCCCCTAGGACTACAATAAACCTGTATACGGGGGGGCCCTAGGACTACAATACACCTGTATAGGGGGGGGCCCTAGGACTACAATACACCTATATACGGGGGGGGGGGCTTAGGACTACAATACACCAGTATACGGGGGTATAAATAGGGGACAAGATGTGAAGGTCGGGGTGAAGTCGGAGGTGACATTACTGTATGGGGGAGGGGTCTGATCTTCTCATACCTCTTGTACATTCTGATGTCATCCCAGCTCTGTCCAGTAAGACTCGGCATCTTTTCACAATACCGGCTGGGACTTGAACTGATCCTGTGGCCCTTTTACTTTGCTTGGGGGGGGGGGGGGCACATTCACACTGCTGTGTTGTGGTAGTACTTGGTAAAGTGTAGGTTTTGTGTTGCTCCTCATGTACAATGACCCCCCCCCCCTCCCCCCATTCTGATAACACGACTGATGACCTCACAGGAGAAAATCAGAAAGTAAATAATTTATAAAAAGTTACAATGTTTATATAGTGTGTGTGTGTGTGGGGGGGGCCTAGAAATTTGAAGTGGGCGGAGTCCCAGAGTTGGGGCTTGTCATGTGTTTGTGGAACGCCATGTTGGATCTCACCGCCATCTCTTCTTCTCCTTTCAGTTGATTCCTCTGTTCCTGTTTGTGGGGGCCGGAGGTGTGGGGTCACTTATGTACGCCATGCGAGTGGCCATGAGAAGCCCTGAAGTTAGGTAAGTGGGGGGGGGGGGTCGGGGTTTTTGTTTTCCTGCTTTTGGTATAATAACCATTTTTGAATTATATTGTAGTTGGGACAAGAAGAACAACCCAAACCCCTGGAATAAGCATGGCCCCAACTACCAGTATAAGGTGAGTGAGGTCCCAGTACACAATCGTCACCTCTGATACCCCCCCCCCCCCCCCCCAGCACGGTGGTACCGCCTCCTCTCCTGGACTGAAATGGTTTGGCGCTGATATCACTGCACACTGCGAGCGTCTCATAATGGGGGGGGATTTACTAAAGGCAAATAGACTGTGCACTTTGCAACTGCAGTTGCTCCAGAGCTTAGTAAATGAGGTAAAGCTTTGCAAAGAATACCCAATAGTGTGTAAGGAAAATATAAATACAGCAATTTTGGTTGCTGTTGATTGGCTGATGGAAGTCAGCAGAACTTCTGCTCATTTACTAAGCTCTGGAGCCACTGCACTTGAAGGTGCTCCGTCTATTGGCCTTTAGTAAATCCACCCCCTATGTGCATTAGAAGCTGCAGCAAGCTAGAACTTGTCTAATTTTGTCTGCATGACGTCCAGAAGCATAGAGCCCCTTGGATGAAAGAGCTCTATGCTTCTGGACGTCATCCAGACAAAATGAGAGAATCTTCGCCCGTCTTCCTTCTGTGGCTGCGAACTCTGGCTGTATGATTGGCCGGAGCCGTGTGATGTCACTCCTGCAGGTCACGGCACGGGCGACCGTTCCTTCAGAGCACGTGCCAATTATGTAATTGGCACAGTATACAGAAGAATAACGCCTAAACGGCGCACATTTTTAGGAGATATTTACGGTGCCTATAGGTAAACCTTATTATAGGCTTACCTAATATAGGTACCAGGAAGGTTTACTTCCTCTTTAAGGTGGAAGCATCTCCTGATCATGTGATTACATCCTACCATCTCCTGTGAGTGGGATGCAGACTATATCTCTCTCTAGCTTCTCGGAGCCACACCCACCTACCTGTTGCCACACCCGTTTGACCATAAAAGCGGGGCTAGAACAGGCGAAGGCAACCTCAGTTACTCGCACTGTGGTGAAAGTACAGATCCCATCGTGCCTGAGTCGTGACTGTCAGTCTTGCAGTACTTCATGGGACTTGTAGTTCCACAACAGCTGAAATGCTGAGACTTCCAAACCCTGAGTTAAAGTTTCCTGGGTGACCTAGAGGCTGCCATTGACTGACTTGACTGAAAATGGCCGCCTGGCTGTTAAACTGATTGGCTTCTTCTTCCTTTTTTTTTTTTTTTTTTTGTAAGTCCCGGATTTTAAATTTGTCTTCAGAGTTGGGAATTCAGAAGTAAAAACAAGCCCCTAATAATTTGGAATGCAGCCTGTCCTCCTAGAGCAGGGATATGCAATTAGCGGACCTCCAGCTGTTGCGGAACTACAAGTCCCATGAGGCATAGCAAGACTCTGACAGCCACAAGCATGACACCCAGAGGCATGATGGGACTTGTAGTTTTGCAACATCTGGAGGTCCTCTAATTGCATATCCCTGTCCTACAGGATCACTGAATCTAGTCCTGTTGCAGTACCAGTTGTCACCAGCAGGTATCGCTACAGGCAATCTGTTCTACAAAACCAGGTAGCTTTGTAGGAGGCAAGGCTGCTCTGCTCCTTCGCATTGGTTGGAAACTGGAAGTTCTGATTTTTTTTTTTTTTTTTTTTTTGATTTGTTCCTTATTGTGACCTCTGTCTTCTCTTCTTCTACAGTTTTACAATGAGACAATCGACTACAAGAATCTGAAGAAGGAAGGACCCGACTACTGAGCCGCCCCGTTCGTTTGCAGAAGCCGCCAGTCACCGTGACTGGAGCGCGATTCATCCTGTCCAGGAATGTCCACGCCATTCCCTCTATTTAATCAGATCAGACCTGTTAATTGAATTGACACCGCTCTGTCTGTCTTGGTAATGTGTTTAGTTGTGCTTAATGCAATTAAACCAATTAAATCGAAGTCTGTTTTTATAATGGCTGCTTAGATACGTTCTGCTCTCTCTCACTTCTCAGTCATGTAGATATCCGCCCAGCGCAGGAGCCGTGTGCTCCGTACTGTAAAATACAGATGTTTGTACAAGTGACAACCCGTGTCTTCTGGTTTTTTTATTTTACTACTATGCACAAGAGCAGGACCTTAACACCTTCAGTTCTGGAAGGTTTTACCCCCCTCATCCTTCATGATCAGGGCGTCTTTTGCTATTCAGCACCGTGCTACTTTGCGCTCATGTAACACTGTACCCAAATTCTATTTTTTTTTTTTTTTTTTTTTACACAGATAGTGCTTTTGCTGGTAATTGCTCACCTCCTGGGGTTTTATTTGTATAAATGAAAAGACCACAAATTATGAAAAAAAGTACTTTTTTATTCATTTTTTTTTTTTTTTTCTTGCAAAATTTTATAACAAACAAATCTTCATTAATTTAGACCACAATTGTATTCTGCTACATTTCTTTGGTAAAAATAACCCAAAATAGTGTATTATTTAGTCTACAAACTATGGTGTATATCTGAAAATTGTTCAATCCTGATGTACTGACGGCCAATCTCATTATTACTTGCCAGGACAGTGTCAGAATAATTTAATAATCCCAAAGGGAAGTTATTTAAATACACACAAATACATATCCAATGTAAAAAATCTAATTTCTTCATCAGTTTCGGTGTATTATGTATTCTGCTACATGTCTTTGGTAAAAAAAAATTAAACCCCAATAAGCGTATATTGATTTGCGCAAAAGTTAAAGTCTACAAACTAGGATATTTTTATTTCCTTTTTTAATTTTTTTTTTTTTTTTTTACTAGTAATGTGTAAATGTGTGTGTGTGTGTGTGTGTGTTGGGTTTTTTTTTCTCCTCTCTCTCCCTCTCTCCTCCCTTCTATTTTGGGGCTGCAACATTGTGGTGGACAAATCGGACATCTAACACACTTTTTGGGGACTAGTGACACTAATATTGATCAGTGCTAAATGATATGCACTGGCAGGTGAGGGGTTAACATCAGGGGCGATCGAAGATTTAGGTGTGCTCCTAGGGAGCGATTTCCAAGACCCCTTTTCACACTAGAGTGCTGCAAAACCAACGGTCCTTTTTGCCGTGCTTTTGCTCTGGTTTTTGGACACTAGTGGGACTTTTTTTTTTTTAAGGTCGCGTGACAACATGACCTTTAAAAAAAAAACCACAAAGACTTGTTGTTTTGCAGCGATTTGGAATCGCTGTCCATTCATTGCAATGGGCAGGGGCATTGTAAACGGGAATCCCAACCCGCCCCAAAGATGCTGCTTACAGGACTCTTTGTAACGTCCCGGTACTGCTCCGGTGTGAAAAGACCCATTGCAATGAATCGGAGGCGCTTTTCAGAGGCTGTTTCTAGCGCTGAAATGCCTCAGTGTTAAAGTGGTCTAACTTATTGAGCTGCCTTAACACTTATCAGTTCACCTCATAAATGTAAGTGGGCTTGCTTTCTGTTCTAGGGAGACAACGCTGTTCCTGTATAGTTGCTTTTTTTTTTTTTTTTTTTTTTTTTTAGAGTGTTGTCACCCTAACGCAGGAACTGGCAGGATCATCAGTTGAAGTTAAAAGAAGGAATAAAACAAAACAAATTCAGCCACCATGTTGGAGGCCCATTGCACACACGGGCTGTCCGGCTGCAGTGCTTCCCTCTCTTCAGTGCTGCGGGGGAGGGACAGGTGCAGCATCCAGTCCTGCTGCAGGCAGGCTGTCAAAGTCTGTGGTAGGCTGCGGCTGGGCAGGGCTGCTTGCTGTTCTGAGTAATACCGGCTGGAGGGTCTGAATCCGAGGCATAACTAGAACCTTCGGGGCCCTTCCCTCCAAGCCCAGTGTTGGAACATCAGGGCACGATCGCAAGTGTGACCTTTGTGACCCTGGTAGTTCCGCCGCTGATCTCAGCACATAATCACTGCGCTGATCATAGGTGGATCGCACAGCAGCTCTTAACCTCTCGCCGTTCACAGAAAGCATAAGTGAGCGGGCTTTAACACCCACACGCCACACATGTGTACGTCACTCCCACCACAGGGACTGAACTGTCAAAGAAAGAGCTGGCTCCCAGTCATGTGACCACCATGACAGCCAATCACAATGGTCACATGATCCCCTCCCCAGCTGTTAATGATCCTGTTAAAGCAGTGGTCATCAACTCCTGTCCTCAGGACCCGCTAACAGGCCAGGTTTGCAGGATAACTGAAACACATCACAGGTGATCTCATTTGCTGCTCACTGATTGCAGTATTCTAGTCTGCATCTCCTCCAAGGTAATACATAAAACCTGGCCTGTTACTTGAGAACCACTGGGTTAAAGGGACGCTGGGGTTGGGTGGGAAGGAGTTAAAAGACTAAATTCACCTTTTGCAAAAAAAAAAAAAAAAAAAATTATAAAATAATAAGTGCACCCATATGAATTAATGAAAAAAATTTATAAAAAGAGTCAGGCGCCCTTCATCTTTTTGCGCAGAGCGAAGCCCAAGAACAAAAATGTCATCTACAGTATCTCACAAAAGTAAGTACACCCCTAACATTTTTGTATATATTTTCTTCTATCTTTTCATGTGACAACACTGAAGAAATGACACTTTGCTACAATGTAAAGTAGTGAGTGTACAGCTTGTATAACAGTGTAAATTTGCTGTCCGCTCAAAATAACTCAACACACAGCCATTAATGTCTAAACTGCTGGCAACAAAAGTCAGTACACCCCTAAGTGAAAATGTCCAAATTGGGCCCAAAAAGTCAATATTTTGTGTGGCCACCATTATTTTCCAGCACTGCCTTAACCCTCTTGGGCATGGAGGTCACCAGAGCTTCACAGGTTGCCACTGGAGTCCTCTTCCCCTCCTCCATGATGACATCACGGAGCTGGTGGATGTTAGAGACCTTGCGCTCCTCCACCTTCCATTTGAGGATGTCCCACAGATGATCAATAGGGTTTAGGTCTGGAGACATACTTGGCCAGTCCATCACCTTTACCCTCAGCTTCTTTAGTAAGGCAGTGGTCGTCTTGGAGGTGTGTTTGGGGTCGTTATCATGTTGGAATACTGCCCTGCGGCCCAGTCTCTGAAGGGAGGGGATCATGCTCCGCTTCAGTATGTCACAGTACATGTTGGCATTCATGGTTCCCTCAATGAACTGTAGCCCCCCAGTGCCGGCAGCACTCATGCAGCCCCAGACCATGACACCCCCACCACCATGCTTGACTGTAGGCAAGACACACTTGTCTTTGTCCTCCTCACCTGGTTGCCCCCACACACGCTTGTCACCATCTGAACCAAATAAGTTTATCTTGGTCTCATCAGACCACAGGACATGGTTCCAGGAATCCATGTCCTTATGCTGGCCATACACTATACGAAAAATCGGCCGAAAAATCGTTCGTATGGACACTTCGTTCGTTTTTCGGCAAGTTAGTGGGCACAATAGATAATCGTTTGTGACGTTTTTGTGGAAAAAAAACGAACGGCATGTTTGGAAAATTTCTGCCGAACGTACGATAAATTGCAAGGTTAATGTGTTTCCCGTCCGAACTGCCTGCACTAGGTATATGTAAAAAAACGAACACAAAATTATTTATTCATGTCCACTGAACAGATTATCGGTCATTATATGATGGCACGATCGTTTGCGGTCACGGTCGAACGTTCGTTTTTCGAAAAGGGGTTCGGCCGATTTTCTGTATAGTGTATGGCCAGCATAAGTCTGCTTGTCTTCAGCAAACTGTTTGTGGGCTTTCTTGTTCATCATCTTTAGAAGAGGCTTCCTTCTGGGACAACAGCCATGCAGACCAATTTGATGCAGTGTGCGGCGTATGGTCTGAGCACTGACAGGCTGACCCCCCACCCCTACAACCTCTGCAGCAATGCTGGCAGCACTCATACGTCTATTTCCCAAAGACAACCTCTGGATATGATGCTGATCATGTGACCTCAACTTCTTTGGTGGACCATGGCGAGGCCTGTTCTGAGTGGAACTTGTCCTGTTAAACCGCTGTATGGTCTTGGCCACCGTGCTGCAGCTCAGTTTCAGGGTCTTGGCAATCTTCTTATAGTCTAGGCCATCTTTATGTAGAGCAACAATTCTTTTTTTTCAGATCCTCAGAGAGTTTTTTGCCATGAGGTGCCATGTTGAACTTCCAGTGACCAGTATGAGAGAGTGAGAGCGATAACACAAAATTTAACACACCTGCTCCCCATTCACACCTGAGACCTTGTAACACTAACGAGTCACATGACACCGGGGAGGGAAAATGGCTAATTAGGCCCAATTTGGACATTTTCACTTAGGGGTGTACTCACTTTTGTTGCCAGCGGTTTAGACATTAATGGCTGTGTGTTGAGTTATTTTGAGGGGACAGCAAATTTACACTGTTATACAAGCTGTACACTCACTACTTTACATTGTAGCAAAGTGTCATTTCTTCAGTGTTGTCAGAGAACATTTCCCTTTGTGACAAGAAGAAGAAGGAGGGGAGGAGGTGTTTGTAATCCAAATCCAAAAAACAGGCTTTTTGGATTTGGCAACGTTGTTTCTCCATAGATAGAGTACAGTTACTGTTGTCACCCTAGGAAAGGAAGTTTATTACTGGCAGGATCACCAGATGGAAATAAAGGAAAACAAAATAAACAAATAAACAAATACAACCACCACATCTAAAGTCTGGTAAGCTACAGTGTACTACACGTTTGTTTGTGGGCTTAGACCAGGGATATGCAATTAGCGAACCTCCAGCTGTTGCAGAACTACAAGTCCCATGAGGCATTGCAAGACTCTGACAGCCACAAGCATGACACCCAGAGGCATGATGGGACTTGTAGTTTTGCAAGAGCTGGAGGTTCGCTAATTGCATATCCCTGGCTTAGATAGACTTTAAAGTGTTACTAAAGTCAGGACTCTGCAGTCACTATATCTGGTCTCCCACAGTACACAGAACATGGAAATGCAATTATTTTAGTAAATAATAACTGCTAAGTACCTTTTCTCATCACCAGTATATAGCAGTCTTGTGATTTCTATCAGTGTCTGGTTAAAGCTTGTAGGAGGAGTTTTCATTCTGCTCTGACTGTTCTATGAGGCTGCAGGACCCCTGACCCTCTGACTGGACAGTGCTGATTGGCCCTGTGCTGATCACATGTACTCTCCCTAGAAAAAAAAACTAGCAATCTGAGCATGTGCAGAGTGTCCCTTAGCCTTCTGTTCTATCTGGAGATGGATTGGGGACTGTGGAAGAAGGGGGGGTCAGAGAAGACAGGATCAAACAGCCTTTTTACACAATGCAGAGGATTAACCCCTTAGGTTCCACAGTGAGTATAACAAGCATGCTTTACTGCATATACAGACTGATTTTACTGTTGTGGGTTTAGTGACACTTTAAGGCCCCGGACACATTATGCATTGCAGTGAAGAACACATTTTTGTGTGTAATGCTAAGCATACACTATACAATCTGATTCTACAAAATCTTTTAGATCTGCCAACAATTATGTAGTACAGGGGTAGGGTTGCCACCTGTACAGGAATGACCTGGACAGTCCGGGTTTTGACAGGTGTGCCCAGGTTTGTGTCCTCCTGACACCCGGACACAGCTGCATAGGTTCCAGTCCCGGCCAGTGTAGGAAGTACCTGCAGCCCTTCATGCTGTGCTCTCCCTAGCCCCAGCAGCACCCCCCCCCCTCCCTCCTATGCCTGGATGCTGCTAATATAAAGGGCCTCTAATCTAATGGGGGTCACTCTGTCAGGAGGAGTGCTAACCAGTGGTGTCGCTACAGTGGGGGTTCATTCACACCATAGTTGCCACCGGTGCTGATATAAGGTGACTGAACTAATGGGGGATGCTGATAGCTGATGACCAACCATTAGATCAGCAGTCAGCACCTCCCCCATTAGAGACCCCCATTATATCAGAGTCACCTTATATCAGCACCCCCCTTTACAGACCGCCATTAGATTGGAGTCAAGTATTGAAGTGGTTTTTGGGCTTTAACCAATAGAGCTTTAATAGAAAGCTCTATTTGTATGAAAAAATTATACAAATATACTTTGAGTACACTGTTGAATGACACCCAGCATCATTCAACCCACTGAGCCCAGGCTGTGAAAGGGACAACCTCTGAGGTCGGGTTCACAATACGTGCGGCCACGAGTTTGTTCATGGAGTCTGGTGGTTCATGGGGTCTGGTGGTTCATGGGGTCAGGTGGTTCATGGGGTCTGGTGGTTCATGGGGTCTGGTGGTTCATGGGGTCTGGTGGTTCATGGGGTCAGGTGGTTCATGGGGTCTGGTGGTTCATGGGGTCTGGTGGTTGATGGGGTCTGGTGGCTCATGGGGTCTTGTAGTTCATGGGGTCTGGTGGTTCATGGGGTCTGGTGGTTCATGGGGTCTTGTGGTTCATGGGGTCTGGTGGTTCATGGGGTCGGGTGGATCATGGGGTCGGGTGGTTCATGGGGTCTGGTGGTTCATGGGGTCTGGTGGTTCATGGGGTCTTGTGGTTCATGGGGTCTGGTGGTTCATGGGGTCTTGTGGTTCATGGGGTCTGGTGGTTCATGGGGTCTGGTGGTTCATGGGGTCTGGTGGTTCATGGGGTCTGGTGGTACATGGGGTCTGGTGGTTCATGGGGTCTTGTGGTTCATGGGGTCTGGTGGTTCATGGGGTCATGTGGTTCATGGGGTCTGGTGGTTCATGGGGTCTGGTGGTTCATGGGGTCTGGTGGTACATGGGGTCTGGTGGTTCATGGGGTCTGGTGGTTCATGGGGTCTTGTGGTTCATGGGATCTGGTGGTTCATGGGGTCATGTGGTTCATGGGGTCTGGTGATTCATGGGGTCTGGTGGTTCATGGGGTCTGGTGGTTCATGGGGTCTTGTGCATCATGGGGTCTGGTGGTTCATGGGGTCTGGTGGTTCATGGGGTCTTGTGCATCATGGGGTCTGGTGGTTCATGGGCTCTGGTGGTTCATGGGGTCGGGTGGTTCATGGGGTCTGGTGGTTCATGGGGTCTGGTGGTTCATGGGGTCTGGTGATTCATGGGGTCTGGTGCATCATGGGGTCAGGTGGTTCATGGGGTCTTGTGGTTCATGGGGTCAGGTGGTTCATGGGGTCTGGTGGTACATGGGGTCTGGTGGTTCATGGGGTCAGGTGGTTCATGGGGTCTGGTGGTACATGGGGTCTGGTGGTTCATGGGGTCAGGTGGTTCATGGGGTCAGGTGGTTCATGGGGTCAGGTGGTTCATGGGGTCTGGTGGTTCATGGGGTCTGGTGGTTCATGGGGTCTGGTGGTTCATGGGGTCTGGTGGTTCATGGGGTCCGGTGGTTCATGGGGTTGGGTGGTTGATGGGGTTGGGTGGTTAATGGGGTCTGGTGCGTTTGTGTTCACTGGTTCAGGTGCAAATCAGGTCCGAATTTTTTGCCTGAATTCGCACCTGAATCGGACCAAAAGAGGCACAGGACCCTTTTTGTATGCGGACCATGGCCACCCCGGACCTGTGTGAACCATCTCCATTGATAGCTGGTCCCATTCACATCATACGAATTGGATGCGGAAAACTCCACATCCAATTCACATATGTGTGAACCTGGCCTAAGGGTGCGTCATCATGAGCTCTTATTACACCTGCACAGAGTGGCGCTTTTATGTCATTACATGAATTCTGCGTTGTGCTCAGGAGTAGGACCACCCTGGATTAAATTGGTTGTAAACCCTGTCACACCACTTTTACCTACCAGTAAGCCTATAATAAGGCCTACAATACGGCTTATCTGTAAGTACTGTGAAGATTTCCTAAACCTGCACGGACAGACGTCATCGGCACATGCGCACTGAAGGAGCGGGCCGCTTGAGCGGTTTCTTCAGGAGCCGTGCCGTGATCGGCGGGTTTTATATACTACAAAAAAAAAACACAGAGCGCCGCTAAAGAGTTCGGGTTTGGCTTGAAGAAAAGATGGAAACCCCTTAGAGGTCTGCAATCAATCTATGTAATAGAATAGAAGGACCTTCATAAATGAACCAATTTGTATCCAATCAGGCAGGCCCCTGTACTACACAACTGTTGGCAGATCTAAATAAGATTGTACAATCACATGCAATGTGTGCTTCAGGGGGTGATGAACCTATTTATTTTTAACTCATTGCCAAGGCACTGTGATGATAATAATAATAATAATAACAACAATAATAATAATAATAGCTATAAATTTCGAGTTTTTTGAGATTTGCCCACAACAAAAATGTCTGCCACCCACTTCCGCCCTTTAGCAGGATACCACCTGCGCATCCCCCGCCCCTTCCTTTTGGCGTGGAGGCTGTTGGGTCTTGAGTAGAGCGGACACGTGCTGAGTTGGTGATCGCTGTGAGAGTCGCGCGGACGGAGACATGAGGCCAGGTGAGAGCACGTGGTGCAGCCGGGAGAGTGGAGAGGGGGGCCCGGCTGTGCGGAGAGGAGAGGTCGGGGATGTGAGGCCTGTGCGGCGGGGGCGCTCCCAGCTGTATTCCCGGGCATCGAAGGGAGCCAGGCCGTCCTCTGCTTCCCTCCCCAGTCGCTGGGACCCCCGGAAATAATGTCCTCTGGGATAGGAAGCTGATTATCTATATCATAGCCCGTTCTCTGTTACTCGTGTGTGTTATTTATTTACTTTTGTATGAGATGAATTCGAGCCGTCTAAAAGTATGTGTATGGGACACCAGACGATCCTCAGCTGACCTATCTGGTAAAGGGGGTCTATTATCCCATCCCCCCCCCCATGTTATAGATACCAGAGAGAGACCCCGTTATATAAACATGTATGTTCAGCTGAGATCTGTCCACAGAAGGGCCCCAGATCCACCGACCTCTCATATCTATGGCCGCCCCCAAATATTCCTTCTATAGATCAATGTACAGTCCGCACCCCCTATGTACACCCCGGGGGATGGGAGGTCAGGATCTGCCGGGGAGGTGTGAGGCTTCCCTTACCAGTAGGACACCCCCCAAAAAAATGACAAGCACTGTATATACACCGCATCCCACCTATAAAACCCCCTCCCCCCCTGAGCCACCCTTCCCTTCTGTGGGGCGCGAAGATCGTCGCCCCCCCCCGTCCTTTCCTTCTGAGGGGTGAGACGCCCCCAAACCCCCCCTGCGAGACATCCTTTCCTTCAGAGAGGTGAGACTCCCCCAAACCCCCCCCAGCGAGACGTCCTTTCCTTCAGAGAGGTGAGACTCCCCCAAACCCCCCCCCAGCGAGACGTCCTTTCCTTCTGAGGGGTGAGACGCCCCCAAACCCCCCCCCTGCGAGACATCCTTTCCTTCTGAGGGGTGAGACGCCCCCAAACCCCCCCCTGCGAGACATCCTTTCCTTCAGAGAGGTGAGACTCCCCCAAACCCCCCCCCCCCCCAGCGAGACGTCCTTTCCTTCTGAGGGGTGAGACGCCCCCAAACCCCCCCCCTGCGAGACATCCTTTCCTTCTGAGGGGTGAGACGCCCCCAAACCCCCCCCTGCGAGACATCCTTTCCTTCAGAGAGGTGAGACTCCCCCAAACCCCCCCCCCCCCCCCCAGCGAGACGTCCTTTGCTTCTGAGGGGCAAAACGCCCCCAACCCCCCCCCCCACATCGCGAGACGTCCTTCCCTTCTGAGGGGCGAGACGCCCCCCCCCCATCGCGAGACAGCCTTCCCTTCTGAGGGGCGAGAAATCCCCCCCCCCCACCCGAGACGTCCTTCCCTTCTGAGGGACGAGACGCCCCCAAACACCCCCGTGAGACGTCCTTCCCTTCCAATAGGAGAGATGCCCCCCCGAGACGTCCTTCCCTTCCAATGGGAGAGATGCCCCCCCGAGACGACCTTCCCTTCTGATACGGACCTGCATTGTAACCAAACTAAGATTGTATGGGACATCAGACGATCCTCAGCTGACCGATCTGGTAAAGGGGGTCTATTATCTCTCCCCCCCCATATGTGTATCCCTGTTATATAAACATGTATGTTCAGCTGAGATCTGTCCACAGAACGGACCCAGATCCACCGACATCTCATATCTATGGCCGCCCCCAAATATTCCTTCTATAGATCAATGTACTGTCCGCACCCCCTATGTACACCCCGGGGGATGGGTGGTTGGGATCTGCCGGGGAGGTGTGAGGCTCCCCTTACCAGTAGGACCCCCCCCCCCCAAAATATGACAAGCACTGTATATACACTGCATTCCACCCATAAAACCCCCTCCCGAGCCACCCTTCCCTTCTGAGGGGCACGACGATCGAACCCCCCCCCTCCTTTCCTTCTGAGGGGCGAGATGCCCCCCCTGCGAGACATCCTTTCCTTCAAAGAGGCAAGACTCCCCCAAATCCCCCAACGCGAGACGTCCTTTCCTTCTGAGGGGCGAGACACACCCCCCCCCATTGCGAGACGTCCTTCCCTTCTGAGGGGCGAGATGCCCCCCCCCCCCCCCCCCCCCCCGAGACGACCCTCCCTTCTGATACGGACCTGCATTGTAACCAAACTAAGATTGTATGTGTATGGGACATCAGACGATCCTCAGCAGACCGATCTGGTAAAGGGGGTCTATTCCCCCCCCCCCCCCCCCCCCATATGTGTATCCCTGTTATATAAACATGTATGTTCAGCTGAGATCTGTCCACAGAACGGACCCAGATCCACCAACATCTCATATCTATCTACCGTCCTTCCCTTCTGAGGGGTGAGACGAACCCCCCCCCCCGCCGCGCAAGACATCCTTCCCTTCTGAGGGGCGAGACCCCCCCCCCCCCGCGCGAGACGTCCTTTCCTTCTGATATGGACCTGCATTGTAACTAATAAATGAAAAAAAGGGGGTTTTGGGACTTTGAGTGAAGCAAGTGTCCAACAACTGAATAAAAATGATAACTTGACACGTTTATTGTCATAAAAATAATATAGCGCTTAACATTAGGTACATATGTGAAAACCATTTCATGTATATACATCAATATAGTATAGTTCATATAAAAGCATATATATATAATATATTACACACACTGTAATTGAGCAAAGCAGGCCGGCTGAACATGACCTCCAGATAAAGGAAATGATGGTTTCCAGCAATCTCCATGCTCCTCTGGGGCCCTACAGTTGGGCGGGGGGGTACCTTAGCTTGCAGATCGTCCTAGTGCCCGAATCAGAGTTGAAATCTCACTGCTGGTTCTCTGCAAATCGATATCAGGCTGCCGGTGACATGGCTTTCCATCCATTGCAGGAGGAGACGCCCGAGGTGAACCCTGCGGTGGCTTTAGTGGTTGTGTTGACCAGAAGTCTCACTTTTTTTCTTCTCGTTTTTTCAGGATTCAGTCCCAGAGGCGGAGGCAGGGGGTTCGGTGACCGCGGAGGTCGAGGAGGGTTCGGTGACCGCGGAGGCCGAGGCGGTTTTGGAGGACGTGGAAGAGGAGGGTTTGGTGACCGTGGCGGCAGAGGAGGATTTGGTGATCGTGGTGGAAGAGGAGGATTTGGTGATCGTGGCGGCAGAGGTAAGGGAACCGCAAAGAAGGAATTGTACTTTTTCTCTTTCGTTCACTGAAGGAAACAGCCGGATCATTAGGAGACCAAAGGGCAGTGATGTGAACCTTCACACCCCAGATGTTTTGGAACTACATTTCCCATGATGCTCAGGCACTCTGCAGTGTAGTTGAGCATCATGGGAAATGTAGTTCCAAAACATCTGGGGTGCCAAGGTTCACCATCACTGCCTTAGGGTATTGTGCCTCCTGCAGGAGTAAGACACTAAGTACAACCAAATGATTAGAACACCACCCAGTGGTGGCCAACCCCCCCCCCCCCCAATCTGCAACGTGTTCATTTAATAGCAAGCACTACAGAGATGAAACCAGCTTCCTGTTGAGTCCTGATTGGTGCACTTTGCATGCTAACATTGCTCCTTTTATGGACTTTGGGGCTGGGCACACTCATCACAATCTGATTGTATTATTATTATTATTACACCGGATGTGTATAGAGCCAACAGTTTGCGCAGTGCTTTACAACATGAGGATAGACAGTACAGTTACAATACGATTCGATACAGGAGGAATCCGAGATCCCTCCTCAATCTTTCTAAAGCTTTCCATACATGTTATAGTCTTGCTGTAAATCTTTAGGTCTACTAACTATTGTCATGCAAGGATCTGATTGATTGGACCATTTAGGTAGGTCCTCTTACATAGTTGGCCTATGCTGGAAGCGGTTGATGAAGACTTGTGAACCTTCTGAACGATCCAGTTAGGGAAATGATGTTGCCGGACTCTGGTTGTATGGGATGCGGGGTTGAGCCTCCTCAGGGCTCCGCTGTCCTTTTTTAATGTACTTACAATGTTATGTTACAATGCAGGAAGGGGCGGACCTCGAGGAAGAGGAGGCGGCCGCGGCGGGGGAAGAGGTGGATTCGGAGCAGGAAGGAAAGTGGTGGTGGAACCACATAGACATGAAGGTAATTTATTTTTTTTTCCTCCACTATTGCCTGGAGTCTGTCCTGTAGAACAATGCAGGTCATCGTCCTGAAGGATCGAGTCACGCCGGCCGCAGGTGACGCTACTTTTTTTGTTTTTGCAGGTGTGTTCATCTGCAGAGGGAAGGAGGACGCTCTGGTGACAAGGAATCTCGTTCCTGGCGAATCAGTCTATGGGGAGAAGAGGATGTCAGTGGAGGTGTGTAGAAATGAAGCAGTTTGAATACAGCCACCATATCCTAAGGGGAATCCTAATTCTGAACATTAGCAGCTTTGTTCAAATGTAGTTAAGTCTCATTATTTTCTACAGTGTTCTGCCCCCACTACATGAAGTACTTTGTCCCATCTTTCTACATCTGCGGTAGGCAACCTGGGGCCCTCCAGCTGGTGTGGAACTACATTTCCCATGAGGCATTGCAAGGCTGGCAGTTACAATTACTCCTACAGGCATGATGGGACTTGTAGTTCTGCAACAGCTGGAGGGCCCCGGGTTGCCTCCCCCTGTCCTACATGCTGCGGAAAGTTAGCTAAATGGTTGGACTGGACTTTACCCTTTCCCCCTATGGCTGTCCAACAACACAGCCGGCAAGCAGATGACCGCGTTGGTAGCTGGCACTCATCCACAGCTCCAAGCACTTTCCTGAGGCAGCTCCACTCTGCATTCCTCTTGCCGGTACTTGTCTTGGAAAGCTGTGAGCCAGAGACGAGCGCTTGCCATCAATGCAGCCATCTGCTTGCTAGCTGCGTTGTCTGGTGGCCATGGGGGAAGGGTATTGATCTGTCTGACCACATAGCTAGCCTTCTACAGCACCCTGGGGGCTAGAAGAGTGAAATGGGGGGGGGGGGGAGACATTTTCTTTAACCACCTTAAGATCGCCCCATAGCAGTTAGTTTTACTGTTACAGGGCAGCTCTCCTGTGCAGAATCACCTGTGTATAGAGATGGATGGATAGAGATATATATGTATATAGATATATATAGATATATATATATATATAGATATCTCGAATACACACGTGATTCTGCACAGGAGAGCTGCCCTGTAGCAGTAAAACTAACTGCTATGGGGCGATCTTAAGGTGTTTAAAGAAAATGTCTCTCCCCCCCATTATAATATATTAACCACTTTAGCTATCCAGCCAACTTGATTGGATTCCAGAGAGATATCCCTCACAGTGATTATCCATCAAAGGAACTCCAGAGTCCGACCATTCAACAAATCACATGGAAGATGGACTCATTGTCCAACATTCGTTTAACCACTTACCGACTGCCGATTTACAGAATGGTACAGGTGCGCAAAAGGGCATACCCGTACGACCTTTTGTATTTCCCGCCTAGCGGGCGGATGCCCCAAGACTCGTTGTTTGCCAGCGGCCCGCGATCGCAAGGAAGAGAGGCAGAACGGGGAGATGCCTATGTAAACAAGGCATTTCCCTGTTCTGCCTAGCAACATGACGGATCTACTGCTCCCAGTGTGATCTGTCATGTTCTAGTGAGCCCATCCCCCCTACAGTTAGAACACACTGAGGGAACACATTTAACCCTTTGTGGGTATAGGTATAAAGTAGTTCTACCTGTAGTGAGGAGTGAATGCTCACTGAAGTGCGTATAGACCCTGGGGAGGTCTTAGTATCTGGTAAGCAGATATATTTACCATACTTTTCCTGTGGGGAGCACCGGGTGTCTGCACCGATTGGAATGGCATTTCTTTTAAGTTCACTATTTGGAATTTTGGACTTTTTTTTTTTTCCCTTTTTCACTACATTTTAATGGGCTTTAGTGGATGTTCTATATAATCATGGAGTAACAGCGCAACACTTTTTGATTTTTATTTTCTGTTATGATGTGTACATATGTGTGAGTGCTGCTGTTTTTGACTTGTTTGTTTATTTGGAATCATCACTTATTTACACATAGCGTGTATATATATATATATATATATATTATACACACGTGATTCTGGACCTCACAGCAGAAGCTGATCTGCGGCTGCCGGGCCCTGAATGTCCGCCTGCACATATATAATATGTACTGAGCCGAAAATTCATACTGTATTTATTAGCAATTTACGTGACGAGATCTACGAGAGCCCTAAAGCTCCCTGTCAGATTAAAGGAAGTGATATGACAGATGTGGGCTTTACTTGTGATCTGTGAAGAGCAGACTTTGCTCTGTTTGAGCTACTTATGACCCTCCGCTGGACTAACGAGTGGCCTTCAGTCACTTTTTTTTTTTTTTTTTTTTTTTTTTTTTTTGTATCTCCTTGGGGGGTTATTGTATTTAGTTGTAGGCATTTACTCCTAATGTGATATAGATGAGGATATGATACAGATAGGCTGACCTGATCTTCTAAACTCTGCAGGAGGGAGAAACAAAGATTGAGTACAGAACCTGGAATCCATTCAGATCGAAGTTGGCAGCCGCCATCTTGGGTGGCGTTGATCAGATCCACATAAAGCCCGGTGCTAAAGTCTTATATCTGGGAGCTGCTTCTGGAACCACCGTATCCCACGTTTCTGACCTGGTTGGCCCTGTAAGTATTCAGATTGTCCATACTCTAAGGAATCTAAGGATGTTCTAGTATAAAATCTCGCTCTTGCTCATTGTGTGTCAACGTTCTGCTTGGCAGGAAGGCCTGGTATACGCTGTGGAGTTCTCTCACCGATCGGGCCGCGATCTCATCAACGTAGCCAAAAAGCGCACAAACATCATCCCTATTATCGAGGATGCCAGGCACCCCCACAAATACCGCATGTTGCTAGGTAACGGTTGCATCATGATGCATGTTATGTCTGTCAGTTCTTCCACCTGTTCACAATTGTAGTCTTCCACCATGACTGAATCTCAAACCCATCATCTTCCCAGGAATGGTCGATGTCGTTTTCGCCGATGTTGCGCAGCCAGATCAGACCAGAATTGTAGCCTTAAACGCCCACAATTTCCTGAAGAATGGCGGCCATTTTGTCATATCTATAAAGGTTGGTACAAAAGGAGGGGGAAAAAAAATGGCGTTCTTCAATAAGACTTGATGTTGGATAGCTGAACTTCACAATGGGCTTGGGCTGCTACCTTACTAGTGCGACAGAGTGCAACGGTGCTTGGATTGGGGGGGGGGGGCACCATGTGTCTGGAATGATGCAACTTCTAGTATGAGGTTACAATCCTATATTGAGAGTATAAAACGTATAGCTTGAGCCAATGCATTTTGGAGGAATAGCCTCCCCCTTCTTCAAGGCTGTTGGTACTCTCTGTGGGGGTATCTGAATCTTTTTAAATGGCAGAGTGCCGGCTTGAGATATTGCGAAGGTAGCAAGCTTTGCATTATCTCAAGCCCGCACATTGCCATTGCAAGAAATTTGGGTACCACCACGGAGCCCACCCACCTCCGTAAGCAAGTACCAACAGCACTGAAGGAGGAGGCAACTTCGCCGAAACGCGTTGGCTCAAGCTGTACGCTTTTATACTTTCAACATATGATTGTAACCTTATACCTACTTCTGCCCGTGTTCCTCTGGTGCATGCTGTTTCTCCTGCATTGGGCCTCTAAAGCCACTACAGGACATTGGTAGTGACCGGGGCCTGCTGGTAGCTGACACACCATGGAGTTTGTCGGATGTGAAGATTCTGGATTTAGAAGTTTCGGACAGTGGAGTCTGGATTTGCTGCCTTCTGGGGAGAAAACATTCCATCATTTTGTTGCAGGAACAATGATTTCATGTATTTATTTTTTTGTTTTGAAAGCTTCAGTTGCTTTAAAGCGAACTTGTTGCTGTTGAAAGTACAGGTTCACTTTTAAAGTTTTTATGTAAAGCCAAAATTATTTTTTTGGGCAAAGATAGCAGTATGGGAGAGGTAAGGCCCCTGTCAAGTTTTTGGATGGGGTGGGGTGCTGGGGAGGCTTCTACACACCGAAGATTTTTTTTTTTTATCCTAATGCATAGAATGCACCTTCTGCCTTTACAGCTCCTTTAACCACCTCAATACCGGGCACTTTCACCCCCTTCCTGCCCAAGCCATTTTTCAGTTTTCAGCGCTGCCGCACTTTGAATGACAATTGCGCGGTCATGTTACACTGTACCCTAATGAAATTTTTATCATTTTTTCCCCACAAATAGAGCTTTCTTTTGGTGGTATTTGATCACCTCTGCGGTTTTAACTTTTTGCGCTATAAACAAAAGAGGGACAATTTTGAAAAAAACAATATTTTTTACTTTTTGCTATAATATCCAATTTTTTTTTTTTTTTAACAAATTTTTTACTCAGATTAGGCCATTATGTATTCTTCTACATATTTTTGTAAAAAAAAATTGCGATAAGCGTATATTAATTGGTTTGCGCAAAAGTATAGCGTCTACAAATAGGGGATAGATTTATAGCATTTTTATTATTTATTAGTAATGGCGGCGATCTGCGATTTTTATTGTGACTGCGATATTGCGGCGGACACATCGGACACTTTTGACACTTTTTGGGACCATTCACATTTATACAGCGATCAATGCTATAAAATTGCATTGATTACTGTGTAAATGTGACTGGCAGGGAAGGGGTTAACACTAGGGGGCGATCGAGGGGTTAATGTATGACCTAAGGAGGTGATTCTAACTGTGGGGGGAGGGGACTGACTGGGGGAGGTGACCGATCGTGTCCCTATGTACAAGGGACACGCCATCGGTCTCCTCTCTGACAGGACGTGGATCTTTGTTTACATGCACAGATCCACAGTCCTGCTCTGTTACCCGGCAATCGCGGGTGCCCGGCGGACATCGCGGCTGCCGGGCACGCGCACCGGGTCCCGAGCGACGCAGCGGGCCGCGCGCTGCCTAGTGGCTCGGGAGGGCGAGGACGTCATATGACGCCCGCCCAGAACAACAGAAGCCTCATCCCGCCGTCATATGACGGTGGGCGGTGGCTTAGTGGTTAAACATGACAGGAAGCAAGGGGAGATGACTCCAAGAAATCTATTGGGAACACAGCATAAACTTGACTGGTTCTAACCTTTTAGTCTACCCCCCCCAAAAAAGGCTTTGCATACATTTTAGAGATTCTGCAGACCTATCTGGCCATCTATATTTGGATTGGAGATTGTTTGAGTTTGTAGGACATGTCTGACCACAGAAGACATCCCCCCTGCCTAAGCTTACAAGAGAGGGTCAGTGAGGCTGGATGTCCCCAACCTCAAGATTGTCCAGTGATTTTTTTTTTTTTTTTTTTATTTTTTTTTTCCCTGTATTTAGCCTTTCATTTGATCACAAAAGCGTTAAGCCTCCCATTTTTTTTTTTTTTTTTAATTTATTTTTTCTTAGGCAAATTGCATTGACTCGACAGCGGCTCCGGAGGCTGTTTTTGCATCGTAAGTGAAGAAGATGCAGCAGGAGAACATGAAGCCCCAGGAGCAGCTGACCCTGGAGCCGTATGAGAGGGACCACGCAGTGGTGGTCGGCATCTACAGGTGGGTGTGATGGAGCAAAGCATGAACCGGGTACTTCTGATGTTACACAAGGTTAGAAATAGGCAGTTAGGTATTAACCATCTGACCAGCGTCGTACCCGTATATCGCTAGAGTTCAAGTGGTTATACCTCCCCTCCACATCTGCCTTCCGCCACTTTACCGGGATCTTGAATCCCGTTTGACCAGTTAGCGCTTCCGCTGGCTGATCAGAGAGCCGAACAAAGACCGGATTGGCTTTGGTAAACTGGAAGCGATGACCTGAAAAAAGATGCACCGACACTATAAATGACACTGGCAGGGAAGGGGTTAACATCAGGGGCGATCAAGGGGTTAAAGGTGTTCCTATGTGTGCTTACTGTCTGGGGATGGACTCTCTGCAGGAACAGAGATCTGATTAGCAGGAAGGCACAGATCTCTCAGTTCCTGTCTGACAGGAGGACTGTCTGCTTTGTTTATATTAGCAGGCCGCCCTTCTGTCATTCCCCAGAGCGATCGTGGGAGGCCGCGGCCGTCGACCCGCTGATAGGCTCCTGCTGTGTCCAATCACAGCGGAAGTGGGTTGCTGGAGGCGTGCGCCCCAGACCAGGTCACGCGGACAATAATGTACAGTGTGTTTCAAGCAGCTGTGACACCCTGCTGCAGTATATATTCGGTCCGGAAGTGGTTACAATGTCTTTTATGCTGTAGCATGAGCAAAATACTCTTCACCAGAATACCATCATATGGAAGGGGGTCCACATAGTTCATTATAAGACTTGGTCTAAACCCATACAAAGGTCAGCACTGCTCTCAATGTACAGCCGTCTTCACCCATCTCCAGCTCTGTATTATATAATGCTCTTTCCCCCACAAATGAATTTCCTTTTTGTTCTCTGTTGCAGGCCTCCACCGAAACAGAAGAAATGATCCGGAGTCTCCAAAGCCCTTTAAGACTTTATTTTTTTATATGTATGGCAACTTATTTTACGCCGATTTTTTTTTTTTTTTTTTTCCTTCTTCAAAGAGTGCCGATTGCCAGGAGTCCCCAGAACTTGTGCCGTCTACGTCTCCCGCCTGAGCTCAGCAGAGCCGATATCTGCGTGTTTTTTATGTGAGGAGCACAACAATCTCCGTTCAATAGAGCATTGGCAAGAATCCACTCCCTTTTTATAACACCATTGTCCCTGCCATAGTATGAAGAGGGGGGGTGGTGCTTGTGTAAGGTGCAAGTAGACATGTTTTTAAATGCTGTAATCTAATAGTAACCAATCAGAAATGCTAATGTACGGGCTTGATTACAGCATTTAATCCTGATTGGCTGCTATGGGTTACAACACTTTGGAATGAGCCCTTTTTTTTTTTTTTATTGGAAACGGCTGAAGTTTTGTTTGGCGCATTTAGGTACCACAGATGCATCGCATGGTGTGCCTGTAGGTCCAAGATAAGATGCTTTGCCATTAAATGAGAAATATAACCTGATCTCTTCTGCTTATATATCAGTATAAGGAGGTATGGAGACTTCTTAAAGGACATGTCCACTTTATCAACTTCATATAAATTTGTATCTTTTTGTTATACCAGCTTTTAATTGTGGCGGGTTTTTCCAGTTTCATTGTTTAATTTGCAGTAGTTATGTAAATTTACAGAAAATTTTGTTGGGGAAGATTTTAGTTAACATATAGAAAGCAGATGGCTGATTGCCCAAATAACATTTTTGCTTATTTGTTCTGACCAATCAGTGATGCTTCTTGGGCTCCTACCATTTTATGGTCACCCTGAGGAAGTGTGTAGAGTGTTCTACTCTGCTACAGTACTGGGAGACAGAACTGGCACACGAAAGAGTGGACAAGCCCTTTAAGGGTCATTTTTCTTTATCAATTCTTTATAAAACATTGTTGCATAATTGCGTTCCTTTTTTTATTGAACATTGAACAGCTTTTGGGAAAAAAAAGGTATTTCTTTATCAGAATGATTTAAGATTTGGAATGTTTTTTTTTTCTTTTGCCCCCCCCCCCCCCCCCCCCTTACCTTGCTATTGTATATTTTTATATGATGATGCGATTTAAAGCTGGAACAGAACCGTTTTATTGAAGTAAACCGTTATCTATGGATACTTGATCTGTGTTTGAATGAATTGGGGTTTTTTTGGGGAAAGGGGGGAAAAAAAAAAAGCCATGGCAAACATTTTGTATTTAATGGTAAAATCCCTTACCCGCCGCTGCCGGCATACCCAATACTAGGCTCCGGCCTGTCAGGGGAGAGGAGTCGATTTGTCTCCGCCACCACCAGCAAGCAGTGGAGACAGCCAGAGCGTGGTGAGAGTGGCACCCCCTGATAAGTCATCTCATGGCGAATCTGCTGCAGAGACCACTTTTATCTTAGAGGGTGCCCTCTAAGAATATAACGGGGTTATGGTAGCTATCTGCTGCCATAACCCTGATATTCTACATCAAAGTACCAAGGTACAATGACGGCGGGCATTCTGTAAGTGGTTAAAGAATCATACTTGCCTAGGTAGATGCTGCATCTGTCCCCCGCCGGCTCTAACCCTGAGAACCGAGCGATCAAACACTGCCGACATCTGAGCCTGGACTGGCTAATGTCAGCCGATGTGACTTCAGCCCGCTGTCTGCTAAAAAAAAAAAAAAAACGGGTCACATGACTGCAGTCCTGTGATCTACAGAAAAAGCACAGCCAAGTTATGTCGGCTGACATCAGCCAGTCCAGGCTCTGATGTCGGCGGTGTTTGATTGCTCGGTTCTCAGGATTAGAGCCGGCTGGGGACAGATGCAGCATCTACCTAGGTAAGTATGATTCTGGGGGGGGGGGAAAGAAAAAACCCCACCATACTTCTCTTTTAATGGATGCCAGCTTTTTTTGTTGCCAACACATCTTGGCTGTACAGTGCCAGGGTCCTATCGGAATCCAAAAATGGAGGCTGCAGCCTTGGTATCAGTCCAAGGAGACGGTCAGGGACCAGTCAGTGCCCTGAGGTGCATCTATAGTGCTGGATTAGCTGTAGCCTGGAAAGGATGTTGGCAAGGATCCTGCACAGTGTACTTAAAGTGGATGTAAACCCAATGTCATCCTTTCTAAACTACTGCCATAGGGGTTATCTATAAGGATATACATGCCTCCTGCATGTATCTTTACCTGTCAAATGTCTCCCCTCTGTCTGTTATTAGACCCATAAAACTGCAGATTCTGTGGGTGGGTCTGTTGTCTGGAGCTCGGTGGGCGGAGTCGTGATATCAGTAGACTCCCCGCCCACCTCTACACTCCCCTTGTCAATATGCATTTTCTCCTGTGTATTTCTAACACTGAACTTCTGCTATGATCTCTAACATCCAGTGAAAAGACAGGAAAGTAACCACATGACTTCAGCATGCCCAATCATGCCGAGGTGTGGAACAGCCAATCCTTGCAGAGCTGCTGAAGAAAGTGGGGGAGGGAATTAAAAAATAATGCATGTGTCTTTAGGCTAGTGCACGAGATATGTAAATCACCTGTCACAGCAAGGGGGAGGATTTGACAAAGTTTTTTTTTTTCTGTTTGTCAAGATTATCTCACTGAACAATAAAAGAGGATTGCTCAGAGATGGATTAACTCTTTGTGGCAAGACTGGGCTCAAATGATAGGAAATCTTATACTCGACAGTATATTATCAAAAAAAAAATTTCGGGTTTACATCCACTTTAAGGGTCAGTCCTTAAAACTGGAAAAAGTCAGGGATTTTGTAGGATTAGAGTCGGGTGTATGATTAATGATAACTATACCAAGCAGGTGCTAATTATCAATTTCATATGGAGAGGAAAAAGCCTGGTCAAACATAGAAGGGGAATTTTAAAAGTATTTCACTACCAACTTACTCAAGGTTTGATAAAAAAAAATAAAATTTTTTTTTTTTAATACAGAAAACTGTAAAAACAAGATATCCGGATCATTAATGAAAAACCTCATAAGGGGTGCATGATTGACAATCAATGTATATCACCAACATTCCTGTCGCCATCAGGATATGGTGGGTTCCCACAGATAGCATTGTTCTCAACATGTTTTGTAATCATTTTATAATAAGCACCAAATATCATATCACAATGTATGAAAAAATGTTCAACAGACAAAGTAGAAAATAAAGGGGGGGGGCGGTATCACTTACCTGGGACCTAAGCCTAGCCGGAGTCAGAGCACCACCAGGGTTCCCCCACAGTGGCTATGGGGGACATGCAAAAATGGACGAATGTCTATATTGGCTAATGACAGTGTATAAGTGGAAAATAGTCAAGGACCATAGGAGGACAATTGGAGTGGGAGGGGGAGAAAAA